>CM059191.1:38163454-38555200 GCA_030323885.1 Branchipolynoe longqiensis
TCCTGCTGTGCATGGAGGCAGAATTAATGTCTATTTCCTTAGTAACTGTGTGCACTCCAAGCAATTACAGTTAAACCAGCGTATTATAATAATGCGTTTATCACCTAATTCCACTTCCTGTGCGTAATCACAGAGTAACTATCCACACATAATCCACAATTAATCACAGTTATTAAGGCCACGAGTATACTCGTGGTTAGATCTGTCACTTATACCACTTGCTCGGACAGAGACGGCAGTTATAATAAGCTGAACCGATCTTCCGGGCTATGGTTGCACACGCGAGGAGACACAGCGGTAAGCGGGGCTAGCACCAATTTACGAAGCTAATAAACCATACATAATGCATATATAAGTCATAATATGCAACTAACCATATCTCTTCCTAGGTGTAGAGCCACCGCCAGCTGCGCCGCTTGTAAGAACTTGGTAGTTATATAATCGTTCCACGATAACTGTAGAGTTACACTTAATTCCACGATAATTTGTAGACTTACATGAGAACCGACACTTAAAGGCCACTTCCTTGGCGTAATCACATATTAACAACCACACGTAATCCACAAGTCAGCCGAGTTATTCAGGCGACGAGTATCCTGCTGTAGATGTATGTGGCTTTGCGCCATTAACCGACGACCCTCCACGAGACCGCGAGAGCTGTGCGGCGCTGACCCGACCTATGCCGCAGGATCTGCGGCGCCGGGTTAATTAATCCTCCACAAAGCAGACGCTGAGAATCCGTCCAATGCGCTCTTGACACACGTACACCAAGTTGCAAATGCTGAAAGAGCCGACACTCAACCGCAATAATAATCCAGAAAGATCCACGTAATTCCTTGAACGATTAGCCTCGCACCATTAGCGAGGCACCCATCTTCAGTTGCTTAAAGAGTTAGCCAAATTACAGCTTTGCAATTAACACTGAATTTTCCACATGAGACGCTGGAGCGACGTCCCAGCAGAATCTCACGTGCATAAGTCCATATCCCCGTCTTCACACAAGCAGAACTCTCCCTAACGAATTCCAATGTAGTTTCTTGTAATTATGTAGCAATATAGACATATCCAACACAGACGACGAAATCGACATGCGGTGTACGACTTCCACTTTCAGCCTTCAGCCAGCCAATGCGACTGAAAACTCCCCAAAACAGTAAATCCAGTGTATCCTCTCCGAATGTTCAGATAATATGTAACCAACCCGACTGGTCAACAACACAGACGACGAATTCACGGAGCGGTGTTAAGCTTGAACCTGCAGTCGGTAGAGTTGGAATGAAATGGGACGCTTCCAGAAATTTGTGTTTTGTCACTTAAAGTCCACTTTCCTTGTGCGACGCACAGAGTAACTATTCACACGTAATCCACAATTAAATCCGATATTAAGACGACGAGTATCCCATTGTGCTTGGAGGCTGAAATATGGTCTACTGTCTTCTTAAATGGGAGCGGGTTGCAAGTACAAGTCCTAGCTAGCTTAGAGAGTCACTGAATAGGCGTCGTGACACTTCAGTAGTCAAAAGGCAGACGCTGAGATTGCAGCCCATGGCTGACATTGCACTCAGTCTCTTCCGACGCTCAACCGCAATAGATAATCCAGATAGTTCCACGTAATTGCTTCATAAGTAATTTCCGATGTAGTGTCTTGTAAATATTGTAGGTAATATATAATTAACCACTGATTTCAGTGGGTGCTGGCCAACACAGACGACGAAATCTCGGAGCAGAGTTAAACCTGACTTCTCTACTCGGTGCTTTCAGTGTGAATGCGAGCCTTATGGAATATTGACCAAGACGCTTCGAAGCTCGCTGGCTGACGTGACGTGACGTGGTCACTGCTAAGCGAATCAGCAGTAAGGACGTGTAATGACGTGGCCACTGCTAGTCGACTCAGCAGTAAGAGCGGGAAAACTGACCAAACGCTTCGAACGATGCGGCCAGACGAGTCATGACGTGACCATTGCTAGGCGAGTCAGAGAGTATAAGGCGGGAGAGGCTAAGCCACACTAGAACGGTCTCCAATGTCGCAAATTACCCATGTTACCCGCAACATGCATAATTGTTTCATATTGTAACTGGTATCATTGGCATTGGAAAGATTTGTTTGTTGGGGGTTCACAACCTGGCAATGTCTACTCTATCAGTCCATCATCTCTATGGTCATATCAGGATGGGTACCAACTTGTGACAGTGTGCACTCATGGTGACTTTTTTTTATAGTGCTGCCCCACCGGGGGATCAGGCTGCTGGCATCATAGCCTGATATCCCACTTAGTCACATTGTCCTGACACTGAGCTAAGCACTGACCAGTCCTCGCCATATCCTAATAGAAGGAGTGCACGTGATGTCAACACTGGGCGGTCAGCCATCTTGGATTACACTTGATACCACCTATGGCGCCCCCTGTCGTATCCCAAGAACACTACGGCCACCACTGGGCCTACACGGTCGGTAGCCACCGAAGTATGGTTCACCACCTAGTGGGTACTGCCTGAATCTTTCTAATTCTTTGACAGAGCATCCAATGTGTCAACATACGGCACTTTAACAGCGATGTGAGGCTACATGTTTAAAAAAAAGACTTCCCCTCCATTAATAAACCCTTTTCCCAGAACTTCTAAGGCCAAACTGCTCAAAACAGTTGCAAATAAACCAACAAATCGGTAAATAAACACAATGTAAACAGTTGTGAGCCTTTCGTATGTAATCCAATATGGCCACCGGAAGTTGTCTCGTGACGTCATTACACCCCCTCTATAATACCAGGCTAGGTAGTGACAAGCATCAATTTTGTAAGTCATTCGTTTGACTCACTCAAACTCCTGACCTTCCGCACAGTGCTCTAGCGATTCAGCCACCATGTCCTATTCCATTGGAAATAACTATGTATTACTATTAAAATGATCTTTATATTTTGCTTCTAGGACAAACATGAAAGTTATGTCCTTTTGAAAGTTGACCATCAGGGTGATGTTTCATCCTTTGTTTGAATGAAAAACAAAGAAAAACCTTATCCCAGTCCCTTAAGAAATACATTTCAAAATAGTCCAGCCTATGCTTGTGACATTTACATGTATTTAATTTTTGTTAAATTAATTGTTGTGCACTGTTGTCTCTTTTTTCTATAATGGTGTAAGCTTTTGTCTTGTGAGCTTTTGTCTACGCACCATGATAATGATATTACTTACTCATGTTTACTAACTTAGTCTCTCAGGAGGTGACTATTTGCATGGCCGCCACGCGGCTAACTCACAAACTGGCGATAGATACATAGATAGGCCATGTTTTGTAGGATAATAACAGAATTATATATTGATTGCTTAGGTGGATGACAATTATAACTTTTTTTTCCTTTTTGGGGAGGGGGGGGTAAAGTATTTATTCATCTGAATATGACATTTATCAGCGCCAGAGAACTGGTCTTCCGACCATCTTACTATCGGAATAAGTTTGGTCAGTGCTGTATTAGTCACAGCATCGATCCTGTAGAATTAAGGGAGAGGCTCCTGGTGTATAATGTACAGCACCAGTCACTGCGGTTCATGCAAAAATGGGGAGCAGCACCGAGTAGAAGATGTATACTCGGGGCAACTCAAACAATCGTTGTGGGTTACATTTTTTCTCTTATAAAACAAGGTAAGTTTATAGTTGACAAGACATTTTGCCTGTCTTATATAATGTTCAATGTGTTTAAACAGATTGATAGTTATGTAGGATGTTCGGTGCGTTGATGGTTTGTTGATGATGGTTAAGGGTGGTGGCACGGGAGGGGGCCCATTGGGGTGGGTGGTAGGGGGGGAAACCCACAGGAGAGCAAGCGAGGATGCGGGGAGGGCAGGAGCTCATGGTTTTGCTAGTAATTACTGCAGTAGTCATTCAAGGGCCTGAATAACCAGGTGGGCTCTATATGCATTTTTGAAGGCAAGTATTGTTTCTGTTTCTCTGACTCTGATAGGGAGGTCATTCCACATGACACTACCTTTGTAGATTGGTGCTACATTATATTTATTTGTTGAAGGGTGTGGTACATTGAGCAGAGTAGACGCTCCTCTTCTTGTTATTCTATTTGTGTGGTCGATGAATTTTTCATCATTTGCGCATTAGTGCCATTAGGTGTAGGTCCCTTCGCTCTGAGAGAGTATCCAATTTTGCTTTCTTGTGCAGTTCAGCCACACTGAGTATCTTGCCTTGGTAAACTGTTCTCAGTGCTCGGTTCTGAATTCTTTGCAGTTTGATCTTTTGTTGTTTTGTTAAGAGTTCATATATGATGTCATTGTAATCTATAACAGGCAATATTGTAGTCTTGTACAGGAGCAGTGCAGTGTTTTCACTTATGAATTTCCTTAATTTCCTAAAAGTTGTCAGTTTTAGTGCCAGCGTTTGATTCAGTCTTGCCAATTGTCGGTTCCCATTTAGAGTGGAGTCAAGAGTTGTGCCCAGGTATCTGCAGGAGCCCACTTCACAAAGTAAGGTTCCACCCATTTGTAGTTGGATTTGAGGGGCTCTTGTTTTTCTCATTTTCGTCCCATAGATCACATACCCTGTCTTGGCACTATTTACTGTTAGTTTATTTTCATGGCACCATGTGTTCACCTTTTCTAGCACCTTTCCATCCGATAATTATAACGTAATAGTGTACTATTTCTCATATGCAGAATGTGCTAAAATAGCAATTTGGAATGAGGGACACATGTTTTCTCATGAAACAAATTATCACTCTTTATATTATTTTACTAGGAATTTCCTTTATGTTGCATAATCCCAGGCAAAGGCAAGTACAATATGAGTGGTATATATCGTAAATTTTAAGATGCTTGTCTTGTGTAGTTGAATTACAACCTCGTATTATTGCTCAAAAGTTACATGGTTGATGTTACACTGTTGATGTTATTCCAGATTCTACGACGTCTGCCAGTTGCATTTTATGCAACAGGTCCTCTTTCTCAAACGAAGCAAAAACTGGTCTCGGTAAGTTGATTGATTGATTGCTGGTGGTTTAACACTGTGTTGGCAGAAACGCCCATATTCAGGGCGAAATGCTAGGGATATTTGTTATGTCAACTTTGTTAATCACGTGTATATGCCTACATTGCAATTTAATAGGGGTTCTCCGTTCAGTAAGTCATTTGGTAAGCAACTATATTGCTTTTGTGGAGGGGAACTTGAAACTTGTTTACATCAGGTGTCGAGGGTTGTTTTTAAAGTGTTTTTTAAAATAAATATTTATTTATTGAATCAGGTGTGGATATTTACACAAATTAAATACACAAGTGACTGGCTAAAAAAAGAAATTGTGTAAATAGTAAATACCTATATACCTGTAGCACATATGGTCGGAAGATATATATATGAATAAAGGATATACATGAAAAAAGATATATATGACAAAAGATATATACGAAAAAAATTAATTCCCCCCCCTCTCCAAAAGAGTTGATGATGCTAAAGACAAGGTAAAGTACATAAGATATCGAACCCTATGGTGATGGACACCAGTTGGCATGACTTCACAATGGTTAGTCATACTTTGGTGGTAATATCAAGATATTCACATAGGATCAGTTAAAAAATAAAAACGGGCATCGGGAGATATTAACTTTAAGTCAATCTTAGTCCAATATATAGTGTCATGACACATCTGTTTATGCTACTAGATACACGCACTACCTCCAACAATAGATGTTTTTGCGGATTTATTCGTTGTGAAAATTGCTAATTCAGATGTTACTATATTATGTCAACTTGTTTTGTTACACAGGAATTTAAAAGTGTTGAGGATATTCGTAACATTGGAATTTCCGCCCACATTGACTCGGGGAAGACGACACTGACAGAACGGATCCTTTTCTACACAGGAAAAGTAACCGAGATGCACGAGGTAAAGTTACTATTGAAACTTGAAGCACCAATGTTTGTACATCTTGTGTACTAGGTGTGGTTACTATTGAAAATTGAAGCACCAAACTGAGTTTGTACATCTTGTGTACTAGGTGTAGTTACTATTGAAACTTGAAGCACCAAAGTTTTTACATCTTGTGTACTATGTGTTTAATAGTCAATCCACTTGCGTGACTACACCCACACATGTCAATTTCAGGATTCAGAAACCCAGTTGACTGGTATGAAATTCACAAGTTGAGCACATTTACTGATAGCTCGGGAAACAATGGTGTATTTAAAAAATTTAAATGTCCTGTTTAAATTGTGAAACGCTAGACCTTCCTCTGCCATTTATATATTATGTCACCGCTTAATATTGTATTGAAAATTCGAGTATCACTTCACAGTTGGGTTTTGTCAAACTTCATGACGAATATGCATGGTTCCAATAAGATTTAGTTTACCCTGGTCTCTACTCACAATGAGCCAATCTGTGTTTGATTGAGAGTAGACTGGATTGATTGTTTGGTTGTTGGGTGTTTTGCCAGCAACCGCTGAGATCCTATTGAATTGTGACTGCATTCATGCACCTTCATAGTGTTGCCTCACTGGAAGACCAAGCTGGTTGCTTGTTGGAGTTTTACCGCCTGGCAACATCTAATGTCATCAGGACGGATACTGACGTGTGACAGTGCGCACTCATGGTGACTTTATAGTGCTGCCCCACTGGGAAATCAGGCTGCCGGGACAATGACCCGATATCCCAATCTGGTCACATTATCCTGGCACTGAGCTAGCCAGTCCTTGCCCTATCCTATTAATACCGATCGCCAGGTTAGGAAGCGACAAGTATCAATTTGATAAGTCATGACCTTATCACATTATCCTGATACTGAGCGAACTGGTCCTAGCCCTACCCTAGTTGTGCAGAGCACCAGTCTAGGTAGGTAGTGACAAGTATGAGTAAGTGATTGGTTTGACTTGGATTGAGATTTCGGTGTTGGGTTTGCAGGTGAAGTGTAAGGACGGGGTGGGTGCAACCATGGACTTCATGGAACTGGAACGACAGCGGGGCATTACCATTCAGTCAGCCGCCACCTACACTGAATGGAAAGGATTGAACATCAACATCATAGACACGCCAGGTGATTCTTACTGCAATGTTTATAGTTTTCTGAAAGTTGCACAATCCGAGCAAGGCATAATATTTTCAAAGCTAAATGTGTGTATTCAACATATAATTACTATCTCATATGTAAATTGTCATGCTATACCATATGTAAGTCTTGAAATTAAATTCTCACACTCAAGTAGAATATGGGTCATTCTCGGAAACTGAACACTAAAGTGTGACATGGAAACCAAAAGTGAAAACCTTCCAAATAATAGCAAAGTCCATGTTCATATGAAGGTTTATGCTGTGTGCGCATGCCCGGTGCTAGGTCACGTGGACTTCACGGTCGAAGTGGAGAGGGCGCTGCGCGTGCTGGACGGGGCCGTGCTCGTGCTGTGCGCCGTGGGCGGGGTGCAGAGTCAGACACACACGGTCGACCGACAGATGAAGCGCTACGGGGTGCCGTGCATCGCCTTCATCAACAAGCTCGACCGGCAGGGCTCCAACCCCTACCAGGTGCTCAGTCAGCTCAGGTTTGTTACCCCACTACCACTACTAACTGCTGCTGGGACCAGACGGGATGGCCAAATGAGTTGAGCGTCCGTCTCTCGTTTTGCTAGATCATGGGAGTTGAAGCCATGGGTTTGAAAACCCTGGCCAAGTCACACAAAATGACTTTAAAATTTATACTTGTCACTTCCTAGCCTGGCGCTCAGCATTATTAGGATAGGGCAAGGACTGGTTGGTTGGCTCAGTGTCAGGATAATGTGACTGAGTGGGATATCAGGTCATGGTGCTGGCGGCCTGGTCTCCCAGTGGGGCAGCACTATAGAGTCGCCATGAGTGCGTACTGTCACAAGTTGCTGCCTGTCCTGATATGACCTTAGTTGTTGCCAGGATGTAAAGCTCCAACAACAACCCAACCAATTGCTGCTGGGCCATGTCAAGGGTAGAAATTAATTAGCCTCTATTGTCTAAGCTAGATGCTATTGCTAGTGTATTCATTAAAGTTGCATTTTAATGTTCCATAATAATGTTTCATATCAAGGTTCCATATCAAAGTTCCTTATCAAAGTTCCATATCAAAGTTCCATATCAAAGTTCCATATCAAAGTTCTATAGTCCGATGGTTTTGAGGTTCTGCTGTTTAATTTCTTTTCAGATAAATGTATTATGTTGATCGTTATCAGCTACTTTGCATTAGTTTGAAAGTAACTTTGGCTATAAATGGACCACTTTGGAGTTGTTTGAAGTGAAAACATGACAATTTTAGTTTTTGCATGCACATCCAAATGCTGGCCACTGTACTCTTCGACATTAACAGGTCCTAACAATTTGACTTTTGTGTTCGCATATATATGCAGCAACAAATGTTTAACAAGTACACCTGGATATGTAAGATCAAATTTTGGGGAGCATTACAGTTTTGTAAATGTAATGCTTTCATTAGACTATACAGCTTTAAACATTGATTGCTGCATAGGATGAATACTAACTAAGTCAGTTTAATTTGGCATGTTTTCACTTCATCCCTCATGGAACAAGGCAACCTGGCCGATAGAGCACCTGTCCCGCTGGGCAGAGTGTACTTACATTGGGCAGAGTGTACTTACATTAGCTTAAGTTTAATCATTTGTTATTGTCATCACTTGTTCATTCACATCATGGAGACCAGCTAGATAAGCATCACGTTTCTGGGATCCTTTCTGTCTGTAAGGAATTTGTATGCATTTATTGTATCACCTCAGTTTGTTGTAAACATACCTTGCAAAGAGTTAAAATAAAAGAATTGAATTGGAAAAAATTGATTTGTCTTTGCACCTGTCTCTTTTGTGTGCTTTACAGACAGAAGTTGATGCATAACGCTGCCTTTCTTCAACTGCCCATCGGGGTGGGGAGCAACTGTAAGGGGATCGTGGATCTGATTGAAGAGAAGGCTCTGTTCTTTGAAGAACCACAGGGGTGAGTACTGATGTGTTCAAGTCATAACAATAAAATAACCGTGATAGAAATAAGCACACAAAAATTACTTGTCCACTGGACAAGTCTGGTGTGAGTTTCACTTGTCTGTCTGAATTTTCACTTGTCCCAGAGAAGCGGACCAGCTCTTATATAATTCGAACGCTGAAAAAGTTATGTCAGATGGCGTTTAAGAGAGAAATCCTGAGGATTTAATTTATATGATCGACGTTAAATTAAATGTTATCCCTTAAATTCTCTAGATTGTGTGATTACATTTAGCTAACTAAATGGTATGGGGCTGTTCAAATGCTGGTTTTCTTTTTCTTCTTTAAAATTAGACACCTTTTCACACCCTGAATACGCTCCGTAACGCTAGACCATACATCACATAATGCTTGACCCTACGCCCTAAGCGTTACGTAATATTTGAATGACCCCCTTATGGTATATCTAGTGCATATCAAGCATTCAGTGTATGTATTAGTGTGAAGGTGGTGTTTTGGTTGGTTTTTAGGAAGGGCTGTGTGTGTACAGAATGGATTTAGATAAAATGGTGGATGGTGGGTATGTGCGGAATTAAAGATGCAGTATTGCTTATAAATTGTTTGTTCCTATACACATGTAGTCACTTGATGTGTAGGATTGGCTGGTTGCTTGTTGGAGTTTTACGTCCTGGCAACATCTAATGTCATATCAGGACGGATACTGACTTGTGACAGTGCGCACTCATGGTGACTTTATAGTGCTGCCCCACTGGGAAATCAGACTGTCGGCACCATGACCCGATATCCCACTCTGGTCACATTATCCTGGCACTGAGCTAGCCAATCCTTGCCCTATCCTATTAATGCCGATCGCCAGGTAAGGAAGCGACAAGTATCAATTTGATAAGTCATTAGTTTGACTCGACCGGGAACCGAACTCCCGATCTCATGCATGCGAGCCCCGCGCTCTACCGATTCGGCTAGGGCGCCCGGTTGTTATGTAGGAGGTTAGGGGTAACTTACGGTATTCGCCTGGAGTCGACTATCTTATTGAATCTACACTGTTCTTTTTTTTTTGTGATGAATTTATTTACCTGTTGATGTGTCTTTCCTCCGGTGGTTGCAGGCTGAATGTGCGGGAGGATGCTATTCCCGCCGACATGCTGACGGAGGTGGCCGAGCGGCGGCACGAGTTGATTGGTTTGTACACAGATTGAAGCGTAGTCTTTATGTTTACCTAAGTCTTTACTGGACGATTGTCCTTAGTCCTGTGTATCCAGATCATTGTCTAATGAATCTCAAGAGATCTCTTCTTTTTTTCGCTTGAAGATTTATACTGCCTATCATAGATAAGTCTGAATATACTTGTTTTCACCATTAAACAGTTGGTCGATAGAAAGCCAGAGCCTACACTTTTATACCGACCCAAGGGATTTTTAACCTCCCACACCACATAGACATGGTATGAGAGCAACTGGCATTTGATGAAGCTGTAAGTTATACACAGTGGTGGAAATCCAAAGTGGCAGAGGTGATGGCATGGGCACGGATCTGTGTGACATGAGCTCAGGAGCTGCTTCATAATTATATATGGTACCTTAATCCCTTTCGTATCCGTCAATTGTTCAAACATTTTAATACACCTCCACAACATAACTGGGAGGCTGTTCCACACATTTGTGACTCTCTTGGTAAAGAAGAGTTGCCTTAAGCGGCTTTTGAATCTTTTGTAATTTGTATAGCTTGTATGAATAGATGTTCTCGAGTTAGCCTTTGTTGGGTCGGTCCTACTGTGTACTTACCTGGCCAAGTTGCTGAACCTTACATCTCTCTTGTGATAATGGACGTATTCAACTGGGCCTTTCTATGCACATATCAACTTTTTTTTTTTTTTTACAAATTCCTATTCGACTAGGACCGGGAGTGGGTTTCTATATGTATGGTTCAAATGTGTCTTGTGGCTCCATTCACAAGGTCACGTGGTGTATTTCAACATGGCTGGTATGGAAAGGTTCTTTTCTATTGTAAATGGTGGCACCCATAGGGGGAAGCCATTTGCAATGGAAATGAACAGCTCTGATTGGCTCTTTTCGATTGCAAATGGCAGCCCTCATAGGGGGTAGCCATTTGCAATGGAAAAGAACAGCTCTGATTGGCTGAAACCACTGAAGCCATTTGACTGGTCCTCTTTGCATTCGAAAACCAAGTTCACTGTGCAGGTGGGCGGAGACTAAATTTTGCAGATGGAAAGGTCCCAGTCGAATACGTCCAGTGATCACTGTAACAAATATATGACATGGTGTAAAATTCTCCGATTATAAGGCAAGATACAAGAAAGGGTTATGGGGACTACAGGGACTCAGCAGGCAAAGGGTTAACACATGCAGATAAGGATATCTCCAGCCAGCACACAGGGTGCGTGGGGGTGTGGTGGGCTGTCTCTCCCACCTCTATCTGGGGCGGTCAATCATGTATGTGTGGAGCCCTACAGCCAATGGGAGGACAGCCAATCAGAAGCAGGCTCTCCTACACTCTCCAAGCATATATTGTTGTACACCTATATATTACCAAACTGATGATAATTAAAAGATTGATTGATTCTCTACTAAGATGCTGTGTTGTCAGGTATGTGTGTTGTGTTCTGTGGGAGTGTCACTGGGATTGTGTGTGGTGATAACTATCTATGTGCAGTAAGGGGTGTAACTATCCTTAACTTGTATTGATGGCACTCAAATGAGGGTTTACTAAATAATATCTATGAAACGCGGTCCAGTAACAATACTAATAATATGTGAAGCATGGTAATGTAATCATACCAAATTCAGAAACATGGTAACGTTACAATAACCAGAACTTCATAATGGAGGGGGGCGGTGGATCAAAGCAGATAAATTCTAAAACGCTCCTTAAGAGAAAGTTGCAGCATCGTCTCATTCACCATATTCATTATGTACGCAGTAAATCCTGTTGCATTTTTCTCATTTTAAGTCCACACTGGTTTAATACTGCACGCACTGTGGGCTGAATTCATATTTTCCTAATTCCACCTGTTCTAGAATGCCTCTCGAATGCAGACGACCTTCTCGGAGAAATATTCCTAGAGGAAAAAACGCCGTCACCGGAAGATATACACGTGGGTATCTTTTAGCTGATAGTGGCTGACAACACCCAAAAATGGGTGGGAGGAAATGAAAGATTAATTTGTTATAAAGGAATTAGGAAACTAAATTCCATGGTAGAAGTGACATCGTTGATAACACATTGTTACTGATGGAATCGAACTTTACTATCCAGTTTAAAAAGTAAAATGATATCAGGTTTACGTTTTATTATATTACTATAGCTATTTATTCAAACACTTTTAAATTTAAGTTTCTACTGTAGTGGCTCAGATTTAAAACCTACAGTTCTGTAACAATCGCGTAATACCCCTAGTTTTGGTTCTGCTGGAATGGTTATCGACCTCTGTTCCACATTGGTTAATGCTCATTATAGAGCCTGGGGCTTCAAACCCAATTTCGATTAATATCTACCTAAAGCTATTAGTATTAAGCTATGATGTCGTTATAACATGCGCAGGTTATTATGAGCGTCTCTTAGTACTTTAGTTAACATACTGTCAACTGACCACCACCAGACCATTCTTCTTTCTCCTATTTCTTTTTCCTTTCTCCTCCACCTCCTCCTCCTCCTCCTCCTCCTCCTCCTCCTCCTCCTCCTCCTCCTCCTCCTCCTCCTCTTCCTCCTCCTCCCTCCTCCTCCTCCCTCCTCTCCCTCCTCCTCCTCTCCTCCTCCTCCTCCTCCCTCCTCTCCTCTCCTCCTCCTCCTCCTCCTCCTCCTCCTCCTCCCCTCCTCCTCCTCCTCCTCCTCCTCCTCCTCCTCCTCCTCCTCCTCCTCCTCCTCCTCCTCCTCCTCCTCCTCCTCCTCCTCCTCCTCCTCCTCCTCCTCCTCCTCCTCCTCCTCCTCCTCTCCCTCCTCCTCTCCACCCTCCTCCCCCTCTCCACCTCCCTCTCCCCTCCCCCTTCCACCCCCCCCCTCCCCTCCGCTCCCATCCCCTCCCCCTCCCCCACCCACTCAACCCTTCTTGACTCCGGGTAAAGCATTAGCTCATTGTCTGCTTCCCCATTTCTCTGCCAGGCGGCAGTGCGGCGCGCGTGCATTCGGCGCACCTTTACGCCGGTGCTGGTCGGCACTGCGCTCAAGAATAAGGGTGTGCAGCCGCTCCTGGACGCCGTCGTCTCCTTCCTGCCCAACCCGAGCGAGGTCACCAACTTTGGTCTCATCAACAAGGAGTGAGTCGGTGTGCCGCCTGGGCGGGCTCAGCTACCACCACATTGCTTCATCAAATAGACATCTCGCCGTGAATAATGTAGCCTCTGTCGCCGACTTCGCGTCAAATTACTATCACTCGTCACTTACTTATTGTATGGAAATGAGACTATATTGGAATACATAATTATAGTAATAATAATCAAATAAATTTGTATAGTGTATATAGATTTTATTTTCTTGAAGATTTATACTGCCTATCATGGATAAGTCGGATTTGACTTGTTTTCACCATTAGACAGTTGGTCGATAGAAAGCCTGAGCCTACACTTTTACCGACCCATGGGAATTTTAACCTCCCACACCACATAGACATGGTATGAGAGCATACATTATATATAATTGTGACTTACTCATCATACAGAATTATAACTACAGTAAAACCTCTAGTAATAATACTGTACAGTTATTACGATATAAACAATTATAATAATTTATGCAGTTATAATAAATATAATATTTAAATGCAACAATAATATTATATTTGAGTATAGTATATTTAAATGCAGTATTATTTGTTAAACGCCCAAGCTTCGTTCATAATGGATTCTCTCTGCTGATATGCATTGGAATGGCCATGTACCTGCCCAGTCCGATAACATTGATATTTGACTAGACTTTATACCATAGCATTTTCTTTCTTTAACTGTTGATATACATTAAAATGTATTAAAAATATCCCAACTTTGTTTATCGAAATTGGTACCATTTAAGCGCTATTTACTTCATAGACACTTTAAAGAACCCACTAAGATGGTATCTCAAATTAAACAAATTAAAAAGCTGTGTACATCATGAAAAGTGTATGACTTACCTATCGTAGTAGAACACTATCCCAAGGCAGCTATTATTTTTGCCGGTGCAGTGAGTGTAGGTAGTGGGGGGGGGGGGGGGGGGGGGGGTGGGGGGCACTGGGGTGTGGAGGAGCAGTGGCTCCTCCAGTCGATGACTGAGGGAGGAGTTATGGCTGACAAGCAGATGGAAGCTTCCGGCCTTATTATATTCGTATAATGGCTTACAGCATATCAATAAAATAAAAATGGATAACAGTAATAAATCTTTTTTTCCAGTGAAAAAGAAGAGAAGTTTGTCTTATCCCCAGCAAGAGATGATTCGAATCCGTTTGTTTCATTGGCTTTCAAGCTAGAAGTGAGTGCTTTTTTTTCTTGTCTTCCAAGTGTGGTGTTGTACTAAGCTTCTTGGCACCCGCATATACAAGTCAGATTTCGCTGTGCACCAAATTTATTTTGACGGTTTTAACTTCAAATATCTCCAAAGTTGACCCTTCATACCTTTTTTTGGTGGGGGTGGGGGGGATTACTCCAAACTCATGGATGAAAGATCTCCGCCACTTTCTACGATTATTTCTTTATTCAAAGTAATTTGTGTTATTATTTTTAATTCTACATGTTATAAAATATTCTATGGCTTTCCCCCAACTATTATTTCAACACCACAAAATGCAAGGACTATTGTTAAGTCTACCATGTACTGAGTGGGGGGTGATTTCATTGAAAACGCGGGTGGAAAGTCTCATAAACTAAACATTGTCAGGGAATCACGGCAGAAAAGCTGGAAATCTGGTTTCATCCAGTATCCTCCAAGCACTAGCCTAGTTCATTCCTCTGACCAGTCAGTACAACAGACTATCATTGGAGAGTGGTCCACTGTCTTTGTGGTGACCGTATTATCGCCCATCTCGCCATCGATTTCTCCCTCTTTTTTTTTCTCTTTGATCACTTTCAACCTTGCAAACTAAAGTAAAGTTGATTAAAGGGATCAACCTAATATATTGGCCTATAAAATAGAGCAGAAACTAAAAATCATACGATTATGTGACGGAGTGGGTGATTGGCTGTGTGGTGATAACTTAGATAAAAGATTCACCCCTACACACAGTAGGGATGAATGATAACGTAGCCTAAATACGGGTGAAAATTGCTTTAGTATGGAACAGAAAGTGGAATTCCTGGTTCCAGTATCTAATGGCTACTTATATCGGCAAAAAGTTGGTGAAATTAGAGAGAATGCAAAAAGACAAGATGGCGACCACATAATTTCACTTTTATATTTTTCAACTCAAAAGTAGTGGGTAAACCTGAAAATGTATATGAAGAATACATTTTGCTTCTTAAATTAAGAATCCATGTGTATAATATTTATACAAATATAGAAATGACGGAAATTAAGAATTTATGTGCCCATTTCTTCTACCCAGCCGTTCGTCACTTTTTCTAATGTGTTGTTCAGCAGCCCTGTCTCAGAAACAGCGCTGCGAGAGTTAACTAGTGGTGACTGTGCTCTGTTTGCGCATTGTGCAGGCTGGTCGGTTCGGACAACTCACCTACATGCGTGTGTACCAGGGCCGGCTCAAGAAGGGCGAGGTCATATTTAACACACGGACCGGCAAGAAGACCAAGGTGGCACGCCTTGTCAGGATGCAGGCTCAGGAAATGGAGGTCGGTTTACTGAGGCGTCCTTCACAATTATCAACATTTTCATACGCGTACAAAACATACACGTTTTCATTACTTCCACTGCTCCTCCTAAAAAGTGTATGATAAAAATGATGACATTGTGCATGTTGGTCGGAGGCTAACATGGGTAATTTGCTGACGAGGTTGGTCTATTTTTAACTTTCCTCCTGCTGTAATTCTTGCTTTACCGTCACTCTGCTTTCACCGCTGCTACTGTCAACGTCGCTTTCCCCACCCACCAACCCACTTACTAGGGGGGTGAGCACTGATTCCCGACCTGCTCTACCATGAACTCACATTTCAAGAACTCACTCCATCTGGTAGCGCAATCCAGTCAGCGCCTGATTCTCGGCCATAGTAGCCGCCTGATTCATTATTTGCTGGACCTACATTGGTTCCCGTCTTGTTTTATTAAATTTCTATTAATCCATATCTGTCTCTGTCTCTGTTTTCCTACTGCAACCGAGTGTAGCGAATTATAGTAGCCTGCACTGACCCTCATGCAAGAAGTCACCACATAGGCATGGTGATTGCATCAGGGAGCCTATGGTTTTTTGGGGGTTTAAAAAAAAAAAAAATTATTGAAGATTTATTCTGCCTGTCATGGATAATTCTGAATAGTCTTGTTTGCACCAATAGACAGTTGGTGTATAGAAAGCCCGATCGTACACTTTTACCTCCCACACCACATAGACATGGTATGAGAGCAACTGGCCTTTGATGACGCTGTAAGTTATACAAGGTGGTGGAAATCCAAATTGGCAGAGGGGATGGCATGGATTTTGTCATTGTTAGCACTCTGGCCCCAGAATGTAATTGTTTTGCATGATCTAGACTGTCGGGTGATAATATAACTGAGGTGAGCTGCATGGTAGGTTAGGTAGCACTTTCAGTTATTGGATGTGGTAGGATGCAAGTATTTATGGAGTGTTAAACCAGATGCGATAGCCGAATGAGTTGAGTGTCCGCATCCCGTTCTGGTAAGTCGTGGGATTTGAACTCGCGAGTTTGAACCCTGGTCGAGGAAAATTTACACTTGTTGCTTCCTAACCTAACTAGAATAGGGCAACAAGCAGTGGAATGAGGAAGACCAATTATCCGCGATTGAAATTTCCCCTGCTTAATCCACTAATGTAGAAAATAAAAGTGGTTGTGTACGTTAACAATAGGTAAGTTGCAAGAAATCAGTTAGGGAAGAGTTGAGGAGGTGAGACAGGAAAGGGGCGGGAGTAGAGGGGAGGATTTTGTTGGGATGGTAGGAGATAAGGGATCTACAGTAAAACCTCTCTAAATCGACAGACTATGGGACCGACTTTAAGTGGACCATTTAGGGAGGTGGTCTGTTTAGGAAGTTAGAATATGGTTACAATGGTGTTGTTGGGATCACAATGAAGCAATTGATATAGGGGAGTGATCGATCTGTGGAAGTTAGAATATGGTTACAATGGTATTGTTGGAATAACAATAAAGCAAATGATATAGGGGAGTGATCGATCTGTGGAGGTGGTCGGTTAGAGAGGTTTTATTGTATTTGGAAGAAGCGAGGGAGGGGGGGTTATTCAATGGTTTGACAATGTGTGTAAATCTGAGGTAGTAGTCGCCATGACTGTTTGAACGAGCCCATTGTTGTTGTCTACAGGACGTTAACGAGGTGTTCGCTGGGGACATTGCCGCCCTGTTCGGCATTGACTGTGCTAGCGGTGACACATTCGTCTCCAAAGGAAACCTTAACATCTCAATGGTATTTACTTCTAATCTCTCTGTTTCTCCCGCCAGCTGGCTATTGGCGATCCAAATTTACTCGATTTCACCAAATAGGTTGACATTTTTTTTTTTAAAGAGTCCCATCTGAATGCAATGTAATACTACATGTAATTGGTTAGAGTGATTAACATCTCTCCAACTGATGCATTACATGACATTTTCATTCCTGATTTAACAAATAAATGTGTTTGCTGTTTAAAAAATATTGTGAAAGATGAGAATGTGACTAAATGAGTGAGTAATGGTAATTTTACGGCGTGTTGGCAACTAATATCTTATGTACAATGGGAAAAGATGAACATTTTATGAAATTATATCTAAATGTAAAATTTTCCGATATTATGAGATATGGGATATATGAACTCTACTATAATAAATTGCAACTTGTCTATAAAATGGTAAATAGTATATAAAACCAAAGGTATATGTGGAGTTGGTGTTCTATTACTCATAAAGGATAGAAATTGTATAGTAAAATAGTATGGAGAGAGAGTGTCACTTCTTAGGTGGGACATTCTTTGAGAAGTTGCCTCACATACCCCGTCCCCTCAAGAGTTATTTATGGATCCCTGCCCCAGAGACAGACCTAACCATGCCTTGGTAACAGGGATATTGAACCCTCATTGGTGGATAAAGGAATGCTTGTTAGGGATTGGAAGATTGGATCATGTGATCACCACCATCTTGTTCTGGAAACTATAAAAGTAATAAATGAGAGAGTCTCACTCTCCTACCTATCACTCTTAATCTACTTTCCTTACTTGCCTGAAGTGATTTCTTCTTAGCCTGTCCACACCACTCAAACCGCCAGTCGTCGACTTAACATAAAGTTGCGAGGAAAAATAAAAATTCGAACCATGGCTTTAAAAGAAATATGGTTATGATGATGGTGATGGTGATGATATAGGAGTTTCAAAGTATAGGACTTTTAAAGCTATGTCTATCTTACACAATTTTGTCTGGAATTGAATCTATTTTCCAGGAATCTATGCACATAGCGGACCCTGTCATCTCCATGTCGATTAAGCCGGTCGAGAAAACTGCGGTGGACAATTTCTCCAAGGGTATTGCGCGCTTTACCCGCGAGGACCCCACGTTTAAGGTGCATTACGACGACGACAGTAAGGAGACAATTGTGTCGGGAATGGGTGAACTACACCTCGAGATTTACGCACAGGTATGAAATATAAAATGGGGCATAGTGGACATGGTCGGTCTAGATCCATATGTGATATAAACAGAACGCCCTTCTGCACTTTACTAAATTAATAGGATGGGCAACTTGAACCACGAGGTGGCACTACCATAAATAGTAGTATGGTTGTTCAATTTTAACTATTAGGTGTTAGCATCATAAGTAGGCTCTTACGGCTGTTCAGTTTGAACTATTCACTGTTAACACCTAGGGATATTGACTCTTAGCGCTATTGACTGTGAACTGGGCGTCACACAGTGACTGACACTGTTACATTATATATAGTTCCTCGCGGTAACACATATAATGCTCTATTACGATTAATTGTATCATGCTGTATTAATAGACAGAATTGGGGAAAGGGAGCCACAAGGTTGGTGTTTTATCATACCAATACTAAACATGATACAGAATCACATGCAGTTGTAAGGAATTAGATGTTTAAAAATAATACTGGGTTAGTATTGTCCTAATAGCTGTTGTAAACAAAGGGAATAACGTGAATAGCACAGTGTTAGCACCTAGGGCTATTGACTCTTAGGGCTATTGACTGTGAACTAGGCTATTACATCTCACAGTGACTGACACATATTGTGTGAGGGCCTTGAACATTAGTCAATCTAGGATCCCCGATGCAATAACCCTATCCACGCTTGTCTATGTGGTTCCTTGCATGTGAGATCATTGCAGACTACTACATAGTGGTTCGCTATTAACTGAACAGTCACTGTCCCATCAAGACAGTGGTAGGATGAGGCCGCGGGTTATAACTTGTCTCATGTTTCGGGTAGACTACATGCATCATACATAACATATGTGGAGTGTTCATGCGGACTCTTTTTCTTCGCGCCTTTTTCTGCCTTGGATCGTATAGAGGTTGGAGCGTGAGTACAACGCCCCGTCTGTGTTGGGCCGACCCAAGGTATCCTTCCGCGAAACCCTGCCCACTCTGTGCGAGTAAGTCGGCATTCATTACCCCCTCTTTATTACTAAGGTTTAATCTAAGTAACTGTCATTATCCAGAACATTATTCATCACCTTCCAACGGACATCAATAATAAAAGGCGTCGGCCTCGCGTGCGGAAGGTCGGGAGTTTGGTTCCCGGTCAAGTCAAACCAATGACTTTAAGATTGATAGTTGTCGCTTCCTGGCCGTACTACTTTATCTCAGATTTGTTCTCTATTTAGCATCTCATGTTACTCTTATAATAAAACTGCATATTAACCTGTAAATTATTATATGGTCAGAAGACCAATGTAATAGTGCTAACAAAGGAATTGGTCCAATGATTTTTAAAGGGTATCGGATGTAACAAATATGAAAGAAAATATGAAAAAAATAAAGCTTATCAAAGTCAACCTCTTTAAATTTTAAATACCAATAAAGTATTGAATATGCGAAATTCCAATATGTTTGCCTATCTGCCGCCCGCAGCTCTGATTACTTGCTATTTGGAAAGTTGGTTATTGGATTAAAAGCTTGAAGCTACACATTCATGACTTATCAATTTATTCGTGGGCCAAATCAAGCCGGAAAACACACAAAGAAATGTTAATCAACATGTACTATTAATCTTTAACCTTTTAGGTTCCGCTATTTGCATAAGAAGCAATCAGGAGGCCAGGGACAGTATGGGCGTGTGGAAGGACACATCGAGGTAGGCGTTTAAATCTTAGTCAGCACCCACTACATTTAAATATTTCGCCGGATTGAGCAACAGACAGAATTGTCTATTCTGGTAGTGATAAGTATTAAAATGTGTCAAAATGTTGCGCTATTGGGTAAATGGCCGCTGGACGAATGGACATGAACAGATATCCAACAGACGAAACAAACTCAAACCGGACAAGAACCGTAGACGTCAATCCGGCGGCATCGGTTCCTAGTTTTGTGCATGTTCAAAACATGTACGGACACAATGCGGACATTGTTCGTTTTCTGTCTGTTTCGCCCAATGCGGTGAAGTGTGACAGGGCCTTGACTAATCAATGTGTACGTAGCCTATAAATGGCCTCTCCTAGATACTATCTGTTTTCTGACTGGTCATGCTTAGGAGCTTTCTATAGGAAATATTAAAATCATGTTTTTATTAATTAGTTTGCATATAGAATAAGTGTCTAAAATAACTTGTGTGTGTTATTATCTCGGTTATTACTGTTTTGAATTCGTGAATTTGCCATATATGCTGTGCTGCTGGAGTGCCTGGAAAATAGCTATGTCCATGTAAATATGTGACATTAAACGAACTCACCCTTAGTTTGACAATAACACAAATTTGTAGCCGGTTTAGAACTCAATATTTACTATTTTTTTAAATTTATGCAACATCTAAGATTTGATTTGTTTTTAAACATATTTTGCCGCTATTGTTTAATGGTTAAACTATATAGTTAATGTTTAAATCTATTCTTTTATCTCGAAGCCACTTCCTGTAGACGACAACACGAAGCTAGAGTTTGAAGACTTGACTGCCGGTTCCAACATTCCAAAGCAATATATTCAATCAATCAAAAAGGTAAGTTGACCCCTAAGGTTCACATTCAATATATATTATTATTAGATACGAAACATCTATATATAATCTGTGTCTAATAGATACTGAAAGTACCTGCGTGTGTGCGTGTGTGTGTGTGCAGTGTAGTGTAGTGTAAAACCTCTCTAACCGACCACCTCCATAGATCGACCACTCCCCTATATCGATCGCTTTATTTGGGTCCCAACAATACCATAGTAGCCATATACTAACTCCCTAAATAGACCACTTAAAGTCGGTCCCAAGGTCGGTCGAATTAGAGAGGTTTTACTGTATATATATATAATATTGTATAGCATAAGACTTAATTTACTCAATGCATATTAGATCATTCGTAATTATGAAGAGCGCAGTGTTAGCTATATATAGTATATGCTAGTATTGCATAGCCTCAGACTTGCTCAGTGTAGATCAGCGCTATGAATAGTGTGGTATAGGGCTAACCTTAGTATTGTACAGCCTAATAATTACATATAATAGAGCGAATGTACATTTATACTAGTATTACCTGCCATATTTTAATTAGGTTTAATAATTGTCAGTAAAGAATAGAAGTAATAGCTAGTAGTAGACAGAAATAATTGTGCCTTAAAGTTTTCCAGTGAATAATTTGATTTTTAGAAACGTGTGTCCAATTTCTGCAAATAATAAAAAAGACAAATAATAATGGTTTTGTTTTTTCCGCCCAGGGATTCTTAAATGCCTGTGAAACAGGATCGTTAACAGGTCACAAGATATCTGGCATAAAGTTCGTTCTGAAGGACGGTAGGTGTTTCATATGTATTTGCTATGCCGTGTTTTTTTTTGTTACAGTGTTTAACACCAACATATAGCAAAATTCAACTCACAAAACATAGCCAAAGTTACAGGAGACAGTGCAGTCCATTTGGTTTTAGGAACTCTTCATGCTTTACAATTGGTTAAGAGGTGTCACATTAAAACATTGTTGGTGCATGGCCATAAAATCTACACACTCGAGCAGAATGTGTCGGAGTGAACACTGATACCCAATGAATTTGGGTGGTGGTTCTCCCTTGAGTAAAACTGCATAAGTCTGCCAAGGGTGGCCAATGCGGACCACTTGGGCCTGCCCACACCTAGCACGATGCTGTGAATGTTCTTCAGTACATGGGAGGATGTTATCCAACTTATTTTTTGGATGCTCATCTCATTCATGTTGCTATTTTGATTTGATATATTTGAGAACAAGTGTCCTCAGATCAGATTGTGGAATCCGACATAGTGCAGCAACTCTGGCTCATTCGAAGTGATCGGTACAATTACGGTCATTAAAGCTCTTGAATATTGCAGGTTCAAGTCACGCCGTGGACTCCAGTGACTACTCGTTCCAGCTAGCTGCAGAGGGCGCTATGAAGGATGGTGAGTAGTTTAATTTTGTTGTCAGTGTAGACCAGGGATAATGCTATGTAATTTCTCTTTCTATTATAATAGACTGGGTGGCTGAATGAGTTGAGCACCGTTTCCTTTTTGTAGGTCGTGGGATTCAAAACTCGAATCTCACGACCTACCAAAACATTGTCGAGTCAAATCAATGACTTAAAAATGTATACTTGTCCCTACGTAGCCTGGCATTTGGCATTACTGGGATATGGTATGGAACAGTAGAATGAGGAAGACCAATTATCTGCAATTGAAATTTCTCCTGCTTAATCAACTAATAAAACAAAAATTAGCCTTCTTCTTTTTTAGATTTTAAATATTGTAGTAGTCTGCACTGACCCCTCAGGCAATGTGCCACATAGACGGGTATGCGACACTAAGGTGATTGCATCAGGAAGCCTCGATAATCTAATTGTTGGGATGCTAACCCTGGAATGCCAAGAAGTGTGGGTTAAAAACTTGCTCTAGGTACAGTATTTCCCATTTGCATTGTCCGCACGACAATGCAAATGTCAGAAAGCTTATGGGGAATTGTTAACATTTAAATATGTCCCAGGCTCTTGTTGATTGCCAGTGTTGGGATTGATGGCTGGCTGGTGTTAGGTTGGGTAGATTTCAATATAGGCTTAATACTATTACTATTAGGGAATTGCAGAAAATTACCAGAAGTTAGGTTTCATATACTATCCTCCAAACATAGTCTTAGCACAGTACCTATGACTAATTATTGCAGACTCTGCTTGGAGATGTTTCTGCTGTCATTGTTGTGACCCTATTATCATTTACCTCACTGTCGATTTTCCGCTTGTTCTTTTCTTCTCTCTTTCATTCCTATTCCTAATTCCAGATCATTCTAGGTCATACAGTAACCACAAATAAAGTTTAATAGTAAATGCACCACTAGGAGCCTAGTCCGATGCTTTTGAGTTTTTGCTATTTTCACAGATAATTATATTATACTAATCGTTATAATCTACTTTGCTTTAGTTTGAAGTAACTTTAATTTTAGATAATGACGAGTATAAATCTTTTAAGTCATTAGCTTGATGTAGCCGATGTGAACTAACGTGTAGTAAACACCGGGTATCAAAGATACAATTTAACCTTCAGTAATCACGGGTGGGCAGGTTATCAGTAAACGCTGGAGCGCTTAGCAAATATACAATTCCTACAGTGTCAAGGAAGGGCAAAGGCAAGTTATCGAGTAGTAAACACCGGAGCGCATATCAAATATATAATTTAACCTACAGTGTTCAAGGAAGGGCAATGGCACGTTATCGAGTAGTAAACACTGGATATCACTTATCAAATATACAATTTAACCCGCAGTGTTCGAGGAAGGACACTGGCAGGTTATCGAGTAGTAAACACTGGATATCACTTATCAAATATACAATTTAACCTGCAGTGTTCGAGGAAGGACACTGGCAGGTTATTGAGTAGTAAACACTGGATATCACTTATCAAATATACAATTTAACCCGCAGTGTTCGAGGAAGGACAGTGGCAGGTTATCGAGTAGTAAACACTGGATATCACTTATCAAATATACAATTTAACCCGCAGTGTTCGAGGAGGGACAGTGGCAGGTTATCGAGTAGTAAACACTGGATATCACTTTTCAAATATACAATTTAACCCGCATTGTTCGAGGAAGGACAGTGGCAGGTTATCGAGTAGTAAACACTGGATATCACTTTTCAAATATACAATTTAACCCGCAGTGTTCGAGGAAGGACAGTGGCAGGTTATCGAGCCCGTGATGAATGTCGAAGTAAATGCCCCGATAGAGTTCCAAGGGGCCGTGCTGGCCTCACTCAACAAGCGAAATGCTATCATCACCGGGCAGGACTCAGTAGAGGGATATTTCTCCGTCTTCTCTGAGGTTTGCATCTTTTCTTCTGCCCTTTTCTTGTTAGACTTAGAGGCTACTTTCATCTTGTAAACACGTTATCGCATCTTTCTTCATAGTATGTGGTATCATTTAATTTCTTTTTAAAAACAACATACAACAACAGAGTTTTTGTTTGTTGTTTTTTGTAAAGTTGCATAGTCCGATGCTTATGAGTTTCTGTCAATGTCTGAGATAGATATAGTATGTTGATCGTCATAATCTACATTACTTTAGTTTGAAGTAACTTTTATTTAAAACTTTTGAGATATTTGAAGTGCAAACATATCAAATTAATTTTGGAAAGCATGCCAAAACACCATAGGCTTCCGCAGGAACAGGTTCTATTAAATTGCCTCAGTATTCCCTTCTATGCAGCAACAAATGCTTAATAAGTTCACCTGTATCTAAGTTAGATATGTAGAATAAAATCTAGATAATTGTTTTAGTTTTGAAAATTTGATGTTTTCATTGGACTATGCAGCTTTAAAAAGCAACATCATATGGCGAAATAAACACACAAGCGAACCATCTAACCTTGTAGGTGCCGCTGAATGACATGTTCGGGTACTCGACGGAGCTGCGTTCAAGTACACAAGGGAAGGGCGAGTACACGATGGAGTACACCCGCTACTGCCCGACGCTACCGGAAACACAGATGAAGCTCATCCAGGCTTACCAGGAGGAGCAGGAGGCCGCCATGAGGAAGCGGAGATGATGAGGACAGTGCAAAGACCACCCCAGTCATGGATGTTAGTTACCTTGCTAGGCTGGGGTGGTGGTTGTGAATTTGTTGAACAGTAATGCTCCATAACTGTCCGATATGCAACACAAGATTCGGCGGCATCCATTTTTACTTTGTCTGAAAAGTAATGTATTATTGCTAGGAAATAAATGGTCTGTGACTGGTGTATATAAATTAGGTTTAACAAATTTATATCAGTATTTTTTTTTTCATCTCATGTGTTAGATTTTGTTTGTTATTATTGCGGGCTGTGCGAAACTTACCCAACATAATTATTTATAAAGTGATAATACATACCGGAAAAATATAATGGGTTGAGGAGGACGGATAAAGTTGAGGACATTCACTAAGTCAGTATGGACCCCGAATAATAGTATTGGGCATTTACCCATTTTCGCTGAATTTTCCCTGCAATGATTTAATTTATGACTACTTGCATTGTGAAGCTTAGTGATTTTAACCGCACTGATGGACTGGCTAAATATAGACAAAAGATTCACAATTAATATTTTGCTGTATGTCAAACGACAGGAATAGATTTGACTGTGGTCTTCCATCTACGATGCAGGTCCCAGGTTGCTGGCGCCCAGGGAAAGCTGAACTGTGGGGCCTTTACAAGTATAACTTTTTCAAGTTTAACACTGATGTGGCACCCACTAGCTAAGCCTATGGCACACCGAGTTGCCAGTAACTTCAGCCGGTCTTGCTGCCATTTCATATATTGATTAAAATCCATCCTGGTATGATATTAGATGTTGCCAGGACGTAAAACTCCAACGACCAACCATATATTTATTAAAATCATTAATCTGTAGATACACTCATGTAACATGATGCTGTAATGTAATCATTTAACCGCCTGTATTGAACAATCGGCTGACCATAAAGTCACCAATGACTGCATGCAGAACACTTGAGAATAAATGGAGCATACCCGTAAAAAATTAACTGGTACAGCCTAGCGTTTTGACTGAACATTTAAATAGATCCCCCCCCCCCCCCCCCGCACACACACACACAAAATACAATAAGCCAATTTTATTGTGTCAATAATAGCTCTAAGATCAATACGCTTGATGAATCGTCACGAACATATTTGTATTAGCGTTTGATTTTGCTGTTACTCTCTTATTCAGCTTAAACTGGTCGGTGTTTGTCTGGCTAGTTAGTCAACACCGTTTTACCTTTTCCAATTTTATTTATTCAAAATAAACTAATCATCCACGACAGTAGTTTATTGTTATCTAGGCATACACTATAGACGAACTACACAATATAACCGAGCAACTTGACTTGAGTGGGTCATCTGGGTAATATTTGAGGTCATCAGGACGAGTACGGACTTGTCATTGTGCAGCTTTATAGTGCTTCCACACTAGAACAGTGGGACGTAAAACAACAACAAACAAACAAACAAACAACAACTAGAACAGTGTAGCTAGGGCCGTGACAATTCAATTCAATACACGATTTCTGCGACTAGTACAACACCTGGAGATAGGCAATGACACTCGTGTTGTGGGTCGACAGTGTGTCACTATTTTGTTTTACACTGACGATCAAGCTTTTCAATCAATAAATCAATCAATAGGATACAGCTATAATTATCAAAAATGGTAAGTATGTTTTCTCTATAAATCCACATTTGTGCTGAAAAGACTGTCAGTTGCTCAATATGAAGCCAGTGTTAAGAGAGCCTCAATTGCCTCGGCACAGACTCTGACCCACAAGTCCAGTCTGGATTAAGCTCTGTGCATGTGTCGCGGAAATCGTGTATTCACATAATTTTGACATTGAACCAACCGCTCCTTGACATATGTAGTAATCTTGAATGTAAAACGTGGTAGTGACAAGTAGGCTATCAATTTGGCATGCATTGATTTGACATGGCTATGAATAGAACCCTTGGGAAACGGGCATACTACTAAAACGGCCATCGAGTCTAGTAGGCCAACTGAACAACGTAATCAGTTAATATAATTTTTTAAAGACCTGATGATCTACTCGCCAGTAGGACCTATTCGACTTTAGCCATATTAATTGTGGATGTTACTCGTGACATTGGTAATTTTTGGCGGAGACGGGAACCACGCGAACTGACTTACACCGGCATATAGATAGGCCCATGACCGACGGCTGGGATCTCCTCCATTGACCAGCGGTTCTCCCGGCGCCATCTAGCAGAAACCCCGTTGTAAAAATATACGGATTTTCGGTTTAGAATTATATATTAGCAGGGAGCATCTTTATTCTTGAATGACAGTGTGGGGACAATGTTATGTAAACTAAAAAGCAAGGATGCCATACTCATAGTATGACATGATATAGAATAGGGAAAGATATGTCCTGCATGCTGCCTAGGATTAGGGAGGAGCTGTTATATAAGAAACAGTTCAAGGTGTTCTAGGGGAAACTGCCCAAGGGGTGGACATTTCCCATGTGTAAGTTCTAAGCATGTACCATCACCAAGGAGGGACTTTCTTGGTCTATATATATGGATATATATATATGAATGTAACTGTATACAACTGCTGGTTCACCCCTGTGCCCACAAGAGAGGCCCAACTTCAGCCTCATTTGCATATGCACTCAGGGTGGCACCTGCAGCTGAGTAGGGGGGCAGCCACCTCCACTGGGGGGTTGGCTCCCACCCCAGCTGTGGGGTCACCTGATTGGCTGACTGCGGGACTGCTCAGTCGCCTGCACTGCCTTGACCATCTGACCACACTAAAAATAGCAAGATGCAGAGATATATGTAATATGAAGGATCGATGCTCCAGTCACACTGGACACTGGCACTCTAGTCCTGGCTCTTGAGTGAAGCACACATACTTTTGAGCAGGAACCCCAGACACTCTGTCTGATGCTACCTAAATTCACCTATTCAAATTGAGTGTATCCACAGCCATAGGACTCCTGTCCCATGGGCTGTGGGCACTGCTTTCAGTATACAGGCTAAGTGGTAATGAGAACTAGTGTGGACAGAAGGTGAGGAGTGAGGGTGCTAGGTCACATGTAGGGGAATGGACAGGAGTTGCTGCCAAATAAAGCACAACTTATTCACTGTTCATTTGTGTGACTAGTTTTCCTTCCTCTTTTCAGTACTGATTCATGAGTTGGTTTGATTAGGCTAATGGCATCACAGGTGATATGAAGGGGAGAGTTTTGTAGTCTCATGGGGTGCTCACAGCGGCAGAGCATCCGTGTTTCTATACCGTGACATGCTACAAGCATAACGTAGTTCCTGGAATTCCCCCGTGTGGGGCCACGGGCAGTTACCCGTCCCTACAGTCATGCGACCGCCAAACCGCTCGAAATTCGAACAGAACTGCCGCAGCCACCACCGTCACAGGACCCCTATCGTTTTCTTCGTCAACAGTGGCATACGAAAAGGGTATTATCAGGGCAAGCCAAGAGCCTACACACTCCCCAATGTAATGGACACCGCTGACGAGGTGGAGAGGTTGGGCCCGGGCTGTTATATGTGGTGTGCTGACCTCGTACGCGCGTAAAGACAACACAGCACCTGCCCTCTCTCCACCCCCCTGTTGGCATCCACCTACACGGAAACTACTACACTGATATCGCCCCTCCATTCGGGTGTAGGCCATCCTCTATTGCATGTCCTCGGACCACGAATGCGGTTGTATACCTGCTCACAAAACAAGGTCACTTTATACACTGCTACCTTGATGACTTTGTGGGCGTGGCTCCCACACTCGAGGCAGTGACCGCTGCATATGACGACTTCAAGCGACTAGCAGACACACTGGGCCTGGATCTCTTTCCCAATAAGTGTATACCCAAAAAAAGACATCCAGAGGCTAGTTGGCAGGCTCCACCATATTGCCAAATGTGTGGAGCCAGCCAAACGCTTCATATCACGAATCTTTGATGCCCTACACAACGCCCCAGGCGCTGGTAAACACGACATGCCTGATGAGCTAAGATCCGACATCAGGTGGTTTCTTCAATATGCCGAGAACTCGAATGGCATAGTTCTGTTAGACCCCACTGAAAAACATATATGGGTAATAGAATGTGACTCCTGCCTGAAAGCGGGAGGCGCCTTCTCCAGTGAGCACTACTACTCTCAAACCTACCCGGACGACATCACAAGGAAACATACCAACATTGCCCACCTCGAGGCGATTAACCTTGTAGCCGCAATGAAGAACCTCGCACCATACAACCCGGAAGATTACACCATTGTAATCAACACTGACAACATGGCAAGCCAGCAGGTCCTCTCATCTGGTGCGGGCAGAGACCCTATCCTCACGGCCTGTGCCAGAGAGATCTGGCTGTATGCCGCCACCAAACACTGTCGCGTGGAGATTCTCCACAAGCATGGAAAGGATCTGATCCTTGCTGACGCCCTCAGTAGAAAAAGCATTGACGATACTGCTGATAAGAAAGCCAACAAACTCACTCGTGAAATGAACTTGACTGAAATTAACATAACATTCGATGACATTTTCGCTAACCTGTGGATCTTGACTATAATTGCTCCTCTATCCCCAGGTTATCCATACGACACACACAGCAGGGTGATGGAGCTCTACTTCGCCGGGCTAGCGGTCGGAAGTGGAAGAACAAGTCGGTGCAAGCAAAGAGATACCTACGATTTGCAGAAACCCACTATTTCGACCCTCTGGACCTGGCCCAGTACGACCTCCTCGTCTACACACTATCACTCAACAAATCCTTGATAGCACCAGGTACTGTAATGAATTATATTAGCGGGGCCAGAACATGGGTCCTCCTGTTCGGGGGCAGCACTTCAGCATTTGACTCATACCCCTTAACCCTAATGAAGCGCGGAGTCCTCAGACTATCAAACCACAGAACACGACAAGCCCCACCCCTATCACCATCATCAATACAGGCAGTGGTCCGGCACCTGATTACTGCCGGACCAGATGCTGCACTGCTGATAGCGCCATACTTATTGGTTACACCACACTATTGAGACAGGGGAACCTGCTGGCCAGTCACGCCCCCAAAGACCCTGGCCACTCACTACGACGACACGACCTGACCCTCACAAGCGAAGGGCTCACTGTAACAGTACGATCCACAAAGACTAGGTGGAGACCAGGACAAGACTACACCATATCCATCGCACCACGCCCCCACTCCGTGTGCTGCCCAGTGACAGCCTGGTGCCATTACATACGACTCCAGGCTCCCCTTCAGGCAGGCCCTGCCTTCACACTGCCAAGAGGGGGTCACCTTACAGCGCCAATCCTCCTGCCCCTCTTAGCCACTGGCCACACTGCACCTCATGACTACTCTCTACACAGTCTCAGAAGGGGCGGTGCCCAGGCATGTGCTGCATCTGGAGGCTCGCTTAAGGAGATAATGGAGCTTGGTGCATGGTCCTCTACGGCAGTCAACACATATGTCCCTAGGGACCAGATACGCCCTAGGCCTCAAACTCTCCCTTAAAGTGGTCAAGATTTCAAGTCCCGCTCCTTAACCACTTGACTCACACAGACTGGGAAAGCCTTGACTGCTCTGGACTGCCGGTTGTGATATATGTGTAATAGACGTCCAGCCAGGTGGGTAATATATGCTAATGAGATGCATGATGTTCTAGACAGTGAGTGAGACAAAGGAGTATGTAAATGAGATGACGTCAGGGAAAGTTTAGCCGGCGGTTCATTGAGCCCTGGACGGGAATAAACCATTCAGTATCCAGAAGTCAAAGTGTTCAGACGTTGTACTTTCACATGGTGTCAGATGAGGAAGAATGCCGCCCGCTAATACACTGCTGGCTTTGCAGCCGCCCGGTCAGCTTGTCCTCAGCAACAACGCGAGATCAAACTGGAAAACATTGCTGCAGGTGTCATATTGAAGGCAGAACGAGTGCAATGCTGTATCTTTCTTCACGTTGCTGGTGAAAAAGTGCAAAAAGTTTTCGCCAAGATGTCCATCGCGCTCGCTGACCGAGACAAGATCAGACCACTCACAGAAGCATTCCAGACATATTGTATAGGAATCTGGTTCAGATTATAAGGGCGCCTGAGGGGGGGCGGGGGCGGGGGGCGGCCCGAACCAGTCGGCCAGATGCAGAGTATGTCAGCGTCGTTGCCGAATGTAAACAGTGCGGCTAATCTAAGTAGGTCAGGTCGGCTGATTAGGCCGGCGAGCAGGTTAGACCTGTAGTGAGTCAGTTAGGCTGGGTGTATACACACAACACATGTGCATGATAGGATTCGCGCAGAACACGAGACGGTAACGACTACCGAGTGTACACCAGGGCTAGAAACCAGGCCAAGTGGGAATGCCGGAAGGCAGAGAGGGAGTTTGAGAAAAGACTTGCCAAGGAATGTAAGAAAAACCCAAAGGCGTTCTTCAGATATGCAAACTCCAAGATGAAGACAAGATCCGGAATTGCACACCTTACCAGAGAAGATGGCAGTCTCACCGGTACAGATCAGGACAAAGCAGAAGTGTTAAATAAATTCTTCTCTTCAGTTTTTACGAGAGAAGACATAACCAATATGCCAAACATCCCAGATACTAAAACAGATGTGATCTTGGAAGATACAGATTTTACCATAGACGAGGTAGCTAATAAGTTATCCAGATTGAATCCAAATAAAGCTGCAGGCCCGGATGGAGCATCCCCGAGAATCTTGAAAGAACTTCACACTATAATAGCTGAACCACTGTACAATATATATAGAAAATCAATCGACCAAGGGAAACTACCTAGAGGCTGGAAGATCGGCTATGTGTCCCCGATCTTCAAGAAAGGCGACCGACATCAGGCTAAAAATTACCGACCCGTAAGTTTAACCTCAGTCATATGTAAAACACTGGAGTCTATAATACATGATAAGATCATGCACCATCTCGTCCAGAACCAACTATTGACAAAGTTCCAGCATGGTTTTGTCAAGGGGAGATCTTGTGTAACCCAGATACTGGCAGTTCTAGACAGATGGACAGAAGCACTGGACAATGACAGCAACGTAGATTCAGTGTACTTAGATTTTGCCAAAGCGTTTGACAGTGTGCCCCACAAACGCCTACTCATGAAGATGAAGAGCTTCGGTATTACTGGAAAACTATGGACCTGGATCGAGGATTTCCTTCATGCAAGAATACAGCACGTAGTTATCAATGGTGTGAAATCCCTGGCAGCGTTAGTGTTGAGTGGTATTCCGCAAGGAAGTGTTCTGGGACCCCTACTGTTCATATGTTTCATTAACGACATGCCCGAGGTCATCCATGCATTCATCCAGATGTTTGCGGATGATACAAAGCTGTATATGGAGGTTAACAGCCCTGAAGATCAACAGGCGCTACAAAAAGACCTAACTGCACTTGAAGACTGGGCCAACCTGTGGCAACTACGTTTCAATGCACAGAAGTGCAAGGTCATGCACCTGGGTAACAGAAATGAAAATCTCAGTTACTACATGCACCAAGATGGAGAAGAAGTCCAGCTCCAAGTGACAGAACTAGAGAAAGATCTTGGCATATACATGGACATCGGACTCACCTTCTCATATCACAGTGAACAAAAGGTGACCAAAGCGAACAAGCTTCTAGGCATGATACGCCGCTCGTACACGTATCTAGACAATGACACGGTGAAGACACTGTACACGTCACTGATCCGGCCGCACCTTGAGTATGGCAACACGGCTTGGACACCGAAGTTCAAGAAGGACATGTCAATGATCGAGAGTGTACAGAGACGTGCTACAAAGTTATCACCAACCATAAGAGAACTACCATACGAAGAACGTCTCAGGATTCTCAACCTACCCAGCTTATACTACCGAAGGGCCAGGGGAGACATAATAGAAGCATTCAAACACGTCACTGGAAGATATGCGGTTGATGCTAGATACCTGAAGCTGGCCAACTGTAAAACTAGAGGTCATCGATACAAGCTGAAGAAGGAAAGAGCAATAAAACCTGTCAGACAGCTATTCTTCAGTAACAGGATAGTAAATGCCTGGAACGCATTGCCTGAACATGTCATAGAAGCGCCTTCCGTCAACGCCTTCAAAGGCAGACTGGATAAGCATTGGAGGGGGCTGCAATATTGCACACATCCGGTACTCGATGCATTTAATCCTAGTAAATCAAATTTTGACATGCATCGACCTGATACAGGCTATAAGCCTAACAAAATCAGAAGCGGATGAGTATGAGTATGAGTATGAGTGTTTCAGCTGCATTTGGTGTGTGTGTTGTATTTACGGACAATATATAACATGGAGGCTATGATGCCGGACATTCAAAGGACTTCAGTGCCATAGTGTGCTCAGACATTCGCTAGAACCTGTGTTTAAGCTAAGTACGCATATATGTTTATTGTTGCGTTCACTTTACTGGATATGTTTGTGTATGGTGATGGTCATTTTAAAACATTGCATGTTTCAGAAATACTTTATGGGGGGGATGTGATATATGCGTAATAGACGTCCAGACACGTGGGTAATATATGCTAATGAGATGCATGATGTTCTAGACAGTGAGTGAGACAAAGGAGTATGTAAATGAGATGACGTCATGGAAGTTTAGCCGGCGGTTCAGTGAGCCCTAGACGGGAATAAACCATTCAGTATCCAGAAGTCAAAGTGTTCAGATGTACTTTCACACCGGTTACCAATATTGTACCATTATAACTGACCACTGTTCTGCATATCTGATATCATACTTGACTATATGTATCTATTTGACTTATTGAACTGTACCTGTTATTATTTATCACATTGACCTGTTGCATCGTATATGAGCCCTTTCCGATGAGAGATAAATAACCATTATATAATACCTGTCTCCGTCTCATAAATTATAATGCAGAGCAATGTGCATTCAATAACTCTAACTAGTGACAATGGCATGATATTTCACATTCAACCCTTAATAATACACACTCCAAAGTCGGCGTATACGGTGTCCGCAGCGTGAAATTTGACATTGTAACCCTTTTTAAAACAATTGAATCTCCACTAATTCTGCTTTGTTTGAAATAAGAATTATATGAAATTAAAGCTTGTTCAATCGTCTTTTAGGGAATCTGATTTTTAGTTAGCATTATGAAATAAATTAGAGTAAATGGAAACTTGTTTGGGGGTACCATCGGCAGCTCTGTGCATGCTCGCCGAGTTTGTTTTCATCCAGTCTGAGCTACTCCCCTCCCTAAAATTGATACATTGGTGAGCACAGTGACCTGAGCTAAAAATAACCAACAATGAAAGACAGAAGAAACTAGGCTTCATTAGCATATCAAGTATAGCTGTTTTTAAGTGGGAAATTTGATTGAACTGAAGGAGTGAAAACATTAAGACATCAATCCTCCTTGAAAATTGATCAGGATCGTGCTGAAAATTATATCATCAGAAAGCTCAAGTCTTCCTCTACCTAACCAGAACAATATTTGTTTGAGATTTATATCATGCTCATCAAGATTGGTCTGAAAAGTGACTGCTGCAAGAATGTGGCTATTGTCAGCTCGTGATGCCTAAAAGTGAATTTTGTCTTTCCTTCTCTGACCAGTTAGAAAATTATGTCATCATGTAGAGCTTGTAATTCTGGTTATTTTGGTATAGAGATTGCAGTGATGCGACAATTAGAACGGGAGTTATGCTATTTTTCTTAATTGTACTGAATTTATTATTGGTGGTTGCTGGAAATTAAGGAATTTAGCAAGTTTGACATGAAATTTCAGAAAGAATACTAACAGTGATGGTCTGTAAAAAATTGAACTTCTTTGTTGTACTATAGAGAATGGGATTCTTTAATATTGGACAGATCATATGCAAAATAGCTTCCAGGTGGGACCCTAAAAACCAACATTTGGCTAATTTGGAAATGTGCACAAATCGGGGTAACAAAAAATCAATCTTTCAACACTCATAACTTTACAGCTATTTAATCGATCTAAATGATTTCTATATCATTGAGATCCGATTTAAAAGATCTGTACATATATATAACTTGTAATACTGACCTGTTGAAAAAAAAAAATCACTTTGGAGTACCTATTAATAACGAAATATATCTAATGGTACTCTTACAACAGACCTCCTTCAACCCATTTGACATTACCCAACCCATTCAGTTGGACCCAAGCATGCAACCTATTGTGAATATGTTTATATTGGTTATGAGGTCTAGTCATTGATACCCTGGGGCGTAATCGATTTGACTCGGGTCACCCGAGTCACTTTTTGGCGCATGCGCACATCCTAAAGACTCGGGTTGAATAAACTCCACGCTGGGGGTGAAAAAAATGGTGGCTTAATCGAAAACTTTTGTTGTTGTTTAATAACCGATATAACTACAGCAAAATAGGATTTAAAGTATTTTATGATTGCATGGTTTAGTTATATTTCCATTTCATTAATCTGTGTTATTACCAAAAACGCATATGTGGCAAGAAATGTTTATTAAGTACACCACTAGCTAAGTTAGATATGTAGAATCAAGTATAGATAATTGCTTTGGTTTTTGAAAATTTGATGTTTTCATCGGACCATGCAGCTTTAATCGATTACGGCCTTGATGACAGGAGAATGCAGGTTGGTCATTGTGCTGCCACCTCGCGTTATCCACCTGAACTAATTCAGCATTAGCAAGATGGCGTAGTAAACATAAGTACAGCTCTGTAGGTTTCCTATTTTCTAACACAATGCAGTATTGCTCACGTGCACCACCTTAAATTCAGGCTTAATTGATTGACGACTCCAACTTCGCATCCACCATGAGTATTGAATTGGATGAAATGGCATCTGCAGACTTGAGTGAGACCCTCTCATTGCAGCTGTCAGAAGTGGAAATGCTGTCATCCATGTTTCCAGACAACACAGAGTTTACACTGGACGATCCAAACAGTTTATCAGAAATTCAATTGTTCATCGATGGTCAGATAGATTTGGACAGCCTTCAAAGCAGAATAGGTTTTGCCATAAAGTTGACGATAGCTGAGAAAGTGAGTGTCATTTAATTTCACTGACCATCCTCTAGTTCTTCCCGAGATAAAGGAGTCACCCCGTACTTACACTAGTTACAGTAGGGCAAATCATTTATCTAGTTTTTGCCTGATTCACGTGGCGTTAACCGGATGTGCCGCTGTCGTGGACGTGGTTTAAAAGCCCGGCCAGATCATTTTAATATTAATTCACAGTTCTTTCCAATGGAACTGGAGGCAGTGGACAAATTGGTAGAGTACAATCCCGCTAAGTCAAACCAATGACTTACAAAATTGATACTTGTTGCTACCTAGCCTGGCGCTCTGCATTATTAGGATAGAGCAAGCAAGCAAGCAAGCAACTCTTTCCAATGGTATCAGTTATAATACAATTACATGAATTTATTTATTTTTAGTTACATATACCTAATGTGTGTCATTCAGGAGGTGTGAAATTCGGTGTTATAGGTGAAAAGAACTTACTCTGGTAACACCTCTGATTAAAGCTTGTGAGCGTTTGTCTCTTTTTTCATTAAGGGTGTGAGCTTTTGTCTTGTGAGCTCATGTCATGGAACCATGTGTGTATGACAACTTGTTTTGGTGGGTTATTTAAAGCTGCATAGTCCGATGAAAACATCAAATTTTAAAAACCAAAACAATTATCCAGATTTGATTCCACATATCTAACTTAGATACTGGTCCAGAAATGTTTGTCGCCACATAGAAGGGAAAACTGAGGCAATTTAATAGAACCTGTTACTGCAGAAGCCTATGGTTTTGGCGTGCTTGCCAAAATTAATTTTGCATGGTTGCACTTCAAATATATCAAAAGTTAGGTCATAAGTTACTTCCAACTAGAGTAAGGTGGGTTATAACGCTCAACCTAATATATTTGACAGAAACTCAAAACCATCGACTATACAACTTTAAAAAAGAGGTAGCAATCTAATCGGATAATGCAACTGTAACTATATGGACTTGCATTCAAATCCGATCAAGTCATTTAAAATAAAAGTTACTTCAAAATAGAGTAAGGGCGATTATAACACTCAACCTAATAATATATTTTATCTCAGAAAATGACAGAAACTCAAAACCATTGGACTATGCAACTTTAACTGCATAGACCTACTCTACTTACATTGCAGCCGCTGGAGCTGGTCTGCCGGCTTCCCCCCAACTACCCTAAAGTCCTGCCCCACGTGTTCATTCGCGCCGCGTGCCTGTCACGCGCCCAGCACCAGCTGCTCAGCGAGGCGATGCAATCGCACCTGGACTCGCAGCAGCCGGGCGAGCTGCTCACCTGCTCACTCATAGAGTGGCTCCAGGAGAACGCCACCCAGTTCCTCCTCAGCCAAGTCGACCCGTTGCCGGCCAAGCCTGAGAAACCCAGCCCGAAGACCTCCACCTTCAGCCGCATGTGGATCTACAGTCACCACATCTACAGCAAGATCAAGCGCAAGGACATGCTCGAGTTTGCCGAAGAGCTGAGCCTGACCGGCTTCTATGTTCCGGGGAAGCCAGGGATCATTGTGATAGAGGGCTATGGATACGACGTCGAGGTGTTCTGGGGGAGGGTGCGGCGGATGCAGTGGAAGAAACTGACGATGAAGGAGAAGGAAGACTGTGATATCGGGGAGGGTAAAAGTGTGGACGACTACAGGAAGTTCGGCGAGTTCAGGGAGCAGTATTTCGCGGCGAGGCAAGGGAAGGGGCGGTCGTGTCATGCTGATAGGGGGTTGTTTTATCAGTTTTTGCAGGAGAGGGGGTGTGGCAAGATGTTCAGTATCTACTTTAATGTTGATGGAAGACTTGCTAATGGAGAGGACTAGCAAGTACAGTAAAATCTCTCTAATCGACCACCTCCACAGATCGACCACTCCCCTATATCGATCGCTTTATTTGGGTTCCAAAAAACGATCGCACATACAATACCATTGTAACGATTTTAAAAAACCACCTAAACCGACCACCTCCCTAAATGGACCACTTAAGGTCGGTCCCATGGTTGGTCGATTTAGAGAGGACAATCTGTCAGTTGCAACTTCAATTTTGTATGAGTTGCTCATATTTAGTTAATAGTCTGCGTTTCAAATTTAGCTTTTTGCCTAATTGTCAAAATTGAGATATAATATAATAATGCATTTAGCGGTTTTCAAAAACAATGAATTATATATTCAATATTTATATCCCATCCAATTTTGATTATTAAACATCTTTAACATTTTTAATTTGTCTTAAGGAAACGGTACATATTTACAAGCATGTGATAAAGTTAATTTGACTATGACTGATAACTATTAATGATTAACTATAAAACTGTGGTAAAGGATGTTATTAAGAGATTATATGTATCTGTATATATATATATACATATATGAACAAAGTTGATATTAGTTGATCATCTACTAATTTATAATTACAATGTACAAGCGATATCCATGATTCCACAGGGCAATAGCTATGTCTTTACGTTCAAACTTACATGTTTGTTTCTTGGTGCTGTACATCCTCACATCTAAGGACGGATATTGACTTGTGACAGTATACCCTCATGGCAACTGCCCCAGTGGGAGACCAGGCCGCTAACACAACGGACCTCTATTTCAATCACATTAACCTGATACTGAACAAACCAGTCCTTGCTCTATCCGGACTCGAGTGTGATTCAAACACACGACCTCTTACATGGGAAGCCAGCGAGCACTCTTACATATTCAACCACCCTGTCCGGTACTCCACATGATGTACACATGTTATATATCATAAAACTGTATTCGTGCCTTATGGGTAAAAGGTTATGTACATATTATATTTCATAAAACATAATAAACATTTCATTTGTACAAACGGTTTATTCATTGATACAAATTCAAGTGTACAAAATGGTCATTTAAAAAAAAAGAAATCGAGTATTACATCGCTCTTAGTCAAATATGTACGGACGGATTTGTACAAGATCCTAGTTTTCCCCATTCATACATATTACATACAATCTGTCAGTTCAGTACAATATTTGCATAGTATCAGTTTAACAGCAGAGCACCGACATATATTTTTTCATCTCTTAGTAGGCCTATGCTATGGTTTGAGAAATCTATTTAAGACAAAAACAATGGACATCTATATGAACTAACTAATTTTACCCGAATAGCACAATCATATTTTATAGTGAAAGCTGGATTTTGACTGTTTGCAATCTACAAACAGTTACAAATTTATTTCTAAAACAAAATTCAAAAGATTTGAATCAAATTGGGACTAGTGCTGCCAAGTGGTGAAAACAAGTGTTAACACACTTATCCGGGTGTCAGGGATGAAAGATCTCTGCAATTTCGCGGATTTCCGGGATTTTTCCTGTAGCTATAATTGTATACTAATATGTTGCAGCCGTCCTGATATGACCTTAGATGTTTCCAGGATGTAAAACTCCAACAACCAACCAATACATTGTTTCACGCTGCAGCACCATCAGCGTATACTAATATGTAGTGCAGCACTAGCAGCGTATACTACTTATGGCTTCAAACGCCGCAGCAGGGTCAGTGTATACTACTAATACATGCTTCAAACGGCGCAGCACTGTCAGCGTATACCAATATGTATGAAACCTGACTTCTGGGAATTTTCAGGGATTCCCTGACAATGCTAAGAATATCACCATTTCCGCGTTTTTTCCCGGAGACCACTTTCATCCCTGCGTTATAAGCAGGGTAAATAAATTCATCACACAATTTCTTTAAAAAAATGTCAAGTTCTATTTATACTATTCATAGTCATACTAGCTGCAAATAACTAAAAGTGCATCCATTATGCATGTTTGTTACACTCTCCTTGCATACACTCATCATTAGAAACACCTATATTACAAAATCATGCCATTCAAAGAGACACATGTAAAACATATAAAAACCGTTGACACAGCCAATTGCCTTCTATATATAAATAAGACAATGTGTTTTGCAATGATATTCGTAGACATTTGAGCCATAATTTCTTTTAAATAAACTTTATTTCACGCCTCCATTTTTGGAGAAATGAAATTGGGTCTTAAAGTTACATCGTCCGATGGTTTTGAGTTTCTGTCATTTTCTGAGATAAATCTATAGGTTGATGGTTATAATCTACCTTGCTTTAGTTTGAAACAATGTTCATTTTAAATGGCTAACTTTGTAGATATTTGAAGTGCAAACATTCAAAAATAATGTTGGCAAGTACGCCAAAACTCTGACACCATAGGCTTCAGCAGTAACAGGTTCTATTAAATTGGCCCAGTATTCCCTTCTATGTGGCAATAAATGCTTAGTATGTGCATCAGTATCTAAGTTAGATATGTAGGATCAAATTTAGGTCATTGTTTTGGTTTTGAAAATGTGATGCTTTTATCGGACTATGCAACTTTAATAGTGACGGTCATAAACTGTTTTAACCTGACTATTTCTGCATAATCTCAGAAAGGTATTTCATGACGGTTGGATACGCGTTATCTAGAATGCACAAGAGTTGTAACTCTTTATCGAAGAAACGCCACATTTGAAAGTAAATTTCATTATGTAACTTTTGTTGATGGACAGCTGTAATTTATCTGATGGCAATTCTTGATGTTTGATGAGTCTGTAGCCAGTGACGTCACAAGCTTCGTTATGGATCTTAAATACCGTGTCACACTTCACTGCGCAGTTTCAGTTTTTAATTTAATTTACCTTCCTTTGGAGATACATCATTTTAATGTCTGCCTGATTTGTTTCTGACTTAAAGAGAACTTTTCCACTGTCTATATGACTTTGCCATGTCTAAAACTGAAATTGAAATTTCAACACAATGACCTGAAAGCGCCATCTATGAACTAACACAAGACCCATTTTGCCCACCACTTTCAACGAGCCTCACAGCACACAATCAAAACTCCCCATGTACCAGTCTACGTTGCTGCATGATAACACCGATAATTCATGATTCATCCATTGTGGAAGAGACTGATTTTAATTTTTTAAACCTTTGCCTACACCGGGCATAGGCCACTGGGACGGGAACTGTACACCGACAACTGCTCTCCAAGCACAACTTTGCATAGTTCTTTTGCGGTTTATATGACCAAATATGTGCTAGGGGAGTGCGGAGGTCATAAATGGCCAGGTTACTCAAGGCCGTATTCGATTAACACGACTCGGGTCACCCGAGTTGCTAGAATTTCAAATCGAACACCGCGAGTGGAGTCGACAAATACACGTGCCGTGTGCAAAAAGTCCCGACCCCACCTCAAGCGTGGAGAAGCGTGTTCGTTTATTCAACCCGAGTCTGTAGGATGTGCACATGCACCAAAAAGTAGCTCGGGTCACCCGAGTTGATTGATCAATCGAATATGCCCCCGAGTGTCGTATGTGTTGAGGGGGGGGGGGGGGGGGGGGGGGGGGGGGGGGGGGGTGGGGGGGGGGGAGATAACTATGGTTATTGCAAAGGTCAAGGTTAGTTGCTTGGGTATGACAGGGTGAGGGATTGGAGCTGTGATTTAATGCAAACTATTTCTCTTCACTCAAAACCAGAAAGAAAATCTAATAATATAATAAAAACAATAAATTATTTTTTTAAAGAAAAGAAAAATTAGGCAAAAAAATAGAAGGCAGCACTAGAATTCCACCTCCCAGTATTTGACCATTAAACTACAGTATCAAACTCCTGGCTGTACACGGCTGGCTGACGGTGGAGAGAAAGGAGCATGAAAGACAAATGGAGAGCATTTCAATTTGTGAGTGTCCAGGAAGTAATACTTGATCTAATGTAAAATAGTTTTCACAATTTCATTGCATAATTTCAATGCAGTGATGAATCAGAAACACACAGGGAAAGAAAACATGATAAAGTTGTTAAAACGGGTGGGGTTTTTTTAAAGAAAAAAAAAGAGGGATTCCAACTCTAGCTAAAATTTTCCAAACCGGATAAGATTTCCTGATCACTAAAGGATTAAATAGAAGTAAGTGTATTTCAACTAAGAGTGCAGTAATAATTCTAAAATACCCCACCTTGCAGGAACAAATAAATGCAATGTTTACCTTGTAGCTGCAAATACCACATTATTAATCATATTACAGATACAGATGACAAGGATACAATATATACAAAGATTTCATCATGAACTATAAGTAACCATTGATCTATATAACCAAGTACCCACACATTATACCATTTAGCGTGAATGGTAACATATATATATAAAGTATATAAATATCGAAATTTACTAGTTAATTAATTAACCATGGCCTCACATAGACCTATGATAGATTTTGTAGTCAGGTAAATAATACCAAAGACAATGTCTGACAAGATGCGCCACTCAGTGCTTTCATATGGGAATTTCTTAAATAATCATGCAATGGTACCATCCCATGGCAAACAAGGTGCATTGTCTTTGATGAGGTGTAGTAGTTTTCTTACTTAGACATAATCACAAATTTTATTTATGTATGGCACAGATTAAAGTGCTTAAAGTATATTTGAACTTTACTATACTATAATATTGTTTTCATTATTAATATTAGGAGATAATATACTATAATTCTTTTACATTGTCATTGATGGTACAAGTCAGGGTGGGCTAGGTAATCTGCCCCCTTGTTTCAATGGTACAGCAGTCAGGGTGGGCTAGGGGACCTGTCCAATTACCTTGTTTGATGTATTTCACGGGAAAGTTCTGAGTGGCACATCTTGTCATACATTGTCTTTGATAATACCTATGATATACCGTATTCTCACAGGTTAACGCCCACCCCCCATTTGGCCAATATTTTGTAAATGCCCATGTGTGGTTAAACGACGCCCCCCCCCCCCCCCCCCCCCCCCCCGACACTTCAGTGATTTACCAATTTAAACGCCCAGGGCGAAAATACGGTAGGCCTACATAAAAGCCACATGCTCACAAAATGATAACTGACTGACATATCTATCTGGTTTCAGGGAATGGTAGCTATACATAAGGCCGGTGTGTAAAATAACCTGACGGTTATAAATAACTTGAACCGGGTGTTATCTGTCATGTGCTGGATAGTCGGTGAAGTATGGCCCTGATCGGGGCTCTGTCTTGAGGTCCTGTAGGGTCATAGGCTCGGCAGAGTTTCTGAAACAAAGACCAACACTGGGAATTAACAAGGCCCTAGCTACACTTCAGTATTGTTAGTACATGACTTATCACCACAACGCAAACAAAATTACAAAAATTAAAAGATGTCTTCCCATGCACTTGATCATTTCAATAATACAATTTGAGTTGACTGCTCTGACTTAGTCTCGACACGTGGACGTAATTAATTCCAGTCTAATTTATATTTACACGATATTATGTGTGTGTATGTGTGAATATATGTATGTGTGTAAGTAGGTTATGTATGTGTGCATGTGTGTGTATGTATGTGGGTGTGTTTTAAAGATAAATATATTAGGGTAATCGTGATAACCTAGATTTTACTTTGTTGGTTTTATTTTAAAAGATCAACTTGAAAGCAAAACCATGCAAAATAAAATTGTGTGTGCACATCGAAATGCTGACTTTGTTTAACCATGTTTTAAAGCCTAACAACATAGAACAGTAACTGTTTAATGAGTGCACCAGTATCTAAGTTGGACATGTAGGATGAAATCTAAGTATTTTTTATAGTTTTGAAAATTGGATGTTTTCATCGAATTATGCCGCTTTAAGCAAAGATAGAAAATTAACATACCGTGTACTGATAAAAGTGGAACGCGCATATTTGTTCGTTGTCAAATGGATCCATACAAGACAACAAAAGTATGCGGTTACTCTTTATATATATAAGTCAAGACTTGTATTCGAGTTGTAATTTGAATTAGATTCAATATCGGAAGTGGTATGCTAAATTTCTACATTATTAACGAATGATGTACATAACAGTTGGTGAGTTAATTAACCGTACCCAAATTGAGTGATTATAGAACTTATAGCCCCAGCGGATTAGTTGAACAATTGTCTGTCAGGTGGCGCCTGTAACTAGGCCTTGACTAGGCACTTCTCTTTACTATAGCTGATAAATATATCCTTTCTCCACTACATAATATATGAACTCAATTAACATACCACAAGAGGGGGAAACTATCAGAAAATAAAATAAGATACACCCATCTCATGCACAGTTTACAACTAGTCTAGGTCTGGTTTTAGTAGTCATCTAATGAAGGGAAAATTGTCAAAGACATTACAGGTTATAAATGGTTAGAGAACTGCCTTCAAATAGGTCAGATTCCGAGGTAATTTCCACCACCAATGAGTTGATATAAAATTAACTGTCAGTAGGGAGTGAGATAGGGGGTGGGGCGGACAAAGGAGACATAATACCACCAAGCAGGCCGTCGCAATGATTTTCTTTTTGATTTTTTGATTTGATTTATTTGATGTTGTAAATATAGTTTATTCATTGAATAAAGTCTTTTGTCAGCGCCGTGGCACTGGTCTTCCAGCCATGTGACAATACAGTTATTTACAATATATACACATGTAGTCTGATATCGTCACCAGCAGCTAGCCTAAATCAGCTGAAATAACAATATCAAACATTCAAACATGTTATTGAATTAAAGCATGGAGTTTTTAAAACAAGTTTTAAAAAGTCACTGGCCTTTTATAAATTTCTCCAGTACCTCAAAAGGTTACTTTCCTTTATTTCTCCAGTACCTTTAAGGGGTACCTTCTTTCATAGTACTATAATAGGTAATAATGGATCAATGTCTAAGTATATCATAGATATTTAGTATTGATTGATTGCTGATGGCATAATGCCGAGGCGGCAGTGAGGGCCATATTCATGGTGTAATACTAATAGCATTTATTCTGTCAGTTTTTGGTAATCGCATTTATATGCCTACATTGAAATTTACATGAAAATCTTAAATGATCAGATTTGAGAGCAACAATAATCTAAAATGCAATTTTGAAGTGGTTAAATTCCGGATCAAATGCCAGCAAGATTTAACCACAAAACATAGCTAGAATTACAGGTGATACAGTCCAGCTGTCCTTAGGAACTCAAACATTTATTTGTGCTTTACATTGGTAAAGATGTCTCATATGCTACTTATATTAAAGAATTGTTGGCACAAGGCCATACAATCGACACTCAAGTAGAATGTGTCTGAGTGTCAGTGAATACTGACACCGAATGCAGGGTGGTTCTCCCTTGAGTAAAAATGCATGAGTAATCTTTAGTATCCTTAGATTCCACTTTTCAATCAGCACCTAAGGCGCTATACTTATACGATGAAAGCAACAAGGCTAGTAGATTTATAGAAATAAAATAAGCATGTTAAGGATTTCCAACCAATTAAAATGGCCCTATGATAAAAATTGTCAATGTGATGAGGCCATCTTATATTTATTAAAGTTAACTCATTGTTGTGTTGAAGTGAGGTTGGAGTAAGGCGTGTAGTGTAGGTAGTTTAGTGTAGAAGAAAAGTATATAACCAAGCTGTCGCAATGTACTGTCACCATTAGGGTTAGTCACTACTATTCTAATATTGGAAGGGGGGAGATTGTGGGGATGAGGGATGAGTGGATCAGAGATGCAAAATCACAAAGGATATGCTAGAATCTATTTCATGCAACCATGCTAATATGTAAAGTAAAGCTGTCCGTACTATATATAAGCTATCGAAACAAACAGTCTGTAGAAAGGTGTCTGCAAAGACAAGGTCGCCATTAGTCCAGCATTATTGAAAAAGGCAAAACTTTGCATTAAAGTCAAAAGTGATGGAATACTTAAAGTTACATAGTCCGATAGCTTTGAGTTTCTGTCATTTTCTAAGATAAATGTATTAGGTTGATCTGATCGTTATAATCTACCTTACTTTAGTTTGAAGTAACTTCTATTTTAAATGGCTAACTTTTGAGATAATTAAAGTGCAAACACGCAAAATTAATTTTGGCCAGCACGCTAAAAAACTTACACCAGATTCTATTAAATTGCTGCAGTTTTTCTTTCTATGCGGTGACAAATGTTTAATAAGTGGACCAGTATTGACGTTAGATATGTAGAATCAAATCTAGATAATTATTTTGGTTTTGAAAATTGGATGTTTTCATCGGACTATGCAGCTTTAAAGCACGGTTCTACAATAATACATTACATGGTTTAAAAGAGGTGAGCGTAAGCAATACATGTTGTATATGGCAAGGACAAAATTCTATTTGAATTAAATTGTTTAGAGCAGGCTATCTAACGCTCCTGTGAAATGAGATGGAAGAAAAGGCTTAAAAGAGGTTTAGTGAAGACGCAAAGAAATAATTGATGAAAAAGCGACGTTCAGAAATGAGACTATCAACAATAACACACTGGAATTAATTGAAGGCCAAAAATACATAAAAATCATCGATATTTACACACGCACTATCACGTTTCCGTATCGCCATACTCGTGCTATTTTATTTGCATGTGATCTCATTTATTGTTGGGTTTTTTAAAACAAAAATAAAAGCTACCCTGACGGGCTGGTTTGATGAAAATCACACGGAATTAGCTGCATTTAATGCGCACATAACCCCAATTATTCAAACAGATTTTACTTAAACACCACCACAATTTACCGTGGTAACCAAAATTAAAGTTCCATTTTTGTGTGTGTACATTAGTTGATTAAGTAGGGGAAGTTTCAGTCGCAGACGACTGGTCTTCCTTATTTCAGTGCTCCTTGCCCTATCCTAGTAATGCCGAGCGTCTGGCTAGGATTTGTTTGTTTGTTGTTGTTTTATGTCCTAGCAACATATAAGGTCATATCAGGACGGGTACCGACTTGTGACAGTGCGCACTCATGGCGACTTCATAGTGGCCACTGGAAGACCAGGCCACCAGTACCATGACCTGATATCCCACTCATTATCCTGACACTGAGCCAACCAGTCCTTGTCCTATCCTAATAATGCCGAGCGCCAGGCTAGGAAGCGACAAGTATCAATTTTTAAGTCATTGGTTTGACTCAACCAGGATTCGAACCCACGATCCCATGATCTACCAACACGGGAGACGGACGCTCTAACTCATTTGACCATCCCGTCATATTCAGATGGTTTTGAGTTTCTACCACATCATGTAGATAAATATATTAGGTTGATCGCTATAATCTCTTTTATTTTAGTTTGAAATAACTTTGATTATAAATGACGAAATTTGGAAATATTTGAAGTGAAAACATGCCAAATTATTTTGTGTGCACAACAGAACTTTGGACACCGTAACATTCAGTATTAATAGGTTCTATTAAATTGACTTAGTATTCCTTTTATGCAGCAATATATGTTTACTGAGAACACCAGGATCTAAGTTGGATATGGCGAATCAAATCCAGGTAAGTGCTTTGGATGAATTATTTGATATTTTCATGCGGTGTGGCGTACTCAGACGTGTCCCGTGCTCAGCCGTGTACAGTTGCTTCTGTGCATGCGCGGATTTCGCATCAACTCGGGTCACCCGAGCGACTTATTGGCACATGCGCACATCCTACAAACTCGGGTCGAATAATCGAATACACTTCTCCGCGCTCGGGTGGACAATGTTTTCTTTTTTTTTTAATAATCGATAAAACTACAGCAAAATAGGATTTAAAGTATTTTATGATGGCCTAGTTTAGCTATATTTCCATTTCATTAATCTAAGTTATTCTTTTTTTGCACACGGCACGTGTTTTTGGCGACTCCACTCGCCGAGTTCTATTTGAAATTCTGACCACTCGGATGACCCGAGTCGCCCGGTTCGTGTTAATCGATTACGGCCATGCTTATTAGATTTTGACGCATGCGCAGAAGCGATGGACACGGCTGAGCACGGGACACGTCTGAGTACGCCACACCGGTTATGTAGCTTTAACAACAAAACCACAAATTAATATGAGGACACATGCACAGGTCGTTATAGGAAAACCATATATTAGTTCATGTCAAGGTGACCACATCCCACACCAAATACAATCAGTGTTTGTTTGATTGTTGGGTTTTTCATCGTAGTAACATCTAAAGTCATGTCAGGACAGGTACAGACTTGTGACAGCACACACTCACGGTAACTTTATAGTGCTGACCCACTGACCTAAGATCCCACTCAGTCACATTATCCTGATACTGAGCAAACCAGTCCATGCCCTATCCTATTAATGCCGAGCACCAGGCTAGGTAGCGACAAGTATAAATCTGGTAAGTCACTACTGGCTTAAATCCCCCAACACAGGAAGACAGCGCCCTTACCAATTTAGCCACCGCGTCCAGTAATACTACCAGTGAGTGCAAAAGTCAAACTGCAGGTGAAGGCTGTGTACATTTATGTACATGGGGGAGCAGGACGTAGCTCAGGTGGACACCTGTGAAGCTGTCGGTCATCGGATTGATCCTTCTCAGTAGATCCATTTGCAGTTTGGGCTGTTTTCCATTCCAACCAGTGGTTCACAACTGGTTCATTAAAGGTTGTGGTATATGCTGTCCTGTCTGTGGGAAAGTGCATATAAAAGACCCCTTGCTGCTTATCCAAAAGAGTAGCCTACATGGCGGCAGTGGGTTTCCTCCAAGGAAATATGTCAGACTGACCATATGTTTGACATCCAATAGCCGATAATAAAAATCAATGCGCTCTAGAAGCGTCGTTAAATAAAACAAGCTTTACTTTATGTACACGTGACTTACCCTGCTGTAGGCTTCATAGATCCCCCCAGGCCTGCCTGGCTGCTCCCTAAGCCTGTTCGGGTACGCGCCATTTGTTGATGCACCTACAATACAAAACAGTCAATAAGGACAATTTCCTGAATAAAAAAAATAGCAATCTTAACAAATACTATTCATGAAAGATATAAGAAAACAAATATAATAATGTAGCATGTACATTTATATATTATTATTCTAATAGTTTTGAATTTTCGGAGAATGCAATTTTGAGATTAGTTTTTGTTTTACTGCAATCACAATAATACCCATAGTTAATTAGTTTATTTTGTCTATAAGGGGCAGTGGGAAGACAACCATTAATGGTTACACTATTCCAGTAATTTCTATTGTTAACATCATAGTTTATGTTTGTGGAATAATGTATGGAAATTGTGAATACAAAATGTCTGTCTAAAGTGATGCGGATGAACACAAACCCAGCAAGAGCGGTTAGGTGGCATGTAAAGTTGCATGTAAAGTTGAGTTTCTGCCATTTTCTGTGATAAATACATTAGATTGATCATTTTAAGCTCCCTTACTTTAGTTTCAAGTAACTTTTATTGAAATATTTTAAGTGAAGCCATGCCAAATTAATGTTGGCAAGCAAATACACATTCTGACACTATAGGCTTAAATCGGCTTAGTATCTCCTTCTATGCAGCGACTGATGCTTAATGAGTGCAGAGGTATCCAAGATGAATATGAAGAATCAAATCTAGGTAACTATTATAGCTTAGAAAATGTTATGTTTACATCGGTTGGTTGTTGGAGTTTTACGTCCTGGCAACATGTAAGGTCATATCAGGACTAGTACCGACTTGTGACACAGTGTGCACTCATGGCAACTTTAATGTGGTGCCCCACTGGGAGACCAGGCTGCCAGCACCATGACCTGATATCCCACTCAGTCACATTATCCTGACACTGAGCTTGCCCTATCCTAATAATGCCGAGCCCCTGGCTAGGAAGCGATAAGTATAAATTTGGTAAGTCATTGATCTCACTCGACCAGTGTTCAAACACGTGGATTCAAATTTCATGATCTACCAAAACAGGAGACGGACGCTCAACTCATTCGGCCAACCCGTCTAGTCCTGTTTTCATCAGCGCTAAGCCTGGTGCAGACCCACCTGTTGTACTGCAGTGGCAGCAAAGTTCTCCGCCTCCTTGACGCGCTCCTCCATGCGGCGCAGGTTACGCGCGTACTCGCAGATCATCTCATCAGCGTTGACCGTCTTCTCCCGGCTCTCCTTCACCAGCTTCGACAGCTCATCGTTCCGCTTCTTCTGCCTGGTGATCTCGGTGCGCAAGTCCTGCACCTTCACCTCGAACTTGGCTGTAATTGTCTGACACTCTTCCTTCCACCTGGAGTATGGAGCACGGTACCGGATTGGTTCATTATAGGCATATTATGTGTGTGTATGTGCGTGTGTATGTATGTATGTACGTACGTATGCATGCACGCACATGTGATAGGCTGCGTACTATATAATTTATAATAATTTTCGATGGAGAAGACAGTAATTAGCAAAATATTGTTGCTTGACTTGCAGTTGGTTGCTATGCGTCAAAAGTAGGTCACGTGACAACTCACTTGGCGCTCATACGCTGTAGCGAGTTCAGCAGCGTCCTCATCTCGTGCATGGCATGCCGGTGGCCGTCCTCCGCCACCTGCAGGCGCGTCTCATAGTTCAGCATCTTCCGCTTTGAGTCGCGCTCCAGCAGGATCATCTGTCAAAGATGGCCAAATGAGTTGAGTGCCTGCTTCCCATATGTCATGGGATTTGAAACCCTGAAGGAGTCACATCAATGTCTTAAAAATTGTACAAATTTTGCTACCTAGCCTGGCACTCGTCATAACTGGGATAGGGAAAGGAGCAGTGGAATAAGGAAGACTAATTAATTTGCCACGCTTGAAATTTCCCCTCCTTAATCAATGAATGTGACAACAACAAAAGTGGGCACATTCTGAAGACAGATTTTCGGGCAAAGTAAACCTCAGTAGGGCAAAGTCCTCTAGTTAAACATCTTTGTGATTTTTTAATTTAGACCCGATAGGACAATTAAAATAGTGGAGCACTGGCGCTAGTGGGTTCATTTCCAGGTAGAAACAAAGACAGAAACAAAGAAAGAAAAAGATAAGAACACAACTAGCATAATACAAAAGATAGTGCTAATCTTTGCCCTATCCTAGCATTTTTGAGCGCCAGGCAAGATAGTCCATCATTATCTGGGGTATAACTAGTTATGCTAATGTTATTTAGGCTGTAGGGGTCCCTATCGTGATGCGACCGGCTGGGGGCTGGTCGTTGTGCCGTCGGTACTCCCCCAGCTGTTGGTTCGCTGAGCTGCGGGCCTTCTCCAATCAGGAGGAAGATTGCGGGGGAAGCGATTTCGGAGTGCGCGACTCCCGTTCGGTCTCCAGTCAGCCGGAATTTTGACTGTGTGTAGACGTGTTAGCTGTTCGGTACAGCTGCGGCAACACGTACGCCATCGGGCGTGTGACTGTTGTTGTTATTTGGTTCCTGCCTTTGTCATAACACAATGTGGTGCATTGTATGCAGTAATAGTTGCAATACCACTTTCATTAAAGCAACCGGACGCGGTCGCTGAATCGCTAAAGCACAGGCTTCCTCTGCGGAAGGTCTGGAGCTAAAAAATACCAGTTGAGTCAAACCAATGACTTAGAAAGTGATAATTGTCGCTACCTAACCTGGCGCTTGGCATTAATAGGATAGGGCAAGGACTGGTTAGTTCAATATCAGGATAATGTGCCTGAGTGGGAAATCAGATCATGGTGCCAGCATCCTGACCTTCCAGTCGCGATGAGTGTCCACTGTCACAAGTCGGTGACCATAGATGTTGCCAGGATGTAAAGCCCCCAACAAACAAAATTATTAAAGCAACACTCAGCCGTCCAAGAAGGGAACTGGTAAGTATGGGATGAAGGTGGGTGGGAGCTGAATCCAAAGTAAAGCTTGTTTTATTTAACGATGCCTCGAGAGGACATTGATTTTTATAATTGGCTATTATCAAACATATGGTCATTCTGACATATTTCTTTGTAGGAAGGCCGCTTCCACGACATAGGCTACTCTTTTCCATAAGCAGCAAGGGGTCTTTTATATGCACTTTCCCACAGACAGGGCTGCATCCTACCGGGCTCCTAGTGTCGGGTGGGGCTCACCTCCTTGTTGAAGTTGCGCTGGCTGCAGTCCCGCTCCTGTGAGAGTGCCTGCGACTTCTTCTTGAGCTCGTCCACCTCGGCCACCAGTCGCACACGGTCAGCGTTGGCCGTCTCAAACTCCAGTCCGAGCTGCTCCAGCCGCTCACGCAGACTGCTCGTCTCTGCCTTGTGCTGCTTGCATTCCTCATTGTACCTGACAAAGTGGGCAAGGGATAAGCGTCGCATCCAACAGCATTTTTTAAAAGTGTAAATCTGATAACAATTTCTTTTTAATTTGAAGATTTATACTGCCTATCATCGATAAGTCTGAATAGTTCTGTTTTAACCATTAGACAGTTAGTCAAGATAGAAAGCCAGAGCATACACTTTTACCGACCCAAAGGATTTTTAACCTCCCACACCACATAGACATGGTATGAGAGCAATTTAAGCGTAAGTTATACACAGTTGTGGAAATCCAAATTGGCAGAGGTGATGGCATGGGAAATAAAACCATCAACCTTCAGATTAGGAGTCTGACCTAGAAAAAAGTCATACTCTAACCACTCCAAGAGAACACTGATAGTATTAAGGATATGGGGGGAAAATGATACGCTATGAGCCAAGAAATAACGGGAAACCCTGCCAAAATAAGCAGAAACCCCACCAAATATAGAAAATTTCTCATATCTGATAGTAATTCACATTTAAAATACATTTGCTAGTTTCAAAAATAGTCTTCTAATATATAGATATACTCCTAAATAAAAGTTGTCTTGAAAAAATTGGATGCTACATATGAGCAAGACATTATATCGATCTTTTCAATTGTTTCAGCAGCTGCCCATAACAAAACATAGAAATGAATAAATATATACTCTCATGGACAAGTGTTTTGATCCTCCCCCATAAAAAAAAAAAAACAACAGGGGAAAAAGTGTTTTGATCCCCCCCACACCCCCCCAAAAAAACACCGGAGTTGAAATATAGCTTCCGCTAAATTGTCTGCTTTAACTGTTGGATTAAATGGTGCATTTCAATTATCTGAAAACTTCATGTTTACTACTTTAAATGGTGCACCCATCAGACCATTCAACTTTAAACTGTTCATTAAATTGTGCATTCAATTCTCTGAAAACTTCATATTTACTACTTTAGATGGTGCACCTATCAGACTATGCAACTTTAAACTGCTTAATTAAATGGTGTATTTCAATTTTCTGAACAATTCCGGTTTACTACCTTCCTTGACTGTTTTCTATCAGTAACTATCCAACTTAGATACTGATATACTTATTAAGCATTTGTTGCCTCATAAAAGGGGAATACTGAGGCAATTTAATATAACATCTTACGACTGAAGCCTATGGTGTCACAGTTTTGACATGCTTGCCAAAACTAATTCGACAAGTTTGAACTTCAAATATCTCCAAAGTTATCCATTTAAAATAAATGTTGTGTCAAATTAAAATAAGATAGATTACAACCATCAACCTAATATATTTATCTCAGAAAATGATAGAACCTTAAAACCATCGGACTATGCAACTTTAAAGTGTTTCAGAAATGTGTGGACCGATTAGAGAGGGGCATGCAGCCACACACTTCATCTCGAGCCGCCTCAGCTGCGCCATCACCGAGTCTAATTTGGTCATTGCCTCGTCCCGCAGTCGTTCTGCATGACACGCGCGTCTGTTCAGGTCATCAATCGTCCTGGTCTCCTTGGTGCCTGCCGTCAAGCCTTCCTGGTAGATCTATAGGACAACGCCGGCAGAATTGAGTATAGTACACAGAAGCGGCCATAACCGCTCCTCATACAGTTATACTTTATAGCGTGTTAACTGACACTGTTCATCTATATTTTTGTTTTGGTACATTCATCAATGGGACAACGCCGGTGGAATTGAGTATAGTACACAGAAGTGGCCATAACCGCTCCTCATACAGTTATACTTTATAGCGTGTTAACTGACACTGTTCATCTATATTTTTGTTTTGGTACATTCATCAATGGGACAACGCCTGCGGAATTGAGTATAGTACACAGAAGTGGCCATAACCGCTGCTCATACAGTTATACTTTATAGCGTGTTAACTGACACTGTTCATCTATATTTTTGTTTTGGTACATTCATCAATGGGACAACGCCGGCGGAATTGAGTATAGTACACAGAAGTGGCCATAACCGCTGCTCATACAGTTATACGTCATAGTGTGTTAATTGACACTGTCAGGGTTCGTACAAATGTGAAGATATGGGATTCAAGGCTATTTCAAGGCTCTTTTTAATAGGAATTCAATACTATTTTCAATTGGATTTCAGTTTTGCTTTTTTAACCGATGCCAAATGGTGATTTCGGACTAATTTAGATCAGTGGGGACAGTTTAATGGAATTCAAGGCTTTTCAAGACTAATTACCCAGAATAGGTTAAATTCAAGGCTTTTCAAGGCCTTGAAATGAAGCGAATGGAAGACTTTCCAGGCCCCGTATGGAGCCTGCACTGTATATCTATATTTCTGTTTTGGTACAACCATTGAATAAGTAGGGGAAATTACAATCGTGGACAATTCCCCCTTCTACTTACTGCTCCATGCGCTATCATATTTAATGCCAACCGACTTATTTAGCCATTATCTTTTAAACTATTTATAATACTTTTTCTTTTTTTTTTAAGTATAAAATGACAGCACTGGTATTCTCTCCTTCCCTATTTCTGAAGTTATCAGAACAGAAAGAATTCACTACAACACAAACAGACGAGTACCTTCTCTAGCTCCGATTCGACTGCGCGCTTCTCACGCATGGCTCGGTCAATCTGGCCCTGGCGCTCACTGTTCTCTAGCTCCAGGCTGTGAATCTCCTCCATCAGACGGGTGATGTTCTCGTTACACTGCTTCTTCACCACATCCACCTGGCGTCCAACATAAATGCGTGACAAAACTGACATTATTCGTAGGGGAAACTGATCCGGCACTAGTTAGACAAGCATCCCTTTTCTAGGATCCTTTCTGTCTGTAAGGAATTTGTATACATTTTTTTAATCACCTCAGTTTATTTTAAACATACCTTGCAGAGAGTTCAAATAAAAGAATTGAATTGAATTGAACAACTGATCGGTAGCACTCAAAACCATTGCACATCTGCTCTCAACCCAATAATGCAATTATCACAAAAGTTTGTTTGTTTGTTTAACGACCCCCCCCCCCCCCCAGCACAAAAAGTAAACATCGGCTATTGGCGGTCATACAGTGGCTAACCATATCTAACTAAAATAATTGCCTTTCAAACGGGTAAGATAGAGCACAGTAATGTATGTCAAAAGAGCATACAAAATCATTAAAAATGCACAATGTCCACCAGGTTATCCTATTTGTTGGAGTCTTCGCCCTTTTCCCTTAGCACTATATCTTAGATATTATATGTACTATATCATGGTACATATATATATGTATGTATATATATATATATGATATTATAGTCAAATATAATATACTATGTTATAGTCATATGCATATGGCTATAATACATATACAGATGAACCTCGATCCGACGGACACCGATGCAATGGATTCCGGATCCAACGGACACAATCCGCTAGAGTGAATATCTGAATTTGTAGGAATTGTTTCTTTGGATGCATACTGGTCAAGCATTACGTATATCTTGGAGCCAGTGACAGTTGCTACAATCCACCACATCTGAAGAACTGTCTCGATTTCTATTAATTAAGAGCAGCTAACAGGTCCAAAGCTTATTATTATAGCTGTATCCTATGCAGGTATTGCAGGTATAGCAATACCTCAGGGAGTTTGACGCCCCTGCCTTGCAGAGTTGTAAACCACTGCCTTGTGGTACAGGTTCTTAAATTTTGTCGCTGCAAAGGACAAACGGCTTTAACGGACAACGGCTCCCCCCTATTAGTCCGTTGGATCGAGGTTCATCTTGTATATATATAGATTAGTTAGACGAATCTTACCTGGGTATAGATGATGGATAACTATTGTTTTACTGAGGTAGGAGCCTCGGTTAGACGTGGGCGAGGGAGAAGGAAGCACATCCGGGTCCAGCAATCTTTACCTACTAATTCAGGATAAAAATGATTCTAAAAAACAAACCTAAGGTCATCTGACCCAATCCTAGTATGAGTGATTGAATAGACGTTGCAGGGCGTGGTGGGTGGGCCCTCGCCCACGTCTAACCGAGGCTCCTACCTCGGTAAAACAATAGTTATCCATCATCTATACCCAGGTAAGATTCGTCTAACTAATCTATTTTACCTCGGTATGCCGCCTCTGGCTAGCCGTAGGCTAGGGAGACCTTTACGTACTAGCATTTTTATCCTGATATTCCTGTTTGTTATTATTATGTTGTGATCAAGTCTTATTTATGTAAATGGAAAAACGATTTGTATGACCAATAAAGAGAAAAAAGTTTTGGTTTTTTGTACCTCTTTCTTTTTAGTTGGCGAGTAGCCTCTGTGCTATCGGCTGAGGCTTCTCTAGTCGCTTGTGATAATGTCTAGCAAATGATCTAGCGGTCTTCCATCCGGCGTGAGCTAGGATCCGTTTAACGGAGATGCCTAGTAATCTTGCATTATCTGTCTGTATTGACTCCAGATAGTTTAAACACATTCATGGTCCATCTGGCGAGGGTATCCCTGGAAATGGCCTTGTGTGGCTTAATAAAGCTCACCAAAAGTTGTCTTGAGTTTCTTATTAACCTTGTCTTGGATATATAATTCCGTATCGCGGAGACTACACATAATTTACGATCCTGTGTGAAACTCGTGACACCGATTGTGGAAAGGGGGTCACCTAAACGATTTGATTTTAATAAAGTCGTTAAATCAAAAGTTGCTTCCTTGTTATCAATTTCCAGACCATTGAGTGACAGGGCGACTATAGTTTGGCCCCTGTGTCCTGTGACGAGGAGAAGCAACACTGCTACTTTGAAACCTAATAGCTTAACGTCCAGAAATTTATTTTCTGGCCATTTTTTGAAGAGGTTGAACACAAGAGAAACATCCCAAAACCTATTATATTTGGGTTTAGGTGGATTCCTCTGATAAATTGATCGTACGATCCAACAAATAACATGGTGTTTACCCATTGTTTGTCCATTAACCCGAGGTAGGATTATTGACAGAGCACATCTGGCAGCATTGATCGCGCCATATCCTATACCTTCGTCCTCTAAGAAACGTAGGAAGCGTCCTACCTGGGATACTGTGGGATTCATTGGCTTCACCTTCTTAAGCAAGCAATAAATACCCCATTTCTTTAAATAGGTAGTATACATTTTAACCGTTCCTTTCCTCCCCGCATCATCAACCAAACGCTGTTGTGTAATTTTGTCCAAACCGAATTGTTCCAAGTACTTATTTAGAAAAGGAATGCCACCAACGGAGTTGTCGACACGTTTCCGTGGCGTTGTAGTGGTCCCTGATGCTTCAGGTTTCCTCGGAATCTTGGGAAGCGTAGGCTGCTTTTGGCTGTGGCTAGTAATCTCGGTAGCCACGGTTGAGTGTGCCATTCGGGGACGATGAGGATGGCGTGTGTTCCCTCCATTTGTATCTTTCTGGCGACTTTGCTAATGATAGTAAAGGGGGGAAAAATGTAAAAGAAATGATGTTGCCACTTTAGTGAGAAGGCATCGATGTGCCAAGCATTTGGTTCGGGGTGCCACGAAACATATTTCTCGAGTTTAAAGTTATTACGCGAAGCAAATAAATCGATATGAGGCGAGCCCCAAGTGTGACAGATGTGTTTGAATATGGATGGATTTAGTGACCACTCTAAGTGATCATGGAACTGGCGACTCATTCTGTCAGCAAGACAATTCTGCGTGCCTGGAATGTGTGTCACAGTTAACCAAACGTCAAAGTTTTGAGCCCAGTTCCAAATGAGTAGTGCGATTTCATTACACTTGATTGATTTTGTACCTCCCATATTCCTGACATAAGCCATTGCTGTGGTGTTATCCGTGAGGATACGTACATTATTTTTGGGGACTTTAACAAGGCTGGTTAAACCTAAATAAATGGCCCTTAATTCTAAAACGTTAATATGATCGGGTAGTTCCGATTCTAGCCATCTGCCGCCCGTTGCTACATCATTTCGATGTCCCCCCACCCTTGGAGAGAAGCGTCCGTGGTAACAGTAGTATCGGGCTCCCCCATTCTAATGGGGTTGGGAGATTGATCAAAGTGCTTTAGCCACCAATGAATGTCGGCAAGGCCGTTTGCAGAAATAAACATGGTCTTTTCAAAGTTTCCCGTTGCTCGGGCCAGAGCTAGATTCTTATCAATTTCAAGTGATTTAATGTGTGCCGCTCCGTATAGAATAGCCGGGCTATATGAAACCATGATACCGATAAGGACTGCGACCTGTCTAATCTTTGGCCTAGAAATGTCTAACAGCTGAATCGATGTGTGGTAAAGCTTATCTTTCTTTTGGCGTGTAAGCGAAACGGTCATAGCCGTGGTGTTTAAAATGAAACCTAGACACTTAAGCTCCTTTGTAGGAGAAAAGACGGATTTCTTGTCATGTATGAAGAAACCTAAATTTGCAAAAATTGTACACAAATCTTGAACGGCGATATCACATTGTGTGAAAGATTGGCCCATAATGAAAGAATCATCAATGTATGGAAACATACAATGACCCAGTTTTGCCATGTGTGAACAATTTGGTTTCAACAGCTTAGTAAAAAGGCGTGGTGCACAGGCCAAACCATTTGGTAGGCAGGTAAATTCAAAAAGCTGGCCATTCCAGAGGAACCTTAAAAACTTTCGATCTATGTGGTGAATAGGAACCGTATAGTACGCATCTCTCAAATCCACACTCGCTAGCCAACAATCTGGGGTAATTAAATCACGAGCTGTTTCTAAGGAAAACATATTGAAATGTTTGTATTCAATGATTTCATTTAATTGGGTTAAATCTAAAATCAATCGAATGGTGCCATCTGGTTTAGGAGTGGAGAAGATATTTGAAATAAATTCACCTTCAGTATGTTCAACTCTGTTGACAATGCCTTTAGCTTCAAAAAGTAAAACTTGTTGATCGAGCTGAAACTTTTCTAGCGAATTAAATTGATGAGGAAAAGGAGCTCTTTTCTGGACAGGCAATTGTGTGAAAGGAATGTGAATGCCTTTAACAATACTAATAACCTCTGGGTTAGTGGTTAACTGTTGCCATTGATGTAAATAATTAACAATATTGCCTGCTTGAGAAAAGCTTACTTCAGTTTGTGTTTCCTCCTTGACCATTTCAGGGTCAGGAGGTTGGAAAGTTTGTGTGGCGTTCTCTACTTGTTCCCTGGTTTGGGGAACTGTGGTTTGGGAACGAAGTCTCTCTTGTAGCCGCGGTTGTCGTTCCAGTTTGAGGCTTGTCTGTCGCCTCGACCTCTTCCCCGCTGGCCGAACGGGAAGGACGGTCCGCCCCTGAACGGCCTTCCTCCTCTGCGGAAGCGAAAATCCGTCCTAGCCCGTCTGAACCCGGCTGGGTTTTGGAATTTACGGCCCTTTGCTTCGGTGTTCTTAGCACTCTTGTAGTCTACCTCCACCTGCTTGTAAAGGTAAGCCAGCTGACCGCCAAACATCTTGGATTTATCCAGAGGTTTGCTTTTGATGGGGGTTGGTCCTGAATACACAGTGTATTCTTTGCCGTCATGATCTGTCACTTTCTTTGAGCGTGCGACTTCTTTGCCCGCATCGGTGGTGACCGATTTGAAAACATTTTCAAATCTGCGATGAGTCATGTAGTTACTCGCTGCTGCGAGTAGGGCAATGCCCCGGTCCAAAACCCGAGCCAAAGACGAGAACTTGTTCTCGGTTTGCATTCTGTTAGCGACAGGGATAATGGACGTCAAGGCCCCCAAAACTGCCTTATGGATAACGCAGAGGGCAGTTTCGTACCGGCGACGCTCGTCCGACAAATGGATGCCCGCATCCATCTCCTTAGACACTGTAGCGGGGATACCCTTGACTCCAGAGATCTGTTCAGTCAATTTGTTGATGACTTCCACTGGCTTAAAGGTGGTGAAATGGCCATTCACCGTTTGCGCGTTCCGTATCAGAATCAGACTCCGTGGAAGAAGAGTCGTCTGACGAGTCCGAGGACGAGTCTTTCTTTTTCTTTTTCTTTTTCTTGGACTTTTTGGAGCGCTTAGTGTTAGCCTTCTTGGTGAACTCGTCTCCCGAGCTGCTAACCGGGCGACGTTTCTTGCCGCGCGCTTTCGGTTTCGGAAACTCAGGTGCCGAAACCGTGTCTTCCTCGTCTTCCGAGAAGTCTTCCCAATCCTCATCAGGGATTTGGGAAGGGTCTACAAAGGTATGAGCCTGGAATTGGCGCATTTTCTCCTCCACCATAGCCGCCATCTTAGCCTCCCAACCTACAGGTTGAGGGGGCTGATCACTGTCCTAATCAGAGGCATGTGGCCCGGGCTGTGGGGACGGCGGAGCCGTAGCCGGTGGTGACGAATCGTAATCCGTAGGAGGGACGCCGACCGCTGCAGCGGGCGTCTTATTCCGGCGAGTGGCCATCGGTTCCTGTAACGAAATAAAGCGTTACTAAACCGGAATCATCTCAACTACACAAGTGTAAGCCAGTAAACTGGGTTGAGGAACAAGGTACTGAGAACGTGTATTCCAACGTGTCAGTACAGGCGTGAAGCTAAATTTTGCCGTAGGTGTGTGGTAACGAAACCAACCAAACGGGGGGTATCGATCGTGAGATCGCCCACTCTCTCTGTTCCGTACACTTCTCCCACCTGTGGCTACAGCGCCAACAAGTTGGAGAAAATATTACGAAACTCGGAGGTTCGCCTTAAACCGGTCAGGGGTGTTTATAAAAAACACCCAGAAGCATCCCCAACATCATCCTCTATTAGGATCCGGGAGACTTTTCTTAGGAAATGAGCAACTCGGGTTGCCCTTTCTCCCTGTCTGAAAAACAGGTGTCGATAGAACTCAGTATCGGTTTCGTTTGTGCCAGCGGCACGCAATGTTCTATCCGTAAGTTAAAAAACGTACAAAGTCCAAACAGGACTGAAGAAAGTTTCTGAACTTTCATATAATCTGTGAAATGCTATAAAGCACCATAAACAAAGTAGGCTAAATAAAAAGGTACTTACTTGAACCAAAGCAGTAGTATTAGATAAATCCTGTTGGAGCAACTCACAAACGTCCTCCCGTTGTGAGTCACTTATGCTAATTGCTGGACCCGGATGTGCTTCCTTCTCCCTAGCCTACGGCTAGCCAGAGGCGGCATACCGAGGTAAAATCATAGTATATAATAGTCATATATATGACTATAATATAGTATGCCATACTGTATAATAGTCATATATATATCTATAATATAGTATGGCATGTATATAACTATAAAATAGTATGGACAGAAGACCAATGCTCTGGTACTGAATTTTTAAATAACCACCTTATTCACTGAATAAAATATCATTAACAAAAAAAATGAAGAAAACAGAAACAGTAAACATTACATATTCACCATTGAAATGCAGCAATTGATACAAGTAGTGTACTAATCTGTTCTCCTTTTGATATAACCACAACAAAATATACTTATAGGAAGTAGCTTTCCGGTTTATAACATTCTCTGATGTCACTACACACTGCAATTGATATCCCCATAGTAAATGTGTTATCATCACTATCCTGGCATTTAACAATAAGATAAACAAAGACCGATCGGCATTTCCCATAATGGGTTAACCCCTTTGGGCTGGGAGCGCCTGCAAGTTTTGTCCACTTACAATCTGAATGCACCAGAATGAACCTGCAGTCGAGTAGCACTGTATTTCTGATATGATGTACAAATTATCAGGAAAACATATCTAGAAAAACAATTCAATTACAGGCGCACCAGGGCTGTAAGAGCGTGAAACTTGCGGGTGTGCCCGGCCCCAAAGGGTTAAAGTTGCCCAGTTTTCAACATAGTCTTTCCCCTACAGGAAGCAAAGCGACCTGATCAGTCTCACCTCTACCCGGGTGCGAGCACCGGCCTCGTCGAGCAGCTTTGCGATTGCGTCTTGGAGGCGTAAGATCTCTTCGCTATTTTGACGCTCCCTGATCAAGGCCTCGTCCTTCTCCAACATGGCATTCTCCACCATTTGAACAGACTCCTTCACTTGCAGAACCGCCTCGTATTCACGCTGCTCAAGCTCAGCGCTGACATATGGCAAACAGAAGGATTTTTTTTCTTTCTCTTTTTGTGACAATCTATTTATGCTGCCCATAACGGATAAGTCTAATGACTTGTTTTTGCCGTTAGACAGTAATAGTCTCATGGTTCCCCTTGTTTTGCTACTTTCAGTTGTGTAGATATCTACTCACTACTGCATGCATTCTTTACCTGTTTGTGTAAGTGTAAGGCTCTGATCATGGGTCCATTCAGTACCTGCCCATTTAATATTCATCTAACCACTAAATGGTCTACAGTTTCAAAATTTTGACATGCCCCCTGCTAATAGGTGATATTCAGTAACCTAGAGAAAGCAGACATTATGGTCGCAGTGCTGCACAATTGTACCTAGGGACAAAACCTTTGTTTAAAATGAGCTAAAAATAGCACTCATTTGTTACACGGCATCACTCACTCTTTTCACACTGTCTTTTCCATTATAAGGCCACTCAATAAAAATTAAATTTCCACATTAATGAGTTAAAAAAGTGTTTGTTTTACGGACAGATTCTTGATTCGCTCAGTGTGTTGTTTTTGTAGCCAGCTTATTAATGAAGCAAGTTTTCACTTCTGTACATAACCTATCGTGTCCGATTCTCGTACTTGGAAAGAGCATGTGTACAAAGCTCTTGCCAAAAAGAAAGTAATTTGATACACCTGTTAAACAAGACAGGTGTATCAAATAAGCGTTCAAATGCTTAAAAAGTGTTTTCATCCACCTAGAAATGTTGGAGTCGCAAATAACATCAGTAACTTTCGCGACCTGGCCGTTATGTTCAGAAGTTCTTTTTCTTCTGTACATAACGGTGTCTGCTTTTTGTCAGTGGCCAAATGTAACTTTTCCAAATAAATAATTCTTTAGTCACCTCTAAGTATTTGTTTGCATTGTGTATTTGTGTTTGTTTGTTATTTCAAGCAACAAAACTTGAATACAGGTTTTGCAACGGCCATAAGTGGACACCAAGTTATGGTCACAAGATGAGTATGGTAGTGAGTTTCTTCTGAAGTCAATCAATCAATCAATAGTTCCATCCTCTAGTCGAGGGTTGGATGCAATGGTTCTCCACTTGTCCCGATGTTGTGCTGTTCTGATAGACTGTGAATAATTCAAGCCTGTCCACTGTGAAATATTTGTAAACCATGATGTTCTTGGTCTCCCTCTCCCTCTGCTGCCATTCACCTTCCCTTCCAACAATGTACGGTATATTGAACTCTGACGAATGATGTGGCCAAAATAAATAAGTTTCTTTGTCTGTATAGTGGCAAACAAGCTTTTCTTATTTTTAATTTTTCTGAGAACTTCTTTGTTGGTGATCTTCTTTGTCCATGATATTTTCATCATCCTTCGATAAGTCCACATCTCAAATGCTGCTAAACGTTTGTACATTTTCTTAGAGATTGTCCATGTCTCTGCCCCATACATTAGAGTAGACCACACATAACACTGAAGAATACGCTTCCTTGTTTGTATTAATATCTTACTTGATGTTAACACTCTATATATTTTGGAGAATGTTGTTCGGGCTATTGTTATCCTTCTTTTAATTTCTTCCTTCTGAAGTACAAAGTCAAAATACTAAATTTCTTGCTCTAAATAATAACTCATTCCTCAGGCGATATTCCACACAACACAGTGCATGTACTTTTATGGCCCTGCTGTCACTTTTATTTTATGGCTATAGCGTAACACTTTCAGTACCCATGATCTGAGCTTTACGTGTAAGCATTCTCCCACATCTCCCGATCCTCTGTGAGCTTGGTAGTTCTACAATTGGTTAGTTAGTTGTTTGGCTACCTGTAGTTACTTTCCCTGACTGCCTTCACCATGTTGTGTTAGTGCTCACTAATTCTTGATTTGTTTGTTGTTTTACGTCCTAGCAACATCTAAGGTCATATCAGGATGGGTACCGACTTGTGACAGTGCACACTCATGGTGACTTTATAGTGCTGTCCCACTGGGAAACCAGGCCGCTGGCACCATGACCCGATATCCCACTCAGTCACATTATCCTGACACTGAGCACACCAGTCCTTGCCATATCCCAATAATGCCGAGTGCCTGGCTAGGAAGCGACAAGTATCAATTTTTAAGTCATTGGTTTGACTCGACCAGGGTTCGAACCCACGATCTACCAGCACGGGAGACGGAGGCTCTAATTCATTCGGCCATCCCGTCTGGCTAATTCTTGATGTTAAGTTTAAAGTTTACCACCTAGGTCTAGCATGCCTGGCATTTATACTCTCCAAGAATTTGCTTGAATCATCTTAGCTTGACTTACTATGCAGCAGAGTCTAAATCTGGCTGCCATGCCATAGATTTGTCTTTGTCCATAGCTTACTGGTTATAATGTGTGTGGGGGGTGTATGTGATTGTGCTGGCGTAAGACGGTACAGGGATGAAGCTGGTCTCTTGAGAAAAAGAACAGAAATCAATGGCTAGGAAGTTGAAGATAGGGCCAAAACAATGAGAGCACAATGCTCTCCGAACAGTCTATAATCATTGGTTACTGACTCAGACATAGTGCTAAGACTGGGGTTGGAGAGTCCTGTATAAAACCTGAATACCAGCAGTTTCCAGTAATAGACCCCGCCAGTTAAGCTAGTGACATCTATCGGCAGAATTTTGAACCACGCTAGTGGGGTCGTTTCCCTAACTGCCTATAACTTCACATGCTATATCTCCGTAAAGAATGCTTGGAAAAATAATGAAATGCTTGATTATATTCAGATATTCATATCGCAACAGGCATCAAGCTCTTATCCTTGTAATATGTATATAAAAAAGACAACTATATTCAGGCATGTGATTGGGTGCAGGAAAAAAAACCTGACATTTTTTTTAGGTTATCATGGAGACACACAGCATCCCACTAAGTTGCGAGAGGGATGCAAATAGTGTATTACAGGTGTTTCGGCGGCCAGAAAAAAAACTACATTTAACCCAAAAAAACGGAATTCCGGTTTCGGCGGCCAGAAAAAAACTCTGAATTCCGGTTAAAACCGGAGAAATCACATGCCGGTATATTGTATTTTTCTTCTGGGTTTCACAGCTGCTCTCTTCACATGTATTAAACCGCACCAATTAATTTATTGACAACTATCGGCAGAATCTGGAACTACTTTAGTTCAAGCTTAACTGGCGGGGTCTATTCCTTGACAAAACAAAGCCTATGAGAGAATGTCCGTGTTTTCCAAGAAACCCACCCTAGTCAGAGGGCCCACCCCACTGGCCCAATGCCAGCCGGCACTGACAGCGGCATGATCTCCAAAAAGACCCAAAAGTTAAGAAATCTGAATCCCCGAAATATTGCAAACAAAGCCTTTCATCTCATTGTGTGAGCAATCAACACAGATCTGTGAATGGGACAGCAAAGAACAAGACTACACCCATAGGCTGTCCCTGACCCTTCTGATGAATCACCCACCTATTAGGCAACATCATTCTAAAGCACACCAGACGGGATGGCTGAATGAGTCGAGCGCCTGCCTGCCATTTGGGTAGGTCATAGGATTCGAAACCCTGGCCGAGATATATACTTGTCGCTACCTAGCCTGGTAGGCTTACACTAGGATAGGGCAAAGAGCAGTGGAATGAGGAAGACCAATTATCCGTGATTGAAAATTCCCCTGCTTAATCAACTAATGTATCAACAACAACAAAAAGGTTAAAAGCGCACATCACACGCATCCCACAAATTTCAGTAATTACTACTTTTGGCTTCGGGAAGATGAAATGTACACTCACCATTTCTTTTGAAATACAAGAATACTCTTTTCGAGCGAACCCCTCTCTCTTCGAAAACTCTCCATACGCATTTCACTGTCTTGTAACCTGAAACAAAAAACTCATTCCATCATCACTATCAGCATAGCTAAAATCACAGGAGGATTTCAGTCCAGTTTTTTTTGGTTTTTTTCCCCTTGAAGATTTATACTGCCTATCGTGGATAAGTCTGAATAGACTTGTTTTCACCATTAGACAGTTTGTCGATAGAAAGCCTGAGCCTACACTTTTAGCGACCCAAGGGATTTTTAACCTCCCATACCACAAACATGGTATGAGAGCAACTGACCTTTGATGACGTTGTAAGTTATACACAGCGGTGGAAATCCAAATTGGCAGAGGTGGGGGCACAGGGAATCGAACCACTGACCTTCAGATTAGGAGTCCGACCTAGAAAAACGTCAGACACTCTAACCACTACGCCACAGAGAACACTAATCTCAGACGCTCTAAAGTATTTGATATTTTACATCGGCAAAGAGGTTATTTACATTAATATGAATAAGCAATGCTTAGGACCGCCCCCCCCCCCCCATTGGTGATTAATAGGCGGTGTTATATGAGAATTGCCTGTGTGCAAATAGGTCACGTTTTTCGATTATTAACCAATCAGAGAGGTGCTAGGTCGACAACCAGGATCACTGTTACTGAAACTTATACCCAACTGGTAGCTGTTCCGGTTTCTGGTCAAACCTTTGCTTATAGAAGGCACTGGGACCAGCTTATATCAATTCCGCAGAAACAGCTATTACATTATAAGAAGTTACTATCACAGAGAAAACAAAATTCTTCATCATCATCATATAAATTAATTGGAAATGACAACTTACCAATAAGTAATAATTAACAATAACATACCATAGTATACCTCCAAGAAAGAATGAATAAAATACAAGCCAGGTACCAATCAATAAGCATTCAGCATAAACACTCACTTTCCTTCAAGGCATAAGATTTTCTTGGTTAGTTCATCCGCTTTGTTGTCTGTGTGTTTTTCACGGCCTTCTACAAGGTTTTTCTCCTCCACCTGAAAGAATATTAATTTTCAGACTTCTTTATATAAATGTGAGTCATATAATTGTGAGTGTCCTGCTTGGAGAGGATACCCACAGTTATGACTTCCGAGCTGGTTATTTTTTACCATAACGAGCTGGCATTAGAGGCCCTATATGGCCTAAATCAGCCAGAAGATGATCTGTAAGGTAATCTGTAAGTCAACAGTAGTAGTCCCACTTGATGTGACTCTTGTATCTGCTATTACATACGCGCACCCACCGTAACCGATTGAGGATTCCACCTAGATTACTGGATCCAGCAAAAGAACTCAACCTGCATCTATGTCCATCTTAGACAACAGTATATTTTGTTTTGATTAATACAAAAAAGTTGGGAAGTAGAAAATAGCTGTAAGGAATGGATATATGTATGAAAGAAGAATCATACATATATGAATACCTATCTAAACAAAATAGCTAAACAAATGTGTAAAATGAAAATAAATGTGTCTACAGAAGTCCATATTTATTTGAAAAATAAAATGGTTATAACTATATATTAGCACAAGCGTATAAAAGGCGGCTAGTAGATATAAAGATAGAAAAGGGTGAATTGGATGGTACAGTTAATACTTGGAACACACTCACACTCACTCACACACACGCTCTCTCTCTCCCATATATATACACTCACACACACGCACACACACTCACACACACAGACACACACACACACACACACACAATAAGGCCGGAAGCTTCCATCTGCTCCTCAGCCCTACCTCCTCCCTCAGTCATCTACTGGAGGAGCCTATCTGTTCACCTAAACTTCCATCAGATCTGTTGGGGGGCGCCACCCGTCTGTGCACGCACCACTGCCCCCCCCCCCTCCCCCCCACCTACAGTCACTATATATATAGTAAATTAATAATAAAATTGTCGAAACAGCTCAAGCAATAAACCCAGACACATTTTTAATTGAAACAACCAAAGTCATAGTGATGTGTAGGACTGTGTAAGTGTATACAGGTCAAGTGGTGTGTTTAAGGCAGTTCCCCCTGTGTTATGCACCTGACGATAGTACCTTCCTGACAAGCTGGTTCTTCATCTCCTGCAGGGTGTGCCGCAGTTCCATCACTTGGATGTTGGCAGCCTTCAACTCGTTCTTACTCCGATGTAGCTCGTCCGACAGAACCTCCACCTCCCTCGTCAACTCGGACACTGTCTTCTTGTACTGTTCTCGAACCTAAACATGGACGAGGAATCTACTAGAGATGGCAGCATCATCTCGTAAAAAAAAAAAGAATATTTAAAGTCGCACAAAACCATGGTTTTCAATTTCTGCCACGCTTTAATTCTTTTATTTTTTTAAATAAAAAAGAGTATTATGGTGATCACTATAATATGTATTACAGACAAAACTATCTAAATCGACCGACCATGGGATCGACTTTAAATGGTCCATTTATGGAGGTGGTCGGCTTAGGGAGTTTTCTTAATCTTTACAATGGTATTGTATGGGCGATCGCTTGGAACCCAAATAAAGCGATCGATATAGAGTGGTCGATCTGTGGAGGTGATCGGTTAGAGCGGGTTTTTACTGTATTTAAAATCGCATAAAACCACGGTTTTTAATTTCTGCATGTATTTTTAAATTAATTTGTTTTTAAATAAAGACATTATGGTGATCAATATAATCTACATTACTTTAATTTGAAGTAACTTTGATTAAAAGGGCTTAACTCTGGAGATACTGCTCATTTCCCTATCCTAGGCTCCAGGTGTACTGCAGTGTGAATCTTTTATCTAGGCATGAATGCGCTACAGTTCCTTTCTCTTCTGGAAGATTACCTCATTTAAATTGTCAAACAGACTGTTATAAACAATCAGAGAGCGTCTAAAGGGTAGATAACTGAGGTATTGTCAGTGTGACATACCTTAGCCGCGTGTGCCTCCAAAGTTTCCATCCGAGGATTGAAGGCAGTGCGCTATGGGAAACACAACACAATCATACAGAGATAACAAATAGGAGGCGCTGGCCACAGGCGACAGGTAAACCGCGGTGTATTGTATTGTCCACGTGTGAGCTTAACTAACAATTCGACAGACACTTACACCAAAATATGTTATTTGTCAGACAATTTACAATGAAGATTAGTTTTCATGAGTTCTAATTCACCCAAAATGAATGCTAATACTGTTGCTCTGGTGTACAGGAAGGTTATCCCCATGGGGGATGGCAACCAAAAACACCCCACCATTTATTGATTTTCATATTATCGGCTATTTGACATCAAACACGTGGTCATTCTGACATTCTTCTTTGGAGAAAACCCGCTGCCGCCATATAGGCTACTCTTTTCGATAAGCAGCAAGGGGTCTTTTATATGCACTTTCCCACAGACAGGACAGCACATACCACAGCCTTTGATGAACCAGTTGTGGACCATTGGTTGGAACGGAAAATAGCCCAAACTGCAAATGGGTCCACTGAGCAGGATCGATTGGATGACCCACACCATCACAGGTGGACACTCTACTGCCTGAGCTATGTCCCGCTCCCCTCCAAATAAGACAACCTAAGGCCATGACTAATTAATTCCTGTCGTAGTTGGATTACCCACAAACAAGGCATACACTTTAAGGCAAACACAGCACCAAGACTTAACAGTGATAAGCATTTCGACTCTGATCTATCTTTACTATTGCTATTTTAAATACAACATATAACAACATACCAAGGTAATAGATATATATATACATATACTTTTCTCTCCTCACCTTAGCTGTCTCCTCCAGGCGTTCCACCTCCCGCACGGCTGCTTGCCATGTCTCCATGGCGAAGTCCTTTTCCTGTGATATTATTGAGGATTTCTATTATTCTTAGGTTGAGTGTGTGTGTGTGTGTGTGTGTGTGTGTGTGTGTGTGTGTGTGTGTGTGTGTGTGTGTGTGTGTGTGTGTGTGTGTGTGTGTGTGTGTATATATATATATATATATATATATATATATATATATATATATATATATATATATATACACACTTTACTGTTTAATATACATATACACTTTACTGTTAAAAAAACCCACACGCCTGCATGTTGATGTATTTCATTCGCTGACCAGCCACAGCGAAAATAACTTGACTGACAGTATCAATATATACTCAACCTATCTGAAAAGCTTTGTTTTTAAAAAAACACCACAACCATACATGATATATTCCATTTGCTGGCCAATCACGGGGAAAATAACTTGGCTGACCGTATCAATATATACTCAACCTATCTGAAAAGCTTTGTTTAAAAAAAAACCCACAACTATACATGATATATTCCATTTGCTGGCCAATCACAGGGAAAATAACTTGGCTGACCGTATCCATATATACTCAACTTATCTGAAAAACATTACTGTTTACAAAAACAACACGTCTGCATGTTGATATATTTCCTTCGCTGCCCAGCCAGTGAAAATGACTTGACTGACCGTATCCATATGGATACGGTCAGTCAAGTCATTTTCGATGTGGCTGGTCAGCGAATGAAATACATCAACATGCAGGTGTGGGTTTTTTTTTAACAGTAAAGTGTATATGTATATTAAACAGTAAAGTGTATATGGATATGGTCAGCCAAGTTATTTTCGCTGTGGCCTGAATATATCAGTATATTATCGTTATTACCATTATCATTATAATCTGACTGAGCCCCGCCTGACCTACCTGTAGTGCCATCTGGAGTTGTAACTGAAGGTTGGCCACCAGCTGGTTTTCCTCCAGGGTGGCGCTCTCTGGTGGCCCGGCGGTGGGTAGCTCCGATATTTGGCTCTCCACCATAATCTTTAGGTCACGTGACAACCTGGCAGCGACGTCAAACACAAGTTTACATATCCGACCAACCTGCAGTTCAATACTTATGGATAGGATTGAATTGGGAAACCATGGCTTCATAATAAAAAATAATTGTGTTGCTTTCCTTGGGGAACTCTATTGCAGTGAACCGTTTAAGAAAATCCTAGAAACATCTAGTATTAGTGATCCATGAGTCTAACGATGTTCTAGTTCTATTTTTATAGAGAAAACCTATCCAATTGTGCAAGTATTTTCTAGGCTACACCGCTCTAACACTAACAGTTAGGAAGAGCCATGGCAGAAATTACCCTATTACTTGGCTACAGTGACCTTCACCCTTGATTGGGCCTTACATTACTTACAGCGAATAGATTATTTCAATATACACAAACCAAGAATAATCACATTTGATCATGATACTTGTGAACAACTATAGTTGCATCGTTCACGTTAGTTTGTGGGCATACATATACAGTAAAACCTCTCTAAATCAACCGACCATGGGAACGACTTCAAATGATCCATTTAGCGAGGTGGTCGGTTTAGGGAGTTTTTCTATATCGTTACAATGGTATTGTATGGGCGATCGTTTGGGACCCAAATAAAGCGATTGATATAGAGTGGTCAATCTGTGAAGGTGTTTGGTTAGAGAGGCTTTACTATACATGTATATAAATATTTAAATATATATATATAGTATAAATATATATATTTATATATCGTATAAATATTATTTATACAAATATTATTGAGAGTGTCATTGGCAGCTGGTTGGTTGGTAATCTGATCTACATACTTTTAAATGTCCTATGCTTCTATGGAGTTGTTGGAGCAGCCTGGTGAGCCAGGTGCTAGCTGAGAAGTAGGCTAGGGCAAGTATGTGTATATATATAACTGCGAAATAGCGAATGGTTGACAGGAAGTGTGAACACTTGCTTGAGTGCAAGTAAATATGCAACACAAGGAATAATTAGTAGCATGTGGTGAATAAGGGGTCAAATTTCCCTGGATCATCAGCCCATGCTTTTTCTAATCTGTTCTTGAATGAATTTATTGACTCAGCATCAATAACATCAATAACATTTTGTGCGAGACTGTTCCATATATTTATGATCCTGTTTGAGAAACTGTATTGCCTTAACTTTGAAATGGCTCTGGGTTTTACTAGTTTGAGAGTATGGCCCCGACTGCCTTCTCTTTTATTCAAGGTGAAAAATTGGTTCATATCTATTTTATCAAAACCTTTCATAATTTTAAATACTTCAATTATGTCACTTCTTTTCCTTCTGTAGGAAAGGGTAGGAAGTTTCAATTCCCTAAGCCTTTGTTCATAGGGTAAGTCCTTTATAACTGCAACTAATTTCGTTGCACGTCTCTGAACCTTTTCGATCTCCAGAATATCTTTCCGAAAAATTGGGCTCCAAATTTGTGGACAGTATTCCAAAATTGGCCTAACAAGAGACTTAAATAGAATGAGAAAATTGTTCTTGTTGAGGCGATGGAAAGTTCTTTTAATTATTCCTACTCTCTGGTTAGCATTTGAGATGATAGTCCTCATGTGTTTCTGAAAGGAGAGTTGGGAGTCGAAGGTTACGCCCAAGTCCTTTTCATAGCTGTCTTGTTGCAGGACAGTGTTCTTCATATAATAGGCATAATGAGGATTATTTTTCCCGTAATGAATAATTTTGCACTTCTTTTCATTGAAGGGCAATTGCCATTTCTCGGACCATTGTGCGAGTTTCAGAATATCCTCTTGCAAGAGATTTTTATCTCCTACATCTTTTATGTCTCGAAAGACTTTTGTGTCATCCGCAAATAATTTTAGGTTTGACGAGACACTGCCTGGCAGGTCATTTATAAATATTATAAACAATATTGGTCCCAGCACACTTCCCTGAGGTATTCCTGAGGTGACGTTCTTAAAGAAAGATTTTTTATTACCTATGACTACCCTTTGCTTTCTCTCAGACAGGAAGTCCTGTATCCATTCAGAAATTGATCCGGATATTCCCAGAGCTTTGATTTTGTTTAATAGTGTCGTGGGGGTGATGAAAATGGGAAATATTGCGCCTAGAGTGAGACTCGAACCCACATCTCTTTGCATTCCGGGCCAGTGTGCTAACCATTACACCACCTAGGCTCCCTGATATCACCACACTACCCACGTCTACCTGTCTATGTGGTTACTTGCCTGAGAGGTCAGTGCAGACCACTACACTCGTCCCCCTGGAATTGTAAGTCTTTTAATGCTTACAATTACATACATACAGGCAATGCACTAAAACATACATACACAGGTTAGGTTCAACAACCATACAGCGCAAAGCTTGTACAGGATCATGGTCACGGCAACCAGTGTCATGGGGGTGATGAAAATGGGAAATATTGCGCCTAGAGCGGGACTCGAACCCACATATCTTTGCATTCCGGGCCAGTGTGCTAACCATTACACCACCTAGGCTCCCTGATATCACCACACTACCCACATCTACCTGTCTATGTGGTTACTTGCCAGAGAGGTCAGTGCAGACCACTACAATAGTCTTTTATGAGGCACACTATCAAAGGCTTTGGAGAAGTCCAGATAGATGGTGTCCCATGCCAGGCCATGATCCAGCCAGTCAGTCCAAATTTCCATCACTTCTAGTAGTTGTGTCAGGCAAGATTTGCCTCCAGTGAATCCGTGTTGGTCTGGAGGTATCAATCCTAGTTTTTCCAAGTGTTCTACGACACGATCTCGGATTATTCTTTCTAGCATTTTACAGCATAGGGAGGTTAAACTCACAGGTCTATAATTTGATGCCAGACCTTTTGTTCCCTTTTTATGCAGGGGTTTGACATCAGCATCTTTCCATTGTTTGGGTATTTTCCTTTCAAATAGGCTATAACTGAGCCGAAGTGGAAGCTGATGGCATCAAGGGCGTAATCGATTAATCGACTCGGGTCACCCGAGCCACTTTTTGGCGCAGGCGCACATCCTGCAGACTCGGGTCGAATAATCGAATACGCTTCTCCACGCTCAGGGTGAAAAAAATGGTGGCCCTTTTTTTTTGTTTTTTAATAGCCGATATAATTACAGCAAAATAGGATTCAAATTGTTTTATGATGGCGTAGTTTAGTGATATTTCCATTTCATTAATCTATGTTATTACCAACAAAAAATATGTATGACTGGTACCGCTGGCTGTTATCCTGCAGGACGGTACCAGCACAAATGTGACGTCATCGCTCCTAGCCACCCCAGCCAAGAGGTGGGTTACTGGGGTCCGGTTGTTTTGCACACGGAACATGTATTTGTCGACTCCACTCGCAGTGTTCTATTTGAAATTCTGACGACTCGGGTGACCCGAGTCGCCCGGGTCGTGTTAATCGATTACGGCCCTAGTAACTAACAAAGTCAGCCATTTACCTCTTGTTTTCGGTGACCAGCTTATCCACTTGTAACCGTAGTTCTTGGTGAGTGGCCTAAAATACAGCGAAAATAACAATTATATTTAACAGTAGTAAACGCTGCATGTATCAAAGGAATGAGAATGAACCCACTGAAACATTGCTTTGAAAAGTAAAAGAGGTGTGGGGCGGGGATGTCATAGGAACCACTCTAATAGGGGCTTAGTTGGTAAGATCAATTTTCACAATGTTAGTTTAAAAATTAAATTGTGCATTTAGTCTTTGGAAGTAGATTAGGGCTTCGAGACAGGTTCGACTAGAGGAATCATCTCTATAACTGCCACAATATTGTGAGAAGATAATTTATGATAATCGAATTAGTTGTGAGCTTCTATATTATCTGTAAGTGTCATTTGACACGAATTGCATAAATGATTGCGAGCATTTACATTTCGTGTAAAGGCGATGGTTAAATAATAACATGACAGAATACTTCTCCCATTAAATATGGCCCTTTCTACCGACATGGCCCAAAATCACCACCAATCATACTAAATGAATGGACATTTTCAAAAATATTTGAATTATTAGTTGATGGTCACCATATCTTGGTGCTAGCATTGCTAATGGTTATAATGTTATTATAAATCTGCTATGCAAATATATTATGTGAATTTGAATATTTGGGACTCCATTCTCGACATCTAAGTACATTTTAATTTATCAGTACTATTGTGGGGGTAGATGAAAATGGGAAATATTGTGCCTATAGGAGGATTCGAACCCCTTGTATTCCGTGCTAGAGTGCCAACCTTTACAGTACCTAGGTTCCCTCTTTTCATCACCCTATCCGTGCCTACTGGTCTGTGTGGCTCCTTCTCTGAGACTGAGAGGTCAGTGCAGATTACTACACTCGTCCCCCGGGATTTGTCTTTTACATCGTTTATGTCCATAAGATGTTTAAATTAATCCTTGCAATTATATACATTCAAGCAAAACACTTACATAAACATATGCAAGGTAGGTTCAACAACCATACAGCATGTAGCTTGTACAGGATCCAGGTCACGGCACCAGTGTCATTGGAGTGATGAAAACGGGAAATATTGCCCCTAGAGCAGGATTTGATCCCACACCACACCTCTTGCATTCTGGGATAATGCGCTAACTATTACATTTACACCATCTAGGCACCCTCACGACATCGCCCTATCCACGCCCACACGTCAATGTGGCTCCTTGCCTGAGAGGTCAGTGCAGACTACTACAATACATCGGAGTTATGAAAGTAGACGTACCCGGTAATTTTCGTTTTGTTCCTTCAATGCGTGAATATTTGCATCATACTCCTCCAGTAATGGTGACATTAAGCTGAAAAACAAAAGAAACAAAACAGCCCAATGCAGCCATAAGACTGAACAGCACATGAAATGATAAACATTCTGTAAAAGTAGAGGTTAAATAACAGGTAACCGAGAACATATTTGTATATGCATTGCTTATAGTGGCATAATCCGATGTTGCTTTTCCTTTAATGTTCTGCCACATTCTTTTAGGTATATATATCGCTATTATCTACTTCACTTTAGTCTGTAGTAAATTGTATTTTAAACAATTAACTTTGGAGATATTTAAGTGAAAACATGCTAAGTTAATGTTGGCATCTACATCAAAATGATGGCCAGCACAGGCTGCAGCCGCGACAGGTTCTATTAAATTGACCTAATATTCCTTGTATGCAACATTGTATAATGAGTTATCTAGAATCAAATCCAGGTAAGTCTATTGTTTTCGAAAAGTGTATGCTTTGACCACATTTTTCAGCAACTTTTTCACAAATGCTCATTGACCAGGGTTTTAGCACTGATACTCAGTGGTCTTACCAGTATTCAGGACAGAGATGGCATGAATCGGTAGAGCTGGTGGAAATTTATAAGCAGACTGTAAGTTGCTGCCAACGGTAGGCAGGCTTACTGAACAAGTCAACTTACGCTGCCAACAGATGGCGGGCCTGCCATCCCTTATGCTATCTAGTGAGGCCCCTGACACTCACTTTTAGAGTAACAAATCGGTAAACCAATCTCATTTTAAAAAGACTTAGGATATATGTAAATTAGATATCATTTCATGTGAGTTGTAATTTCTTACTTTTTGTCGGTCAACCATGGTAGATCAACTGCTCGTGTTTTCTGTACGGACTAAATGTGAGAGAATACAATAGAAATGTGAATGAAATTATTACACAGAACTATTTGATATTTAATTAAGGCGTTCGCTTGTAAGAATTATATTTTCTAAGTGATTTATTTCATCGTATCACGAGCTAGATGCTTTATCTTCACATACAGTAATATTAATATTCTATACACTAGTATAATTATACGCCATACATATTATCATTACCTAAAAAGGTATCTCAACTATGACTCAAAGACCCGTGCCTTGGCCCGAACAAAAGAGTTTGTCAAAGAAATAACCATATGTACTATTACTAAACAACAACAACAACAATGAAAATGAAGAAATAGTTGATGGCACCAGCATATTCCTACAGCAGGTATGAGTTCATATGATATGAAGACGAAATACCGAATTTGGGGCTTACAGGATAAGAAAGATGTTTTCTAGAAAACGAAAACAATTTAGAGGCCTGATTTTATGGAAGGGGGGGGGGCTATACGTATCAAATAAATGCAAATATCAATATTCTCATCGTCAAGGTATATTTTAATATATGAGCCTACGGCTATTCAAATGGATGTGGATATATTTATAAGTATGTGAATTCATTTGTAAACTGTAATGCCTCATTGATAACCGGCGCTTATTATTGACATTACAGTATATAAAATGTTAACGGATTATAGTTAAGTCGCCCGCACACGAAAATGGCTTCGTGAATAATTACACATAACAAAATGTATTACATTCATACTTACCGGTCGGATTGGAGGGTATTTCAGTTGATATTGTTCCAGGATTGTATTTAGTCGGTGGACTAAAAATGGCAAAATATATATATGAGCCTGTCTCAAAAGGTGATAACTCTTTCTATTTTGTCCATAGTAACGATTGACACAAAACAGCACAGAAAAGGTTACACTGAAAACACAAGGACATTTGCTTCAAATCAATATGTATTCTATTGGGATTATGAAACACCATGTAAAAAACAAATCAGTTTCTCCTGAGTAAATGCATAAGCAGATAGATTGTTGATCGTTACAATGGACAAAGTTTTGTCCCTTATTGCTTAGCACCTTTTGAGACAGCCTCATATATATGAAACTGAATATGACTAGCACCGAATGTAACTTATAGGTCATATCAACAATAAGAGAAATAATATTGGCTGTTGTACTTATTTATTTTTATTCTCAAATAATTTTTCAAATAAAAACTATTTCAAATATTTAAGCCTGTGTTTTATTATTTCATTTTAGATATTCTATTTTTGTTTTTTAAACCTGTATTTCAAATGGCTGAAAATGACCAATCTTAATTACTTGTTTACACCATGCAGGATATATAACAACATAAAAATGAAACAATACTAGTATGAATACTGGGTATACATTGGCTTCTTTTCCCCCCTCCTTCTCCCATATCACTTTCAATACGCAGTCTAGTAATACGCAGACTAGCACTGATACAAAAGCCAAATTATAACTATCACGTGCTTAAACGACAGTGGGTTGACGGATAGTATGCACTAGAGCTATTGCACACAACACATTGTAAAAGGAAGCTAGATTCTACTCTCGGGGTTTAAAGAATAACTACATGGAGCTGAAATGAGAGTACTAATATTATTACATTTTCAGTATGATGAATGTCAAAACGGGAACACAGTGGCGACTGAGAAGCATGAATAATTACGAATGACAGTTTTGAAATTTGATTCATCTGTTTTAAACAAAAGGTAAATGTACTATAAGTTGAGAGCGCATCAATGTATCGATTTTGTTGAAATAAAACATCAAAACAGATCGAGTTTGAATATTCTTATTTCACTGCAATACATCTAGGCTGTCAAACACAAAATTAATATAACAACGATCCAAAAGTAATCTCCCTGCCCCGCTCACGGTTAGTCTAAAGTTGAAGAACATCTTTTGCAATAAATTACTCATAAGAGCAAAAAGCGGACATGGATTTTGTAGTGACATAAATCGCCATATATCCATCCGCCTATTTAAACCTTTTTTTTTAAAACAAAAAAACACCACACAGACTTATAACACTTCAAACACGTGAAATGGCGAAAGTACATAGTTGAGTGCATAAGTAATTCGTGTGAACTCAGGCGTTGTGCATTGTACTTCTTATTGGAATAAACAAAGGCTGTGTCAAATTACTAAGCTATTACTCGTTCAGTAGACTATTGTTCCATGCATTTACATGTTCAGGTAAGCGTGCAATTTACCTTGTGCTTAGCAGTGTATCTTTGCTTCAGGTTGTAGCTGATGTTTATTTATGTATGCATTAAAAGTATGATTGGAAAATAACGTGAAAATGAAGTAATTACTGTTCACGAATAATTAAAAATAACCATAAAATACTAGCAAGTTTCCCTATTTTAAGTAAACATAAAAATTGAAGGTCCCTGGATTTTTACATTTGTGCACAAAATTTGGATAGAACATTTCTTGTCTTTTAGTTAAGGCTTATAATAAAATATCAATTTATGCAATTTTATAACACGATCGTTGTACTACAGGACAAGGCTCTAAGAGTCAAAATACCACTCTAATGTATGCATGCATTGCTGGCAATCACCAGCTATAAACTATGGGGGAAATACTGCAAGTAGAAGTGATATATACGCTTTGATATGTTAATAAAACAACTCTAAAACAAGGGAGGGTGGCTATTCTTGGGTAGTTATTTCCCAGGACATTTATTAGATTTAGGGACAAATGGATGTGGATATTACAAAATTGCATCGAGATTACTGCCCGTTGATACCCACCAGTCTCCGTTAACATTCACCATTGGGAATTCTTGTCTGTCTGCCTGCGTGGGCGTGTGTACTGTTGTTGCAGAGTTGGATAATTAGCCTAATTAGGTGGACATTTTGCTCAGCATTAATTGGCATGCCATGATGAATGTCACCATTCATTGTGGCTTTTTGTTTTGTCATGATGAAATAACGCCAACTATGTGATGTGGATTGTGGTTTAACTTTAAGCAATGCATTAAGTACTGAAACACACACTACTGGATAGTACTGTTTATGATTTAGTTTATATTTAATGGATTTATTATCATTTAACAATAACATGAATCATAATTATTATTATAACAATTTCAATTAAAAGTCTAAATTTTAAATTGTGGCGTTCTCTGTGGTGGAGTGGTTAGAGTGTCTGACTTTTTTCTGGGTCAGACTCCTAATCTGAGGGTCAGCGGTTCGATTCCCCATGCCCCCAGCTCTGCCAATTTGGATTTCCACCGCTGTGTATAACTTACAGCGTCATCAAAGGCCGGTTGCTCTCATACCATGTCTATGTGGTGTGGTAGGTTAAAAATCCCTTGGGTCGGTAAAAGTGTAGGCTCAGGCTTTCTATCGACCAGCAGTGGAATGAGGAAGACCAGTCGTCTATGACTGAAATTTCCCCTGCTTAAACAACTAATGGACCAAAAAGAAAAAAGAAAAAAAGTGGTGTGGACTGCAACAAAAAATGTAAGCATCACTAACCATTTTTTAGCCATTATCTGTATACATAACTTCCATCATGTAAAGCCACTAAACACTATTCTGGCTCAAGGCATTGAAAGGGGCGTGCACATGACCACTGCACTGAAGCGAACGTACGCCGCTTCCACTGATCCCGACTTGTCAGTGCATGTCGAGGCGATAATCTGGCGATTTTACCTCCGCTCATGATAACTTACTTTGATTACGCATCGCTTGAAGTTCCTCGGACTCCATTATTGCGCAAAACTTGGGGAAGATCAAAATATGTATTGGCTGTCAATAGATTCCATAACATCCACCAGAAGACAAAATTCGTTATGTTTTCGTTCTGTCAAAATTGTAAACAGCGCCACTTGTGCGCTGGTTACCCGCATCCGCTAAGTCTATTTGGCTTTGGGTCCGCAGAGCTAGTCAGTGAACGCCATAGACAGTAAGCACGCACTGAATATTGAGTTATTCTGAAAATTTAGTTATTTACACATAGTTACACTTACGCATACCCGATTTTAAACTGTTCAAAATTTAAACAAAGATCATATAGTTGGAATAAAAATTGTAGTGCAGATTTAAGAAATCATTGAAGCATAAAGATAACCAATAAAAACCCAGAGTTAGACTCAATCCGTACGCCGTGCACATCACATGACTTCGGACTGGCCAAAATGGAGGAAGTTGACGGAATCATCATACACTCCCTACGATCAATTGGGTGGTAAATGCAACATTGTCATACCTTTAATGATATTGGTGATTGAATGTAGCCGATCCCAATTTTATCCTTAATGTAGCAGAATCTAAATATTTCCTAAGTGCATGCAGTATAATAATATATTGTCGCGTCACGTAAATAATGAAGTGGGAGGGATTCAATCATTCATCAGATTGCCGGTGTCATGGTATAAAACCCCTGCCCGATCGCAGCCCCTGCCGTGAAGACAGTTGACTAAGCATTTATTTTTGTAAAATAAATTTAAAAACTTTCAGTGGATCGATTAAAAATATCTTAATGCGCGATTGAAGAGGAAGATCTGAAGTATTTAATGTAACCTAAGAGCAATTTATGTGAAAGTATTAAAAACAGAGATAATAGTGAAAGTTGGGATATTCTGAGTGTCAGTGCAATCTTCATACAGAAAAAGTGAAATATCTATGAAACTTACACCACCTAGAAACAAACCCCCTGGAACATATATAGAAAACATATCCAACGAACAGATTATATTAAATTTATATGGTTAGGGTTGTGCATTTCTATTAATCTTTAATAGACACTGGCAGTGTGTATTCGTTCTGCAGCCGAGCTGAGCTTGTTTACAACCTCTGCGCATGCGCAGAAGCCACGACAGGGGCTGCGATCAGGCAGGGGTTGTATACCATGACACCGGTTTAAAGACTGGCGCTCTCTCTGTCAGAGACTCTGACTCTGACTCTGTCTCTCTGACACTCACACTGTAATACTACAAACACTGTTAACACTATTACCACCCGTCTAGTTAACTAGATTATGGCTTAATGCCAATAGACTCGACTGATAGGATAATGCCGATTTAGTTCCGACTTATCTTCCTACGTATAATCAAAGACCCTATATCAGTATATGTAGGTGTGTGACGGAAACAAACTGAACTCTGTTCCGGAATTCACCTATCTCGGATGCACAATATCAAGTGATGGACGCATTGATGCTGAGATACAGAGGAGGATGGCCAAGGCTAGCGCATCTTTCGGCCGACTACGCCAGAGACCTGGAACAACCACCATGTGTCCATTCGGTCAAAGGTAAGATCTACCGCGCAATCGTGCTATCCACCCTACTATACGGAGCCGAGGCCTGGACAGTGTACAGACAGCAGGTGAAAAAGCTGCATGCCTTCATGATGCGACATCTGCGTTCAATCATGAGGCTAACCTGGAAGGACAAAGAGACGAATAAGGAAATACTCGAACGGATGGGGCTGCCCTCTATGGAAGATCTTCTGATCAAAAAGAATCTCCGGTGGACTGGACACCTCATGAGGATGTCATCAGACAGGCTACCAAAGCAGATCCTCTATTCTCAACTGTCTTCTGGCTACAGAAAGAGAGGCGCCCCCGTCTCCGGTTCAAAGATACCATCAAGAGAAACCTGAAGCTGAGAGACATTAAGACCGACTCATGGACACAACTCTCACAGCAGAGAGCTAAATGGAGAGCGGCAGTCAAGTAATGAAAGCAGTCTTTGTCGCATCGCGACCGACAGCATGATGAGGTGTGTGAGGTTGAGGTGTAGGTGTGTGTGGTGAGGGTGTAGGTGTGTGTGTGTGTGTGTGTGTGTGTGGTGGGGGGTGTCATGGGGGTTTAGGGATGTGGTGAGGGTATAGGCGTGTGGTGGGGGGTTTAGGTGTGTGGTAGGGTTTAGCCTTTAGGGTAGATAAAAGATTCACCCTGTACTTATAGTACAGGGGTGAACGACAACGTAGTCTAAATACGGGCGAAAATAGCTTTAGTATGGAACGGGAAGTAGAATGCCTGGCACCAGTGTCAAATGGTTACTTATATCAACACAGAGTTGGTGAAATGGGAGAGAATGCAAAAAGACAAGATGGTGTCCAGAGAACGCCGTCAATTTCACTTTTAAATTGCATTAAAGTATATGTTTTATTATATTTTCTAACTCAAAAGTAGCGGGTAAATATGAAGACATACATAAAGAATATATTGTGCTTCTTATATTAAGAATTTACCAGCTCAGTTAATTAACCCATCATGTCAAAATTTTCTAATGAGTTGGTTTTCACCCCTGTAATGGAAGTATGGGGTGAATCTTTTATCTAGGTTTAGGGATGCTAAAGATTGTGAGGTGCTGCTCTGTAAGACCCCTACACCTCCACCACAAATCACCTACACCTCCACCACACACACCTACACCTACACCCCCACCATATCCACCTACACCCCCACCACACAGAATGTGTGCATGGTGGCAGGGATGGAGGAGGGGGTCGTGAGGTGTGGCGTGGTGTGAGAGCACCAACTGAGGAGAGGGAGTGTGGGGGGGAAAGGGTGATGGGGGAGAGAGGAAGGGGGAGGAGAGGGAGGTGTGGTGTGAGAGCACTGGGAGTCCTCTGGGTATGGTGGATGAGGAGGTTGATAGGGAAGGGTGGGGAATGGGAGGGGAAGGGCGGTGGGGATGGGAGGGGGAAGGGTGGTGGGAGGGGGAGGGTGGCACAGAAGGTGGGAAGGGAAGGGCGGTAAAGCCGGGACGAGGGAGGGTTGGAGATGGCGGGGGGGGGGGAGGGAAGGGGAATGAAAGAGGGTGAGGCAGATGGAGGTGTGGACCAGGCAGTCAACGCAACATTGGCCAAATCCAAATGACAGGAAATCTCTCTTTTTAAAATTTTAAACCCACCCTCCATCTTGACTTGTAGGCCTATGTTTTTACATGTGAAACACCAGCCAGCAACCGGGCTGATCAAACCCACCACAAGATGGCACTGCAAAATTTACATTACCATGGGAGAGATAGGGAGTGAGCCGTCTTAGTGTTATAGGGACTACCAAGGAACCGGAATGTCCCGAGGTACAAGATCCTTTAAGATGTTCTTAATTTTAATTTAATGAAGTGTAGATTTCCTTTTTACTGTTTTTGTTACTCAAAGCCAAAGGCCTATGTCAGCCAAAGCAACAAAAAAAGAGCCCATGGCAGTGATCTGACCATCCCCCTTTCTGCCTTCAAACCTATCTGGTTTCTCAACTTTCTGCCATGTCTACCAATACAATTGATATGAAATATTACCCTATAACTAGTTCAAGTAGTTGGCCATTCATCTTTATATTAGCTTCGACTGTGTAGCTTTGTGTCTTTATCATTGTTTATGCAATACACAATTTCAGTTCAAATTTCGAAAACCAGTAGAACTAGTGATTGACAGGTCAGTCAACACAGTAGCTGGCCACTCGATGCATAGGCTATAAAGATACACCATATGCATATGGTGTCACTCACTGACTCAGTAAGTGTCCTGATCGGTGGGCACAGGAAAGGGACATGAACATTTATAAACACTGGGAAGCACCATGTAACCTCCTGAAATATTTGGACACCTGCCTCAAATAAGGGTGGAGGAGGGCTGGAGTCTTAATTGGCAACAAACCGATTCACCCTGCTGCTGAAAGTCTGTTTTTTTTAAGTTACTCATAAAGTCATATTCAATGCTAAGCTCACAGTGTCTAATTACAACCCCCCCCCCTTAAACCCACCACCATTAGCCTAATGTGAGAGTTAATTTGTATACTCGGATGAAGTCCTTCAAACCAATCAGAACATTTTTATTCTTAGTAACCTGGGACTAATTCCGGTGCACATTTGAACACAGATATATACTGATTTAGAAGTCTGATTTAGTGGGTTGGAATTCTACAGAAGGATATCTATAAAGTATAATAAATTAACATCTTATTTTCCCAGGTTGTCATCCATCTACCTAAGGATGCGGCTTAACGTCGGTGGTCGGATGAGAATTGTTGTTTCCAACATAATAACCGACCACCTCCACAGATCGACCACTCCCCTATGTCGATCGCTTTATTTGGGTCCCAACAATACCATTCTAACCACCTCCCTAAATAGACTCCTTAAAGTCGGTCGATTTAGAGAGGTTTTACTGTACATCTATATTTTCTCCCCAACAAAACCATCTTTTAGGTCTGTGAACTTGTTAAGGGTTTCATTTGATAATGTATATCTATAATGTTTATAAAAATCGTTATGATCACAGTTTGCACATTATCTGATGTTTTCTATTGTTGTAGTGACATTGACGAAGATGTGAGTAGCATTCATCGCTTTTCAACCGAGTTGATAGTGGAGGCAGCAGCAACTTGTCTCAAAGTGATCAACAATGAAGCGGACATCCCCCATCGTCTTCCACAGAGCATGTCGGCCCGATTCCGAGTCGGCACCGCACTTGCCACCGCCATTACGGTATGTAGACATTTTAATATGTATTTTAATTTCTTTTTTAAACCAGGGCACTCATACATTTAGATAATTCAATTTACAAAGAAATAAAATGGCTCATTGATTTAGATTCAAAATAATGCATTAAGTTGGAATGTTATGTACTCGAATAGGATGGTTGTGTTGCAACTATAGTTTAACAGCAAATCTATATAGGTGCCTTTATATTAAAACAAAAAAAAAGTGAATGCTTATATGCACTGTGTTGTAATTATAGTTGAGCTATAGCCATAGGATAGGCTAATCGTTCAGATATTACAGATATGCAGCATATAAAGATCCTGCAGTTCTAAGCTGAACTTCAACTGTTTGCAGAATCTTGGCTACAGAGGGGAAGTTGGGTACCAAACCTTCCTCTATTCCAATGAAGCCGACGTCAGAAAAGTGTTCATGTTTTTGATTGAAAAACTACCCAGAGGATCAGATGAAACTGTTGAAGAATCTCTGGGTAAGCTATTCTACGCGCATTCAAGGGATAACGGCCTTCTGTTCTGCTAGATTAGAGGTGCATGTATTTAGATGGGTTGTTATTTATCAGTATATGGCCGTTTAATTAATTAATCAACAAATCAAATATTGTTTTCCATTTGGAGACACGAGTAAATATTGATATAGAGAGTAAACATTGAAATTAAATGTTCCATCCACCAAAGACAATTAATCAGGATTAAAGTAATTGAGGTTATATACAAAATGGATACCATTAACATTTTCTCTACTAAATAATTTGCAACACTCGGGAGTCAAGGGCAATGAAGAAGATTTATTGTATCAATTTGACAAAGCAAATTAAACAAAATAAGTTGATGCCTGAAGACAGGCGATCATGCAGGTTGACTGCGGTCAGTATACCGTGGGCATGGGTTAAGTATAACTGTGTGCCTGTAGACAGGCAATCATGCGGGTTGACTGTGTTCAGTATGCCGTGGGCATGGTTTGCGTGAAGCCTGGCTTCGAGCTCAGAACTGCCTGTAGGACAGGCTAATTGATGCCTGCGGGACAGTCGCATGGCTGTAGTTGCCATGATGTCATGCTTTTGCGATCAGAAACCTGCAGGACAGGCGAGTACTATGAGGTCATGTCACGGATGTCATCAGTGTTTGGCAACCTGGCAGGCAGGTCAGGGTAGAAGTCAGGATCTGGAGCAAAGAAGATGGTTCAGGTTAAACACAAGCGCGTCTGGAATTTACTCAGATGGAACAGATAAGGAGGGTCATTAGAATGTCGAATTTGCTGGTATGTGTTACATAACTGGACATGATAATTGAGAGCTGATGAACAAGAGGAATGGTAGTACTGATAGCACATGTATAACTGTGATCTAAAATAGGCAAGTCTGGCTGAAGAAACGAGAGGATTATGCAGCACTCGACCCCTCCAGAGAGGGCGAGTGGGTGGGAGAAGCGAGGTGTAGAAGTGGAGGGTTTATATATGGGTGAGACTTGAGGGGGTTGGGGCAACAAGGGTGTGTGTGCAAAGCACGTGAGTGGGGGGGGGGGGAATGTGCGGTCAAGGGTGACAAGGTATGTCATGTGGTCTTGTGCAATGGGGCATGTCGGACTCCTCGCATGCAAATTAATTATGTTGGCGGGCCATCATACACAATTATGTATCATATCTTCTCCTTCATCCCATTATGATATAATAAAAAGGTAATAATTTTACTCTTATACAAAGCAATCAATAAGCTAATTAGATAATAAAGTGATGGTATTTGTACCAAAAAACCAACATCCCTAAGTGACTCACTTTCTGGATTTCAACATGAAGTCCTAAGTCCTTCTTTGCCTCTACTTAATTGTGATATACATATGTGTGTGTATATATTTATACACATATATACACCGAAACAAAATCCAAAACACTGCGCATCTAATACCATGTGCGTGAGAGTTGTATACAGTGCATAAGAGTTGTATACAGTGCATACGAGTTGTATACAGTACATGCTTAGCTTATGCATTGTCTCCAACTGACGGCAGCGGGACGTAGCTCAGGCGGTAGGGTGTCCACCTGTGAAGGTGTAGCTCATCCGATTGATCCTGCTCAGTGAACCCATTTGCAGTTTGTGGTATTTTCCATTCCAACTTGTGGTCCACAACTGATTCACCAAAGGTTGTGGTATGTGTTGTCCTGTCTGTGGGAAAGTGCATATAAAAGACCCCTTGCATAAAGAGTAGAATATGTGGCCGTAGCCGGTTTCCTCCAAAGAAATATGTCCGAATGATGGTATGTTTGACGTCCAATAGCCGATGATAAAAATGAATGTGCTCTAGAGGCGGCATTATATAAAACAAGCTTTCCTTTGTCTCCAACTGGTGATCGTCCTGGTAACCTATTAATTTGTGTACCAGGATCCTCAGCCCTATTACAACGCTCAATCGCCGATGTTCTGGGTCGTCAGCTGCGGAGTCCGTGGACGCCCTCCTACTGCAAGTCTAAAGGCATTGCATGGAGAGGAAAACCACTCACTTGGCACAGAGAGGTATTTCAATACTATGTTGCACATGATTAATTTTTAGCTATTCCGCATCCTTCTCATGGATGAAAGATCTCCGCGACTTTGCGGATGTCTCAGATTTGTCTTAAAAAAATATATATCTATGGCAGAAAACACCAATAACATATAATATTATGTATTTTCTCCGTCTACTACCTAATATCATCATAAAATTCCAGAAAAACTTGCACATTTAGCTCTGTCCCAGCCTCTCATTGGTCGTAATGCTTGCATTGCGTTTGATTCGCGGCGGGCCAAGAGTTCTCCCTCCCAGGCTACCCCCTAGCCCCCCCCCCCCCCCGCGTCTCGGGCCTACGCCTGTGGCGCCCCCTGCCCTCTACTTCATCGCCACCTCCTCGCCTCCCTTGAGTCACTCCTGCTGCTCCCATCCAGCCCACACCTCCTAACTACATTCTTCTGATCAGTCAGTACCTACTATCCTTGGAGAGCGTTTTGCCATTGTTGTGACTCGTTGATATCCGATATCACTTTCATCTCTGCCTTATTGACATTTGATACGTTTTCAATATGGAATTGATCCTAGTTTAACAAAAAATTGTATTTAGAAACCGGAAAATTCTGATGATATTGTCAGATTAGGTTTTATTCATACATGGCTGAATATTACTACATGTATATAAATTTAACCGTAAAGCTCTTTTTAACACTATATTAACCATTTTATTCCTTTTACTTCTAGGGTTGCAGCAGTGTTCACAATTTTAAAGCATATCACGTTAGAAGTCCTCAGGGTGTAGGAAGCCTAAACAGAAAAGTTCCGAAAGGTAGGTAACATCATAAGCTTATTAACTTTATTAAGAGATTGAAAAATGTTTTGTTGACATATAGGGAACCCTACCACGAAAATGTAGGCTAGCAATAGTTCACCATCAGTTCATGATTAGCTGATGTTCCAAATGCATACCAGTTATTCGTCTTTATTTTAGTAGCGTATAATATGTTGGTATATAATCTTTAATATATATATATTTCTTTATAATGACTTGGGGGTGGGGTTCTTTTTCTGTTTCCAAAACATAAATGAATGACACCTTAAAGGAAAGCGCAAAGAAAACAACATAATTGGCTGAGGTTTCATGTCTATGTGCGAGTAAAATAATAAATCTAATTGGGTTTTTTTTAAAAGAAGAAAAAATCCGTCACTAATTTGCCCCATTTCAAGACCTTGAATATAACCTATTTTGGGTAATTAGTCTTGAAAAGCCTTGAATTCCGTTAAACTGACACCCCCCCCCCCCCCTGATCTAAATTAATCCGAAATCGCCATTCCGAATGCCGATTTGAGACTAAATCCAAATGAAAATAGTCTTGAACTCCTACTAAAAACAGCCTGTAAATAGCCTTGAATTCCATATCTTCGCATGTATGTGAACCCTATGATACGCAATGAGTGGTGATACTTTAGAAGTGAAACTTGGCTGTGTCCCGGAATAACTGGATAAATGTTGATGTAGGTCAGTGGGTGCTGGTTCCTTTGACAGAATGCCGGAACTACTACAAGCGCGACCTGGCGGCAGTGACGTGTCAGCCACCTCTCCACACGGCCGTCCCACCCTCACTGCTCGAGACAAACACTGCTAGCTTCACAGCACAACTCGAGTGGGAAGCCGAATGGAACTCGCTGGGACTCGCCTCAAGGCTCACCCCAGAGGTAAGATATGAACCTGGTAATCCACCAGACGGGATGGCCGAATGAGTTGCGCGTCCGTCTCCCGTTTTGATAGATCGTGGGGTTTTAAACTACTGGTCGGATCAAACCAAGGACTTTAAAATTGATATTTGTTGCTTCCGTTTATAATCAAAGTTACTTCAAATTAAAGTTCAGATGTTATGCATTAGGAACAATATTTTTTTTAACATCATGCAACTCTAAATTTATTCACTTGACCTAGTTTTGTTTCTTGTACTAAAGATGTTTTGTTTTATTTTGGCAAAGGAACTGCCAACTGATTTACAAGTAGACAATGTGATTGGTTTACCTGCTGTGTTCATTATCAGAAACTTGTCTATTGTTGAAAGATTCAGGCATGTCGCCAGTTATCTGGATCTAAATTGAAAGGCGTTATATATATATATGTGTAATCAAATGTATGGAATGCAATAGGAATATTTTAATCCTAGGACTACAAGGCACGGAAACGAGAACAGCTCCAGAAGAGAATCTCCGAGCAGCTGGAGCAGTCAGTGGAAGCTGCCAACATGGCTGCCGAAACATCGCGGCGGGACTCTGAAGACCTCGTTGCCATGGTGACGGCCATGAGTGACCGCGCCACCTCGTCAGTTGCCAAGGCAAAGGGTTCCCGATTTACGCACACAGAGAAACTTCAATTTGCACAGGTAGGGTCAGATAACTTATTCACTCATCTATTTCTTATGTTCAGGACTATCAGTACTGTCGTGTGGGACCGGGCGTGGTGGCCGAATCGGTACAGTGCGGGCCTCGCGTGCGGAAGGTCGGGAGTTCGGTTCCCGGTCGAGTCAAAGCAATGACTTTAAAATTGATACTTCTGGCTTCCTATCCTGGTGCTCGGCATTAACACGATAGGGCAAGGACTGGTTATTTCAGTGTCAGGATAATGTGACACCAAGTGGGATATCAGGTCGTGGTGGCCTGGTCTCCCAGTGGGGTAACACTATAAAGTCGCCATGAGTGCGCACTATCACAAGTCAGTACCCGTCCTGATATGACCTTAGATGTTGCTAGGATGTAAAACAACAGCAACCAAACAAACAAATCTAATTTGGATAAGTAGCATCAAATCTAAATCTAATTTTACAAATGTTATGCTTTCATATGATTATGCAACTTTGTTTCTTTTTATTTCTAGGACGAGAACACGGTAACACAATTAACTAGAAGCAAAGGAGAAGGACTTCACATTGAGAGCCAGGAAGTGAGTGTGTTGTTATTCCAATATCTTTAGTCCCTTTATTATTACATATTTAATTTATTGTTTCATATCAAAATTATATTTGTAAGATTATTATTGTCAATGTGAGAAATAAATGATCCATAATTATTTGGTACAGAAATTTTAATGGTATATATTTTGCATGTAACCTCAATTTCTTCTTGTTTTTAATCCTGATTATTTCCTTTGGTGGATGTAATATTTAACTTGAATGTTTAATCTCTGTGATGTTTGGTATTGTTTCGCTCTTATCCCTTTAAACATATTTTCAGGAACAACAAAAGAAGCAGGAGGAAGAGGTTGACTCTTTACGCAAAGAACTTGCAGAAGTTACATCACAAATTGAGAAATTAGATCTTGATATGCGAAAAATGAATGCCAGCAATCAACAGGTATGTGGTCTCTGGGGTGTCATTTCAACACTACTTATTTATTGCTTATAATCTATAATGTGTCTGGCATGTTTAAATCGGCATGTCAACAAAAAGTATATAACATCTTTAGTGTGGACACCGAATCTGTAGAACGAAGGCCTCCCGTGCGAGAGATCGAGAGTTTGATTCCAGGTCGAGTCAAACCAATGACTTACAAAATTGATACTTGTCGCTTCCTAGCCTGGCGCTCGGGATTAATAGACTAGGGCAAGGACTAGTTAGCTCAGTGTCAGGATAATGTGACTGAGTGGGATAGCAGGTCATGATGATGGCAGCCTGGTCTACTAGTGGGGCAGCACTATAAAGTTGAAATGAATGTGCAGTCATAAGTCAGTATCCATCCTGATGACCTTAGATGTTGCCAGGATGTAAATCTCCAACAACCAACCAATCTGTAGTGTGGATAATTCTGTGTGTACATAGACATTTGATACTGATATTGCACTAGCCTATAAGTATTGATATATAATTGTCATCACACCTGTATGCCTTATCGCACCTACTATAATAATTCCTTTTTCTACTAAATAATCACAGATTAATAAATATAATATACTAGTAATACTAATGGAAATAAAAGTACGAGTGTAAACTGAATGTCTCTAGGTCATTCGACAAATTTCTATTTAAATCTGCATAGTCCGATGAAAGCGGCAAATTTTATAAGCCAAAGCACTCATCTAGATTTGATCCTATATATCTGGTGCACTTATTAAACATTTGCTGCTGCATAGAAGGGCATACTAAGTCAATTTAATAGAACTTGTCACTGCTGAGCCCTATGCTGTCAGTTTGACATGTGCTGAAATTAATTTGGCATGTTTACACTTCAAATATCAAAGTTAGCCATTAAAATCAAAGTTACTTCAAAGGCACCGATCAAACTAATATATTTATCTACAAATATCACAGAAACTAATATATTTATCTACAAATATCACAGAAACTAATATATTTATCTACAAATATCACAGAAACTAATATATTTATCTACAAATATCGCAAACTCAAAGCCATCGGACTGTGCAACTTTAATGGATTACAATTTTGATTTACATTCGTATACAGTAAAACCTCTCTAAATCGACCGACAATGGGACCGACTTTAAATGGTCCACTTAGGTAGGTGGTCGGTTTAGGGGGTTTATTGTTGCAATGGTATTGTATGGGGGATCATTTGGGACCCAAATAAAGCGCTCGATATAGGAGAGTGGTCGATCTGTGGAGGTCAGTTAGATAGGCTTAACTGTATATATATATATTTGGTGTTGTTGTTTTCCCAGTTGTCTGAAAGCATCTCGTTGATAGAGAGGCAAAAGGTAGAGAAGGAGGACGTTTACAGAGTCAAGAAACAGACACTGGACTTGTTGCCTGAGGCCGAGCAAAACATAGATAAATTACAGGTAAAACATAAATAATAAATAAATTGCAAATACGTTGTCAGCTCGGTCTCAACTATTGTACGGCGAACTATTACTTATTATTACTATTTTTAACAACGCCCCCTCCCCACCCCTCCCCCCCAAAAAAGAGAATCCACAAAAACAGAAATCCTTTTCATGTTATTCTCCCCTCTTGTAGAAAACTACTTGCACATTACCGTGTGTAATCTTAACCCATAGTTCGGATATCTTGTAACTAGCTATCTCCGCGTTGGTTCCAAATAATGCAATGAGGAGCTTTCGTTGCAATACCAGTTTGCATGACTGTCATCAGATGGCGCACCATGCCGGTCCCATGTAATGCTGTGTGTCTCCTGTTTCGCCATTTTCACTGTGTCGCCCATTGAATCAAACTGAAAGGTGCCCGGTCATTGAGTTTGCTGATATGCATCGGGCAAAACTTGGATTTATTCAAAATTATAAAAAAAATACATAACAATTTGGCATAAACATGGATCCACACATGCAATATAATGATAAAATGAATATATTTAAGACAAAACTAGCCATAGTTAAGGATTTTGAGTTAAGAAACCTACAATTCCACACAAACAAATGCGTACAGCCATTGCATTTGCCAATATGCATAGGCTAAAACTTTGACTTTATTCAAAATTAATAGAAATACATAACTTGACATAAACATGGATATATACATGCAATATAATGATCTGATGAAAATACTGCAATGCTGGATAAAAGAATAAACATCTTAATTTATTATATATATATTTTTAGTTGGTATTCTATGTTTCAAACAAGAGCTGAGATGAGCTGAAACTAGCTTGCTGCCAATGGACCAAAATACACACGGATTTGCTTGAACCGGGAACAGGTGCTGCCACCAAGCGCATAGTGAGAGAAATGGCTCATGAAAGCTCCCCATTGTTCCTAAATTGACTACGAATAAAATAACCACCACTCAAATCATTAAAATTTTGTTTATTTTTTAAGAAACAAAAATGTTTTAATTTAAGTACATTATTTTCATCCCCTGACCGACGCCTGCCTATCTACTGTTCTACTGATACTCATAAAATATAAATTCGTTGGATGTTTCCACCCTTACCGACGCCTGCCTGTCTGTCTCTGTTATAATATAACCTGTCCCTTCCCTTTACCCCGCTGACCGACGCCAGCCTGTCTCCATTATAATGAGTTATGCTGTGTTTTACTGTGTCCTGAATAGCCTGTCCCTTCCCTTTACCCCTCTGACCGATGCCAGCCTGTCTCTGTTATAATAAGTTATGCTGTGTTTTACTGATGGTATGCAGGTATTGCAACACCTCAGGGAGTTTGATGCCCCTGCCCTGCAGAGTTGTAAACTACTGCCTAGTGGTACAGGTTCTTGACAGAACCGACGGCTAAGGGAGCAAACCCTAAACAGAAAACCATGTCACTGTGGCAGCCTTAAGGGCGGTTGATGTATGGAACTCCCAACATCTCCCGACCAGCCACTGCAGGGACAAATAGTTTTGTGCCTGTCTTGACATGTTCTTGCTGGTGTGAAACCTCTATTTGCTCCCCGAGAGAGTCCCGCTGGTAACTTGCAAAAGCAAGCAGCACTTCAACACTTTTGCAGGCAGCTTTCATGAAATGTAAGGAAATACTCGAACTGACCAACGCCTGCGTGTCTGTCTCTGTTATAATGAGTTATACCATGTTTTACTATATATCGAATACACTGTCCCTTCCCTAAATGCCCTCTTTTCCACCCTGACCGGTGCCCGCCTGTGTTTGCAGGCCGTGGTGAGTGCGAGCAGCCAGCGTCTGGTGAATCTGGCGAACCAGTGGGAGAAGCACCGGGCGCCGCTCATAGACCAACTGCGGAGTCTGAAGGAGGCGCATAGCAACAGGGCCGTAAGTCCGCCACACAGCAGGGTGGTGAATTCTGGCCTGTTAGCTGCTTCCGCCCGGCCCCTTCTCCCCACACCCCACTCCCCATTCCCTACACCCCACCCCCACTCATCACCTCCCATTACTCCCCACCTCACCTCCCCTTACTCCCTACCTCCCTCACCTTACTCCCCCCCCCCCCACACTCCCTCACCTCCCCACACTCCCTAACCTCCACACACCTCACCCCACCCACACCTCCTCTTACTCCCCCACCACTCCACACCTCCTCTTACTCCCCCACCACTCCACGCCTCCCCTTACTCCTACTCAGCGATTTTATCCGGAGACCACTTTCATCTGGAGTTTTGTTTGCCGTAACCAGAAATTATATGATTGTGAGTTGTTGAAATTCATGAGTATCTATTGACACAAAATTGATTCTATGCTATTACATTGAATGTAAAAGCGATGGTTGAATAAAAAATTAACAATTCCCGCAATGAAAGTGAATATGGCCTATGCTGCCGACACGGTGTGAAGAAACCACCAATCCATCAATAACTGTTTAATTAAAGTTGCTGGTTGTTTGCAGGACGAGGCTGAACACAAGCTGGAGGAAATCCGGGAGCTGCGTGAGAAGATGAAAGGTGTGGCTGCGGAAGCACGCACCAAGGAGGAGATGCACAAGCAGCTGGTGAGCAACGCACCTCAAACTCACAACTCACCGGTGTCAGGTACTAGGGTCTGGTCTCCGTCATTGTCATAATAAACCTCTACCGCGGGACCAGACGGGATGGCTGAATGAGTTGAGCATCTGTCTTTCATTTGGGTAGATTGTGGGATTCTAGCCTATAGGTTCGAACCCTGGTCTAGTCAAACCAATGACTTACAAAATGTATACTTGTCGCTTCCTAGCTAGGCACTCGGCATTATTAGGATAAGATTATTAGGATAAGGAAAGGACTGATTGGCTCAGTGTCAGGATAATGTGACCTGAGTGGGATATCAGATCATGGTTCCGGCTGCCTGTCTCCTGGTGGGGCAGCACTGTCACAAGTGAGTGCCGTCCTGATATGACCTTAGATGTTGCCAGGACATAAAACTCCAACAAAGAAACAAAAACTACCTGGAGCCATTCTAAAGTAAAGCTTGTTTTTATTTAGCGACACCTCTAGAGCACATTGATTTTCATCTCATCAGCTATTGGACGTCAAACATATGGTCATTTTGACATTATTTGGAGAAAACCCACTCCCACCACATAGGCTACTCTTTCTGATAAGCAGCAAGGGCTCTTTTATATGCACTTTCCCACAGAGAGGACAGCACATACCACATCCTTTGATGAACCAGTTTGGGGACCACTGGTTAGAACAGAACATAGCCCAAACTGTAAATGGGTCCACTGAGAAGGATCGATAGCATGACCTACACATTCACATGTGGACACACTACCGCCTGAGCTACGTCCTGCTCCCAGGAGCCATTTTAAGTCGATGTACAATAAAAGCATATCACTGTCTGCTCGGTACAGGTGTCTGAGTATGAGCGTATGACGAAGGATGTGAACCGGTCAGCATACACGAGGAAAATCATGGAAATTGTTTCCAATATCAGGAAACAAAAACAAGAGATCGACAAGGTAACACTCTAGATTTCTTTTGTATATTTGTCCACGTGCGGGACCCTACTGTGTCTCTGCTCTGTGCAAAATGCGTGGAGGCAATTAAGTATAGCTGTAAAAGTAGTGTTCTTAGATATAGTAGGATCTGTATAGCTAGTCTTACATCCATCCACCAGATGCAGTTGCTGAATAGGTAAGAGTGCTGGCTGACTTCCGATGGGAGGTTCATAGATTCAAAACCCAACCAAGTCACCTACAAAATTGATTCTTGTGTCTACCTAGGCTGGCACTCGGCATTAATAGGATAGGACAAAGACTGGTTTGCTCAATATCAGGATAATGTGGCTGAGTGGGATATTGTCTCAGTAGGGTAGCATTAAAAAGTGTGCATGGGTGCAGTCACAAGTTAGTACCAGTCTAGCTATGACCTTATTTGTTGCTAAAATATAAAGAACAAACGAACAGAAGTTCCATATACCATAGAAATTACGATTGTTAGAATGTATTTAGTAGATTTCTATGTCTTAGTCATTCTCTACATTCGTTATGCAACTCTCATCCCGAAAAAATGTATATATATAATAATGTGGTGGTTTTTATTTCTGATGGATGGGGGGTTCTTTGTATGTACATGTGCCACTGTAATATGCGTGAAGAAATTTCAAATGAAACAAATGCTGATATAGATACACGATATGGGCTATTATGATTTCTGTGCCATATATTCTTTTAAAAAAAATCAAATATTGTCATGTCTGTATAACGATCGGTGTATCTTGACGAGTTTCCGGATTCGAACCCATGTCTTCAGGATTTCTACTCGTTGATCACATCATTTAGTTTATTTCTCCTTCAGATTTTAGTGGACACAAAGACTATACAGAAGGAAATAAATATGATAGCTGGGCGGTTGGACCGGACATTTACCGTTACAGACGAGCTAATATTCAAGGTTAGTTGTCTGAGGAATAAGTTTTAAAATGTTCCTTTTTAAAGTTGCATAAACCGATGATTTTGAGTCTCTACCATATTTGCATATAATCGTATATGGGTCGTTCTCAGAAACTATGTACCACTTAGGGTAGTCTATTTGAAATCTGGATTTCAAAGCAACCGTTCATTGCAATATCAATATTTAGATTTCATGTTGTAGAGAATCGATGTGAGAGATAATAAAGATAAAATAGAGTGCCAGTATTGTGTATTATGTCCGTTATTGGGATGGATGTGCCTGAATCAGTAGAGAATTATGCCACCAATTTGTGACATTGTCAACACAATTGAAAATAAAGTGTAACAAACTTAATGAAAACCACTGAACAACAAGACATTTCATTTCAAATGGTCATATTCAACATCCTCCTTAGTTGGAGAATTTTCTTTTTTTTAATTGTATAAAAATAAGGAAATAATTAACCATTTCTGGAGTCATTAGCAGAGTAACATTTTGATTCCACTTGCCCACACTGTGAAACTACCCATCAAGCACTGAGTATAAACACAACACAGTAATTACTTTCACTACTTAACCCATGCCACATTGACCTGATTATGGTATAGTTAGTTCAATCTTGAAGTTGCCTCTGAACAGTGAAATTTGAGCTCAATGTCTGTGTAAAATAGTTGATTCCCATTTGGAATGTTACCATGCTAATTCATTGATCGGCACGGAACTGAGGGATACTTTGGCATTTATTAGCCAAGGGTATATACTGTTATAAACGGTACCCGTCTGGATATGTTCATAGGTTTTTTCCAAGACGAAAAACAACAACAAACAAACAGTTGGGTGAAAACTCTAATTTTCATTGATTGTTACAGATCTTTGAATTAAGGGTTTGTTGGGTACGACGGGCAGTAAGCCCGAAGATCCCATTTATGATGATAACTACTCATCACCAGTGGTGATGGCTTAAGCCTCCCTGGCACAATTGAGTTTACGGGAGGAAAGCAGGCCAGATGCTGGCTATCCAGAGATAGAGAAGCGGCTCAGAAAGCTGGAGCAAATGCTCTCAGCAAAGTCTAAAAAGGGAACAAGTAGAGGTTGCACAGCAAAGTCACATGGCCATGGAAACAGGTTTTTCCAAAAGTAAAAATAAATGTGATGTTTCCTTACATAGATGAGTCATTTATTATGGCCCAGTCACAGTTCAGCTGCTCACAGGCAATTACTAACCAATTTATCAAACAGACCAAAAATTTGGTAAGGTTTGTTTGGAATGAACAACTATATGAATTTACATGTTTACCAACTGGTGTAGCTTGTAAATCATGATTTTTTACTAAGCTCCGAACACACAATGTGTTCGCTCATAGAGTGGGAAGGACATTTTCGTTTCCCGTTTATTGATGATTAATTGGTTTGGATGCGCAGTTAAAGTAAATGATTAATTTACAACATTTACAAAACTAAATTTGCTGGAAATAGTTAAAGAATTTAGCATAAGATAGGACTAAAGGGTTTGTGAAGGCCGAGGCCTTCATAAAGAAGTTTAGATCATATTAATAGTCTAGACTTAAGAATAGTGTATTTAGGGTTATGTGGTTTAATCTGCATGCACAGATGCTATGTCAGAATGTTGACAGATAATACTACAGCAATGGCTTCCATTCGCAACATGGGAGGGACAATGTCCAACCCATATAATTAAAGAACGAAGTTAATTTGGAATTGGGAAAGCCACATACAAATTTGTTGGCATCCAGAAATAATAACATATTATAGAATGGTCTTAGGGCATCCAGAGCCTACCTTTTGGAAAGTTGATTTTTTCTCTTTAATTTGAGGAAAAGACAATTCATAACATACAGCCTAAATTGGCACAGTAGCAAGGAGGGCTTTGATAGTCCCCGGTTGTGACACTCAGCCATGCTTGGAAGTTTTAGCCTTAGGAGACACAAACTGTATATATAAGCATTGATGTTTTGTGGAGAGGTGTTCACAACACCCCTTCTGACATTCCCTTTCGGAACACGTGTTTATGACAGTTTTATTTACATAAAGTTACTCAGCTGAGATTAACATCGCATGCCTGGAGGAAAGGAACAGTTCAGTTATATTCAAATTATTTGAAAAACTGGGGTTACCATGGTTTACTTATGAGGCCTACAATGGCACATCTTGTTAGATTTTCTAAGGATGCTTGATAAAGCTTTAGGTTGGAACCGATTAACGCTGCAAGATGTGTTTTTCGGTGATACATCCGCGAGGAAATGGACAGATAGTTGGTAGGCACCAACTTATTCACTGGCTGTGAAATCAGTTTACAAAAGGAATTCCCCAAAACCAAAAAATTTAATAGGTTTTGGGTTGCGTTAATGATATTCCGATTATTTAAGAAATGGTCTGGTAATAGTCTTTTACATAAAACAGCTAGTTTTAAACTAGCAGTATCATACTGTTAGTTACTGGACACACGGGTCAATTTTGATAGCATTGTCCCTGAATGATTTAAGAATAGATCGCAAGAAAGCAATGTTTGATTGATAAAACAGATTTTTAAAATCAAACCGCACAGGGGAACAATTATCCACAGTGCGTTTAAATAGTTCCTGCATGACCGACAACTTTGTCGGGTGTCTGCCATAAGGGTATATATCTATTCAAGACAACTGTTAGTGTAGCTTACTAAAACTACACAAGGCAGGAGTCAATACGGAACGATATGCGTCCCATTCAACGAGAGGCGCCATGGTCTCAAAAGCGTGATTGCTAGGGATTTACGTAAAACGAATCCTAGCACATGCAGGCTGGAAGACCACTAGATCGTTTGCAAAACATTACAACAACCGACTAGAAAAGTCAAGCGGAATCGCACAGCGATTGCTCAAAGACAAAAATACATAGGTGAGAAACAAAAGTTTGTTCACTCTCATTGATACTGTATACAAAGAACATAAAATGTTCATTATAAAACGGTACAGAGGTAACAAAGGCACTAATCTTGTTGATTAATGATTCCCAATGTACTTTAAATTGTTATTGAATAGTTAACATGATATACAGGATAAATGATTTTACGTAAACGTCTCCCTAGCCTGAGGCTAGCCTGAGGCTAGCCTGAGGCTGTATACCGAGGTAAAATAGATTAGTTAGACGAATCTGACCTTGGTATAGATGATGGATAACTGTTGTTTTACCGAGGTATAAGCCTCGGATAGACGTGGGCTAGGGCCCGCCCACCACACCCTTCCACGTCTATTCGTTTGCTTATACCAAGGAAACTTCACAGTTTAGTACCATTGTCATTCTTAGATATTGTTTTGTTTTATTTGGATCATTTATCCTGAATAAGTAGGTAAAGATTGCTGGACCGGACGTGCTTCCCTCTCCCTAGCCAATGTCTATCCGAGGCTTATACCTCGGTAAAACAACAGTTATCCATCATCCATACACTATTTAATATCTTAGGGTTTCAGGGGGAACGAGTATAGTAGTGCTAGTAGTATATAGCTGTGTTCACACACACAACTTTAGGCCAAACTAGATAAGGCGAACTAGATGAGTCGAACTATGTGTGAAAGTGTGTCGAGTACACACATGCAGTACTTGGGGCGGCTTAAGGCGGAAGTCGATATCTGCGCATGAGCGCGACCATCCAAACCAGTGCCAGTTTCGGTTAGTCGACGTCATCATGAGAGTGCGGGTTTGACCTAAATCTGTATCGACTGAATCCTATTGTTTTGGAACGGTCAAAACTTCTGCTGGGCAGTGAAAACCTTTAAAAAAATGATGAAAAAAATATCTGTGCACAGCTAGCTCTTTCATAGACCAAATTATATAATATGCGCTTTTGATCGACCGGAAAATCAACAAACTCAGCGCTTGACTGCGCATGCGTGTGACGTGCTTAAGCCGCCTAAAGTAAACCGCTAGCATCCACACATGCAAGATTAAGCTAGTTTGCTTCATATAAACTACCTCGCGACGCTGTGTTCTTGAGGCGAACTAGATGAGTCGACTCAGCCCTAATTTGCCTCAGCATCGCGTCCACACGGCCAATGTGAGTCGACTTAGATAAGGTGAACTAGTTGAGGCGAATTAACGCCCGTGTGTGAACAGGGCTTATGTTTATCATTTGCAAAACCACCATCCATGACAGTAGGTTTATTAGTATAATCTGTTGTACAGTAGTTTGGAGTAACTTTATTTTAAAAGGTTACATTTCGAGGTACTTGAAGTGAAAATGTGCTAAATTAATTTTGGTGTGCACCCAATTTTCGGACATAACATCGGAATACGAAATTGCAATAAATGTTTAATGAGTGCACCAGTATGTAAGTATCAAATCTGGATAATGGGTTTGGTTTCGAAGATTTGGTACTTTAATCAGATTCTGCAGCTTCCAAAAGACAAATTTACAAGCAAATTGTTTTAATTATAAAAAGAGATTTAAATTTAAAGTTTTGGTAGGTCGTCTGATTTCGAACCATGGCCGAGTCAAACCAGTGACTTAAAAATTGATACTTGTCACCACCTAGCCTGGCGCTTGGTATTACTAGGATAGGGCAAGGAGCAGTGGAATGAGAAAGATCAATTGCATGCGATTGAAATTTCCCGTCTTTAATCAACTGTACACCGACAACAACAACTAACTAGCAACGAACGGACCGGGCGCGGTTGTCGAATCGGTGGAGTGCAGGCCTCCCGTCCAGGAGATCGGGAGTTCAATTCCCGATCGAGTCAAACCAATGACTTATAAAAGTTATACTTATCGCTTCCTAGCTTGGCACTCTGCATTAATAGGGTAGTGCAATGACTGGCTAGCTCAGTGTCAGGATAATGTGACTGAGTGGGATATCGGGTCATGGTGCTGACAGCCTGATTTATCAGTGGGGCAGCACTATAAAGTCACCATGAGTGTGCACTGTCACAAGTCGGTACCAGTCCTGATATGACCTTAGATGTTGCCAGGACATGAAACTCTAACAACCAACCAACCAACCTAACGATGAACTTCACCATTGTAGTCTTCGGTTTCTTTTCAATCAATGTTTGGGAAGAAAGACCTTCAAGGGTTTACTCCTACTGGTCGAGTCCTTTGTATCTAAATCCAATAAAGTAGACTCATGCTCTTGTTAAATGCATTGAATGTAGAGAGATTACTGCAATGCTTAAATCTCTTCCAATATGTTAATTTTTCAGGATGCGAAAAAAGATGAGGCAGTTCGGAAAGCCTACAAATACCTGGCCTCTCTACATGAAGTGAGTAGAACTTTTTTCTTTTTAAATTAAGAGAGAGTAAACATCTATGGTATGAGGGTAAAAATATGCACATCTATTTACTATTCAGACCAGGGAAGACCAATTTTCCGCAATTGAAATTTCCCCTGTTTAAACAACTAATTTACCCCAAACAAACAAAAATGCAGTGGAAAACTGGACAACTATAGGAGTGTATGATCGCGCAAGTCAAGTGACAACAAGAGAGTCGATGTTGGGGTAGTTGCAGTGTGAACTGTACATATTCTTAAAGGTGTCTTTCCCCCATTAAACCAAACAGAATGGCCGAATGAGTTGAGCGTCCGTCTCCCGTTTTGTTAGATCGTGTGATTCGTGCCCACGGGTTCGAACCCTGGTCGAGCCAAACCAATGACTTAAAAATTTATATTTGTCGCTTCCTAGCCAGGCGTTCGGCATTATTAGGATAGTGCAAGGGCTGGTTGTCAGGATATTGTGACTGAGTGGGATATTCGGTCATCGTGTTGGTGGCATGGTCTCCCAATGGGGCAGCACTATAAAATCGCCATGAGTGCGCACTGTCACAAGTCGGTAACTGTCCTGATATGACCTTAGATGTTGCGCGAGGACGTAAAACAACAACAAACAAAAGAAAGAAAGAAGCAAATAACTGTGGAAATGGTCGGTGGGTTTGCTAGTCCTGCCTTTACCCCCCCCGTTACTCCACATGTACAATGTGGCCCAGGTGTTGGCAGAAGACGTGCTTTGACATGTTATGCAGTCTGTTGTGCTCTCAACCTATTGACTGCACGTGTGTAAAGCCGATTACACAACGTTTTAGCACTACGAGGCGCAACCTCAGTGTGGGTCAACCAACCAATTCCACAATTAATGTGCGATTGCTATCAAACTAGATGAGGCTGCATAGGGGCCAAGTCTAAACTGATATCAATCCGCAATAGACAAGCCCTGTAACCTTAATGGTGTAAACGTATTATTTATTTATTACGCCACCATAATGTTATGATTATTATTTATTTTACACCACTATAATATTATGTACATTAAAAGTTTAAAATACCAAATTTGCAATCATTTATGTTTGATTGAATATTTACATTGAAAGAAGACAGGGACTACTTTCTGATCCATTTTTATTCAATGTTTTTCTGTGTGTTCTAACTGACATATATCGAAAGTAGTACCGATTAAATGATACAAGTACCATACTACCATTAGGAGAGCGAATGATTGACCACATACGGCACCAAAAATGGCCCCATTTAGCATTGGTGGTGTAATAAATGCTTCATGTAGCCACAATTTTGGGGCGTGATAACATATTTTCATCAAAAGTAAAGCTTATTTTATTTAACGACGCTTCTAGAGCACATTGATTTTTATCATCCGCTATTGGATGTCAAACATATGGTCATTCTGACGTATTTCTTTTGGGGGGAAAACCTGCTGCTGCCATATAGGCTATTCTTTCCTATAAGCAGCAAGAGGTCTTTTATATGCATTTTCTCACAGACAGGGCAGCACAGCCTTTGATGAACCAGTTGTGGACCACTGGTTGGAACGGAAAATAGCCCAAAGTGAAAATGGGTCCACTGAGCAGGATCGATAGGATGACTTACACCTTCAGAGGTGGACACTACCGCCTGAGCTACGTCCCGCTACCACTTATTTTCATCAGTCGAAAAAGACACGCACAGAGTCCTCACCACTATGATTCTCAATTATTATTCGCTGACTTCTGTTCTGGTTTCTGTTGCAGAATTGCAACATTTTGGTGAAAACTGTGGAAGAAACCGGGGTAATAGTGAGGGAGATTCGGGACTTGGAGGACCAGGTAAAAATGCCACCATTTTCCTTGTCCGCATTGATCCTTGTAATCCATTTAAGAAGAAACATTAAATTGTCTCTGAAGGGCTTTAAATGAAAATTAATTGCTAAAATGTGCCTATCATGGTGCGATAATAATAATAATAATAATACAAGTAATGGTGATGGGACTACTAGTGTTTCAAAGGAACTGGTTTTATTTTTATTATCCCCATAGTACAATCATATATATTATAAATATGCTTTTTGTTTGTTCTTTGTAATGGGATAGTAAAATGGATGTATTTTTAGCATTAGGAGTTGTTGTTAAAGTATTTCTTCGCAGCATGATTGACGGGGAAAGAGCACCTTGTTAATATTAATATTGAAATGACTTTGTCATATGGCCTAGACACGATGACAGAAATAATCTTTTTGTTAACAAAAAAAGATTCTTTACGATTACGAGTTGCCCTTACATAATTTCTTTGCAATAATATTCAAAGTGTCCATGTGGCGAGGCGATTTGAAATAACTTTGAAAAGATTTAGTTATGTAAAGTTTGCCCATGGAACTAAGAACTCAACTAAATTGGAACTAAGAACTCAACTAAATTTCTCCACCGAATTCTATCCAGGATAACGACACGTCTTATTCACATATGTTATGGAGTGAAATATTATATTGTGTATTTATCTTTTACTTTCATTCAGATCGATGCAGAGTCAACAAAGAAAGTTCTCTCGAATCTGGAGCGGATGACTGGAGACTGCAAGCAAATAAAACAAGAGAATGCTACCCTCATAGAAAAGCTGAAAAGACAATGATTCCTTATTCACAATTCGTTATTTTCAAACCAGGTTGTCAAGAGCCAGATGGACTATGATTAATTCATCTGCTGTTAGCTGCAAACATGGCTTCACTAGCATTCTTTCCATTAAATCTGATTTAATGACTACTATAAACTTGTTTTACTGTATAATTAAGGACGTGCTGTACCATGTAGTTATGGTACGATTATTTAGAGCCTTATAGTTTAACCTCCATGCCTTCATTTTAATAGTAAGGCTTATATTTGAATTGACCCTATTTGACACACTGTGTATAATTCATTCAGCATAGAAACTCATGCAATTTCCTGGTATTTAAGGGTTATCTACCTGTTGCAATATAATATGGTCTCCACATCGCATTAGAGATGTGTGTCAAGGCCATGTCACATGTCTCTGTTGCCCATATGTTGCCCATAGATTGATGATCTGTATGCTTTCTGATGGAAATGATCCCCATGTTGGTGCGATGTACGCTGTGACATTTTGAGGTACCCGACTTACTCCTAGACAGCGACCCTTGTGAATCTACTTCAAAGGGGTTCAGCTTTATTAGCGTTAATGTCAATTAAAGCAGTTTGAAATCTCACCCTGGTAATTAAAAGACGCAAATAATAATAGTAATAAACACACCAATCGGGGAATAATTAGATAGCCTTTGAATGCCATCTAAATAAGCCTATATAACAATTTCTAAATATCCTACTGCATAGTGAGATGGTTATCTGACCATGTTGTCCTACATTAGGACCGGGCGCGGTGTCCGAATCTGTAGAGCGCGCACCTCACTTGCGGGAAATCTGGAGTTTGGTTCCTAGTCGATTCAAACCAATTGCTTATAAAATTGATACTGGTCGCTTCCTAGCCTGGTGCTCAGCATTAATAGGATAGGTCAAGGACTGCTTAGTTCAGTGTCGGGATAATGTGACTGAGTGGGATATGGTGCCAGCGGCCTGATTTCCCAGTGGGGCCACACTATGAAGTCGCTATGAGTGTGCACTGTCACAAGTCGGGACCCGTCCTGATATGACGTTGCCAGGACGTAAAACTCCAACAACCAACCAACCTCCGTTAAGGATCTGAATGCTCACTGCCAGGAGATTCGCTTATATGGAATTAACATCCTGGTATGGAATTCTGTTAAATATGATAGTGGTATTGTCAAATAGCGGTGCTCGCCGGTAACAGGCTCAGCAAATCCTTCTGATCTTGTTGCTGGCAAGAACCGCAATTTCAGCCAATCACAGCGCAGCTTTTGCATTGCAAATGGCCGCCGCCTATGGGGGCGGCCATTTTGAAGACAACAAACTGCCTTTGCAGTTCAGACTAGCAGTGCCCTGGTCCCATACTCTCCCCACACATACTTGGTTCATTTAAACATAAAAACTAAACAAGATTGTGCTTGGAGAGCATTTGTCGGAGTACGCGCAGTGTCCCAGCGAGCTATAGCTGGTCCCTTTAAAGGTTATCTTAACTGTTTCCATATGATATGTTCTCCACATCACACAATAGACTACATCACGGTTCCGACTGCGCATGCGCTGAAAACGGCGTTGGGAGCAAAGCAAAGGCATACAGCCATTGAGTTTGCCAATAGGTGCAGTGAAAAACGTCAGTTTTATTCAGTTAATAGAAATCCAAAACCCTAACCGTATCAATTTAATATAATCTTTCTGTTAAACATGTTTTCTATGCTGGTAGATCGTGGGGTCGTGGGTTCGAGTCCCGGTCGAGTCAAACCAATGACTTTAAAATTGATACTTGTTGCTTCCTAGCCAGGCGCTCGGCATTATTAGGATAGGGCAAGGACTGGTGTGCTCAGTGTCAGGATAATGTGACTGAGTGGGATACCAGGTCATGGTGCCGGCGGCCTGGTTTCCCAGTGGGACAGCACTATAAAGTCGCCATGAGTGCGCACTGTCACAAGTCGGTATCCGTCCTGATATGACCTTAGATGTTGCTAGGACGTAAAACAACAACAAACAAACAAACATGTTTTCTATATGTGTTCCAAGCGGTTTGTCTCTAGGTGGTGTGGTTTTATCAATATTTTACTTTTTCTGTATGGAGATTGCTCCCACAATGCACCGCGCCGCTGGAACCGTGATGTAGTATATAGATGCGTGTCAGGGCCAGCTGGTCATGACACATGTCCCTGTTGTCTACTGATTGACGATCTGTATGCTTTCTGATAGAAATGATCCCCATATGGGCACGATAACACTGTGACGTCACCAGGTACCCGACTTGCTCATAGACAGCCAGACTTTTATATATACGTCAAAGGGGTTCACATATATCACATAAGGTATCATTAATGTTACTTAAATCAAGTTAAAATCGCACCTAGGTAATTAAAAGATGCGAATCGTAGTAATAATAATAAACAAAACAAAAATCAGGGAATAAATAGATACTTTTTCAGTGTCATCTCAAACAGTGTAATAACTTCTAAATATCTTTGCTGCATATTATCTGACCATATCTACATAGGGGATTGAATGCTCACCGCCATGAGGAGATTCCCTTATATGGACTTAACGTACGTCATAAATACTCGTATTCATTCAATGGGGGTCAATGCAATGGTTCACAATCATGGAAAATTGTCCACATTTCATTATCCGTGTCAAACTAACACGAAATCAGGCTAATGATTTAGTAGAAAACTGACGGATAATATATAACGTAGAAACTGTTGAGATTAGCTTTAAAGGAATTAATATCTCCACAATTTCTAGTCCTAAGTTGTAGTCGTCAAATTTTCCTTGTTCAATTACAAGATAATGTCTCGACTTGAATACTTTCGCGTAGTTTATAGCTTGTTTACTATTACAGCTAAGCACGTTCTCGACTAGGAGTAAGTTCATTTACATTCCTTAATATCTAAAATGATATCGCATATTCTCTCCATTGAAGTTGTATAGTCCAATGATTTTGAGTTTCTGCCATTTCCTTTTCATAGATTGATGGTTATTATCAACCTTACTTTAGTTTGAACTTTAAACTTTTAATTATTCTTTTATAAACACCCAACTATGGAGAGATGTGAAGTAAAAGCATGCAATATTTTGGTGCGCATACCAAAATGCTGAACAGCATAGAGCTCAGCAGTAATAGGCTGTATTAAATTGACTTAGTATTCTCATTTATGCAGCAACAATTTGTTTAATAAGTAGCCCTACACCAGGGCCGCGTTCAGGATACGCCTCGGAGGCGTCTCGGAGAAATTCCTGATGTCACACTAGTCTGAACGCCATAGCTGTTGGTCGCCTCGAAAATGGCCGATCCCATAGTGGGCAGCCATTTGTAATGGAAAAGAAGAGCTCTGATTGGCTGAAACCCCTGAATACGGCAGCATTTTTGTCTCTACTCTGAAATGGGAGACGAGTCGGAGGCGTACCCTGAACGGAAATAAGCCAAAAGGTGTCTCCGAGGCGTACCCTGAACGCAGCCCAGTATTTAAGTTGGATATGTAGGATAACATCTAAGGAACTGTTTTGATTTCGAAAATCTGCTGCTTTCATAGGAGTGTGCCGCTTGAAATCCCAGGCTGAAATATGATGATCAGCTAAAAGGAGTTCTAGCTTTAAACTGAAGCAGTATGTATCAATGCTATGTAATTGTCATAGTATTAAGATGTGACCTGAATAAATGCAGAGTGGTGCTCTTATTGTTATCACTTGGTTGTTATGTTGATCAATGTAATATACTATTCCGTCTAGAATTATGGCTGCTGGTGTGTCCTATGTGTTTAGCTCTTGGCTTTGTCCTCCCGGAATAATCAATGACTTCATAAATACCGATTAACTGTTTAACACTGATTACCGAATGAGTTGAGCATCCGTCTCCCATTTTGGTAGATTATGGAATTTGAACCCAAGTCGAGTCAAACTTATAACATACCAATTTATACTTGTCACTTCATAGCCAGGTGCTTGGCATTATTAGGATAGGGCAAGGACTGGTTGGCTTAGTGTCAGGATATCAGGTCATAGTGCTGGCGGCCTGGTCTCCCAGTGGGGCAGCACTATCAATCAATAGGATACAGCTATAATAGGCCTTGGACCTGTTAGCCGCTCTTAATTAATAGAAATTGAGACAGTTCTTCAGATGTGGTGGATTGCAGCAACTGTCACTGGCTCCAAGATATACATAATGCTTGACCAGTATGCATCCAGTCGGGACTTGAAACAGTTCACTGACTCTGCTGCTACGACACGCTCCGGCAAGTCATTCCACAGGTCAACCACCCTAAAGCCGAAAACATGTCGCAGGTCCAGTCTAGAGTACCGCTTCTTCAGCTTCAGGGAGTGTCCTCTGGTCCAGGTGTTGGAGTCTCTAATAAGGGGGCTGCCTGTCTTGTAGATACAATGGTGATATTTGAATACTTCAATCATATCCCCCCGGGCCCATCTGTAGTACATGCTTGGGATCTTCAAATTACGCATATGTTGTTGGTAAGGTATTTAATCGAATCCATGTACACCAGTCCACTTGTAATGTATTAGCAGAGAGCGTGTATATAGATGATGGATCCGCTGTCTATCGTCATTTTGAAAGGCATTGGCTGCGCCAAAATAGACCCCGCTGGTGACATCTATCAGAAGAATCTGGAACCATTCTATTTGGGTACTTTCACCCGAGTGCCTCTGATTTCACATGCTAGATCTCCGTAAAGAATGCATGAGAAAATAATAAAATGCCTGATTATATTCAGATATATTCATATCGCAACAGTCATCAAGCTGAAAATCCTTCTATACCTATATTGTACTTTTCTTCTGGAATTTCACCGACCCTCTCTTCACGTGTATAGACCCACCAGTTAAGCTAGTCACATTATCGGCAGAATCTGGAACTTTAACTGGCGGTGATGCGGATTCCGAGGGACACTGCCAGGGACACTTCCATTCAAATGCATTGTCAACGGCCGTGAGCAAATCTTCATACAGAAGAAGTCAAATATCTCTCAAATTACACCACCTAGACACAAACAGCTTGGAACACATATAGAAAACATGTTTAGCAAAAAGATTATATTAAATTGATACGGTTAGGGTTCTGGATGTCTATTAATTTGTAATAAAACTGATGTTTTGCACTGCGCGTACCGTCAAACTCAAGGCATTGTCTATAATCAAACTCAAGGCATTGTCTATAATATGGCCGTGAGCAGTCTTAATAGAGTTGAGACAGTTCTTCAGATGTGGTGGATTGCAGCACATGGGTATGCAGGTATAGTAATACCACAGGGAGTTTGACGCCCCTGCCCTGCAGAGTTGTAAACCACTGCCTTGTGCTCCAGGTTCTTGACAGAACTGAAGGCTAAGGGAGCAAACCCTAAACAGAAAACCATGTCACTGTGGCAGCACTAAGGGCGGTTGATGTATGGAACTCCCAAATCTCCCGACCAGCCACGGCAGGGACAAATAGTTTTGCGCCTGTCTTGACATTTTCTTGCCGGTGTGAAACCTCTATTTGCTCCCCGAGAGAGTGCCGCTGGTAACTTGCAAAAGCCAGCAGCACTTCAACACTTTTGCAGGCAGCTTTCATGAAATGTCATGGACGCAACTCTCACAGCAGAGAGCTAAATGGAGAGCGGCTGTCAAGTAATGAAAGCAGTCTTTGTCGCATTGCGACCGACAGCATGATGATGATGATGAGCAGTATTCATACAGACAATACAGAAAAAGTGAAATATCTCTAAAACGACACCACCTACAAACAAATCGCTTGGTACACATATAGAAAACATGTTTAGCAAAAACATTATATTAAATTCATAAGTTTAGTGACGATGCTGTTCCAGTTTGACGTGTGTGCAGAAGCGATGTGTACCTGGGAAACTGGTGTCCCTGGGAAACTGCAAGAGCAGCATCTATTGTGCTAAAGATTTCAGAGGAAACGATGGCCGGTGTCGCAGTTTCAGACGTGCGCCAGATTCAACCATGCGCATAGACTCAAACTCAAGGCATTGTCAATGGTCGTGAGTCACTAACCGTATAAATTTAATATAATGTTTTTGGTAAAGATGTGGTCTATATGTGTACCAAGCAATTTGTTTCTAGGTGGTGTCGTATTTTCAGCGCCCGGTCATTGTCAGCGGCCTGTCGTGGCTTCTGCGCATGCGCGGATTTTCGCACGTTGCGGCGATCACTGCTATTTGTTTTGTTTACACTCGGCGATTCGACGCTGATCTAGCTGCTACGTTAATATCGCTTGTAATTTAAGGTTAATTTAATTAAATTTCATTATTTGAGTATGTAATTCTGTTAAATATGATCGCATTCAATAGATTTCGGCCTAATCGGTCCCTAACACTGCCGGGTACCGTGGCTGAGCTTGTAGCCGGCGAGGGCATGGGTGTTTTGCATATGTCTTAAAATCCGCGCATGCGCAGAAGCCACGACAGGCCGCTGACAATGACCGGGCGCTGAAAATACGACACCGGGCGCTGAAAATACGACACCTGCAACCGAATCGGTTTTTCGCCAATAACTTCTTTAATATATTCACCAATATTCTCAAACTTGTAGAGAATATTGTTGTACACGTTTCCTCCAGTATTCTTGGGTTTAAAGTCATAAAGCCAACCAAAGTACCCCCCTCCCCCTCAGCGATATTTGGGAAATGAGATTTGTGGGAAATGAGACTCTGACAATCTGCAGTTTGCATTCGTCACTCGAATCCGCGCATGCGCAGAAGCGATATTTGGGAAATGGGATTTGTGGGAAATGAGATGCTGACACCGGTGTCGTATTTTCAGCGCCCGGTCATTGTCAGCGGCCTGTCGTGGCTTCTGAGCATGTGCCGATTTTAAGACATATGCAAAACACCCATGCCCTCGCCGGCTACAAGCTCAGCCACGGTACCTGGCAGTGTTAGGGACCGATTAGGCCGAAATCATTGATATTTAACAGAATTACATACTCAAATAATGAAATTTAATTAAATTAACCTTAAATTACAAGCGATATTAACGTAGCAGCTAGATCAGCGTCGAATTGCCGAGTGTAAACAAAACAAATAGCAGTGATCGCCGCAACGTGCGAAAATCCGCGCATGCACAGAAGCCACGACAGGCCGCTGACAATGACCGGGCGCTGAAAATACGACACCGGGCCGCGTTCAGGGTCCGTCTCGGAGGCGCCCGTGACGTCAGGCTAGTCTGAACGGATTTAGCTGTTGGCTCGAAATGCTGCGCTCTGATTGGATGAAACCACTGCAGGCGGCGGCCATTTTCGAGGCGCTGTTTGTCTCCTGCCTGAAAAGGGAGGCGTTGCCGAGACGGACCCTGAACGCAAATAGACCAAAAAGCATCGCGGAGACGTCGCCGAGGCGCCTCCGAGACGGACCCTGAACGCGGCCCCGGTCACATCAATTCTATAATGGCGCCACCTACTGTTTACAACGTCAGTAAGTTACAATATGAGAATGTCGTCCATTTGGCAAAGTTTCTCCGGTAGTTGGAACCACCATGGCCTACTGTTAAACTATTACATTTCTGCGAATGGAACGGCCTTTTCTCTTTTCTTATTATATATATTTGTTATTTATACCGGTTCATGGAGAGGATATGTGGAGAAGGAACAGAATCCAGTGGTTAATGCACACAGAATAACCTGAGCTTTGCATAGTCAAAAAAGACATGATCACCCAATTATGCAGGCATACCCTTCCAGACTTTGCAATGTTTACAATTACATAACACTGCACATTCTTTCTCCCGTGATTAAATACACAACAATTACTGTCTCCGGGGTGTTACAAAAAAATTATGAAGTTCATGCCAACATTCAACAGGCAGTTGGACTACATGAAGATCTTCTGATGATCATAAAGAGATGTCACATTTCTCCTTCATCAGGTCTGGCCCAAACCATCTTACAAAACACAATGAAGGGGAGGAGGCGGGGGGGGGGGGGAGACAAGGCGGATGAAGAAGATGGGAAGATAACATCGGGGAATGGACAGGATTGGAGTTTGGCAGTCGAGAAAATTGAGAAAATTGGTCGAAAAGTTATCTATAGTCTCCCAACAACCCTCGTGGGTCACTCGGTATAATACACGCTTCTACAATAAATTATAGGCATATATACAATAGCCTAGAATGTATAGTAGAATATTTGTCATAGATCTACTCTCCAATGTGATGAAATAAGATTCTCTACCTACAATGAACCTACCCACCCTCTATCCGGTAGTGGCAGAATCAATATGAGTAGCAAGTCGCTGTGAAGATTTCATAGAAGATTTCAGCCATCGATCGTTGGTATAAGCCGTGTTTACACGGGCGAGTTAAGTCGCTTCATATAAATTGCCTTGCCTAGTTCGCCTCACATTCGCCGTTGTTTTTTTTGGTCTATTAGTTGTTTAAGCAGGGGAAATTTCAGTCATAGACGACTGGTCTTCCTCATTCTACTGCTGTTGTACTTTCACAGTCGATAGAAAGCCCGAGCCTACACTTTTACCGACCCAAGGGATTTTTAACCTCCCACACCACATAGTTAATGACATATGTAGAAATAGAAAATGAGTAGGGTTAATCAGATATTGGTTATATAATTCTTTAAAACAAGTTGTTGACACATTTGACATTTTAATATTTAGAACAAGAATTACTTATGGCTAATCAATGGTGATGTAACAATCAGCCTGTAAAGTGACTGAAATTGTATGTTTCTTAGCTCAAAATGCTTAATTACGGAGAGTTGTGTCTTAAACATATTCATTATATAATTATATTGCATCCTTCCGTCCATGTTTGTGCCAAATTGTTATGTATTTCTATTAATTTTGAATAAAATGGCAGTTTGCCCTACGCGTATCGGCAAACTCAATGGCCGTACGCCTTTGCTTTGCTCCCAATGCCGTTTTCAGCACATGCACACTCTGAACCGTGATGTAATCTATTGGTAAGAAGTAATGCGGGTAGTAGCTCACTGCGCATGTTCACACTAGAAAGGTATATCACACACCATGTGGGTAAAGCGGCAACACGAGATGAAACTATGTAAATTGAGATTTACCCTGCTTGATAAGATTCGAACCCACAGGTTCGAACCCTGGTCGAGTCAAATCAATGACTTAAAAGATTATACTTGTCGTTTCCTAGACATATACTCAGCATTATTAGGATAGGGTAAGGACTGGTTGGCTCAGTGTGAGGATAATGTGACTGAGTGGGATATGAAGCTGACGGCCTGGTCTCCCAGTCTGGCAGCATTATAAAGTCGCCATGATGGCGGGGGAGGGGGAGGAGGATAAATATGTTTATTCAGCCGAATAAGTACAGTGCCGAAGCACTGGTCTTCCAAGTTCCAGCCATTTTTCAATTCAGGGTTATTTACACAGAAAAGGTATATAGAGTAAGGTATAGAATAACTGTTGAACACACAATTTGCAGCATATAACACAATGAAATTCTATAAACCACAAGTTCCATAGCAATATGGCAACCATACTGTCATGACTAGATCAATATTAATCAGATCGATGTGAGCCAGTGACAGTTGCTACGATCGACCACATCTGAAGAACTGTCTCCATTTCTATTAATTAAGAGCGGCTAACAGGTCCAAGGCATATTATAGCTGTATCCTAATACCTATTGATTGATTGATTGATTGATTGAGTATTTACATGGTATTTAAAATGAGAGCAGATCTTATCTTCTGTATTCACTTGGTAAAGTTTTAATTCAAAACGCAAACAACGAACGATATGACATGGACTTTATTCAAGGTCACATAAATATTACGGGGTAAGGTCAAATAAGGTCATCAGGTCAATTTGTCAGGCTCTCAACCCTACGCGTCGAGTGATGTCTTGATTGTAGGGATGGGTGGGCGGCTGAGAAAAGCTGCTGGTTATTTTGTAAAGTTTGAATGTATGTAATATATAATGTCAAGAATCCCATAAAAAACATTTAGTTAGCCTTATTCCTGTTTAAATTATAACGCACACTGCCATTGGTCTAAGATGTATTAATGTGAAATTAGTGAATGAGGGTGTTAATAGACGGAAGAGGCAGTTGTGATGGTATCTGCTTTCAGATTACAGTATAACCCCGTTAAACCAAACTTGAAGGGACCCTAGAAATTTGTTTGAATTAACCGATCATTGGTTTAACCAAGCTTTGGCTTCGACTTTGAGTAAGCATGTATTGCACATATAATATACAATGTATGTGGACACTTTGATTATTGTTTAAAAAAAAAAAGTATATACAGTATAACCACGTAAAAACAAGCTTGGTTAAACCAAACGATCGGTTAATCCAAACTTTTTTCGGCGGCCCGTTAAAATACTACCATTTATCATATAAAAAAGTCGGTGGGGTCTCAAATGACCTTATGACCATATGAACGGTTGGTTTAACCATACCGGAGTGGCCTGGGGTCTGACAATTTTGTTTGGATTAACCGATAATTTGGATTAACCGACTTTGGTTTCACCAACCTTTTTATATGATAAATGGTAGTATTTTGCCGGGCCACCGAAAAAGGTTTGGATTAACCGATCATTTGGTTTAATCGAGCTTGGTTTAATGGGGTTATACTGTATTTGGTTTCGTTAGTAAAGTGAGACCAGTGGACACCTGAGCGCAGACAGGTGAACATCTCAGCAGCGGGATGTTTATTGGTGACCAAACCAGTCCCTACTCACCTGTCGGACCCAAGGTCAACCCAGCCACCATCAGGGATATGCCATTTCAACAATTCTGTTTTCCTAATCCAAAAATAGAAAGCATGGTACCCATTGTGAAGCTACTTCACGGTTAAGATTACCAATCTAGAATACAAAGTAATATTACTAATATAGAATAGGCCTACAAAGTATTTAATTATTTTCACCATTATTACTATCATTACTTTTTACTAGACTGTTTATGGCTAACTATGATTTATAACTATAAATAAAACAAAAATCTATTTTGCACCATCATTGATTATATCAAGGAAAAATAAACCATCCTTTAAAAAAACATAGCCAAGACCAACTTGCAGATACACACATAAGGCCCATATATATACATATATATATATATATATATATATATATATGAATATTTATATATATAAATATATATATATATATAGAGAGAGCGAGAGAGAGAGAGAAAACAATTTCAGACAAAGAAAATACAAGTTTGAGTGGTTAATGAATGTTGGTGGTTTTCGTCCTGGCAACATCTAAGATCATATCATAACATGCACTGACTTGTGACAGTGCGCATTTATGGCGGCTGCATAGTGTTGCCCACTGAGATACCATGCTATCAGTTTCATGACCCTATATCACACTCACTCACATTATCCCAAGACTGAGTCAGCCAGTCTTTGTCTTACCGTATGCCAAGTACACACCTACCGTTTATGATTCGCGCACTAAAACTCGCGACGACCTTACGACTGAAAACGGGCTGATTCATTTTTCGAATCGCGAATCGTATTCGCAAGCAAGCAGTTTTAGCCCTGAAACTGAGTTTTAAGTCGCTCAGTGTCAGGATAATGTGACTGAGTGGAATATCGGGTCATGGTGCTGGTGGCCTGATTTCCCAGTGGGGCAGCACTATAAAGACGCCACAAGTGTGCACTGTCACAAGTCGGTACATGTCCTGATATGACCTTAGATGTTAATAGAATGTAAAACAACAACCAACCAACCATGCTGTTGTGTTAGTAAAACAGAATAGTCTCTATGATTGTGCTTAGGGCTCACCTGTCCCTGCATCGTCTCACCTGTCTTAGACCACCTGACACGCAGACACACAAACACACATATTTAACAGTACTGTTGTCTTAATCCATTTACCATGTTTCCAAAAGGTTCATTCTCCCAAATAATACGTCGTCAATTACAGAACAAATTGCAAGCTTTTTTTGTGTGTACATTAGTTGTTTAAACAGGGGAAATTTCAATCGCGTACAATTGGTCTTCCTCATTCAACTGGTCCTTGCCCTATCTTAATGATGCCGAGCGCCTGGCTAGAAAGCAACAAGTATCAATGTTTAAGTCATTGGTTTGACTCGACCAGGGTTCGAACCCACGACCCCACGGTCTACCAACATGAGAGACGGACGATCTAACTCATTCGGCCATCCTGTCTGGTATTGTTGTTGTACGTCCTAGCAACATCTAAGGTCATATCGGGACCGCAAAATTGCAAGCAAATATAAATCGAAAATGTCTACATTTAAACAATGACTTCAATAATTTGTTGTATAATACCACCATCATCCTTGATATCTTCTCAATTCTGACATTTTGGCCAAATGAGTTGAGTGTCCGCTTCCCATGGGATTATATTTATAACTCATGGGGTTCAAACACATGTCAAGGCAAACTTAAAATTGTATACTATCTAGCCTGGTGCTCGCCATTATTAGTATAGAGTATATTGCAAAATCAGTGGAATGAGGAAGACCAATTTTTCACGATTAAAATGTCGCCTTTTAAATTTCAATTCAGGATTGCCGACTAGTAGGGTGCATTCTAACTGGGTCGGCGACTACAAAATGTGCAGTCAAACTGAAATACAATGCCACCTGTACCGTGAACTTCTGAATCATATCCTGACACTGGGCCAATCATGCAATCATATGTGGCCCTGCCTAGTATAACTTCGCCCAAATAAATAGAGAGCGTATAATGTTGATCGAAAATATAGCGCGTCATACTTATATATATTTCCGGCAGTAAGTGAGTCAGGATAATGAGCAAGGCGAGGGGTGATGCCACCGTCCGAGCTGAGGCGAGTAGGTTTGAGCAGTAGATGAGTAGCCCGAGGCTCCACCACCTGATTACTGGTGGGTGGGTGTGAGGAGCGAGTATAGAATTCCGGGCTATTATACTCGTATAATTCTTATGCATTATATATATATATATATATATATATATACAACTTTGCCTATATATAGAGAGCGAGGGGAAAAGTTGATTGAAATCAGCCCTTTATTCTGCTGTAACTTGCAAGACTTTACCCCCCCCCCCCCCCCCCACCCGACCCCACACACGCATGTTCTGCTCTCGACTCAGCACGCCCCTCTCATCACGACGTGTCGACACATAACGTCCTCTCACAGCCTCGATCCCGTCAAGTTGCTGACCCGGCGAGATCTCGCGATAGGAGGGCGATATCTCCGAAGAAGCAGCCGACCATTGTGGGTGGTCGGGTGCACGACGTGATGCGGTGGGACGCCCGGCGGGTTTAATTCACGCAACCGTTGTTAATGAAAGGAATATGTTTACATACTTATATCCTTTTCTGTTTATATATTTAGGCATACTAGCCTGTTAACAGATTCAGCCTGTCGATATATGACCTGTCATAATTAGACTATAGTGGTCATGCAGTGAGGACTGACTATACCGATACTGAGTGCACTCTTTATCAAGTCTGTTTTTCAATGCATTTAGCTTAGACTATTTTGGATGAAAGCCTATTCCATGTTTGCCGCTCTATCAAGGAGAAACATTTTCTCACTCGCCGGTTGGTCCTGGGATTTTGAAGTCAAATTTGTGTCCTCCAGTCTCCTTTGCCAGAAAAAGTTTTCTTTTCTTTTTTTTAGATGGGAAATAAAAGAAAAGAAAAAGTTTAAAAAAATACAAAAATATCTATGTAGATGTTGACTGCCTACACAAGTCATTTAAGGGTGGTTACCTCCTCTGTTGTATATAAATGACGCGATAAAGAACACACCCCTTATATTGCATAGTATATAAAAACACCCCACTTATATGTTGCATAGTCCGATGAAAACCTCAAATTTTCAAAACCAAAGCAATTATCTAGATTTGATTCTACATATCTAACTTAAATGCTGGTGCACTTATTAAACATTTGTCACCACATTTGTTAACCTATTACTACATACGCTTATGGCATCCTTGCCACAATTAATTTGGCATGGTTGCACTTCAAATATCTCAACGGTTTGCCACTAAAAATAAAAGTTCATTAAAACTAAAGTAAAGTAGATGATAAAAATCAACCTGCTATATTTATCTCAGAAAATGACAGAAACTCAAAACCATCGGACTATGCAACTTTAATAATTGTATAAGACATGCAAAGTTAAATTGTTCTTGTTGGTTTGTCAACATGGGTAATTTGCGCATGAACAAGGGACTGCTTCTGCAGAGGTGCCACCTGGGTTCGAACCCGAATGCCTTCACGCCCCCTGCCGGACGGACCTCCACGGAACCACATGTTGCCACGTGAGACCTGTCACATCACTTCTGGTCAATGACGGGCCCGCCAGGTCCTGGATTTCAATACATCGCCTCCAGACCCCGGACCGACAACAACTACCACGTTACTCGGCCGCCCACCCATCCCTTCAAGAAGAAGAACACGTTGATAGGGTTGAGAGCCTGATTATCTGACTTTGGCATCATTTGATTGATTGACCTTACTTGATTGATTGACCATTGCCTCTTATACCGATGACTCCTCTTGAATAAAGTCCATGTTATGCAGTTCCTTGTTTGTGTTGTAAATTATCCATATTTCTGCACACATACCCCTGCTCACACATACGCAAAGGGATGGATGTGTTTGAGAGGAGAGGATGGAGGTAAGCTGAGAGGCAGGCTTTCATTACAAGTTTGTACTTAAAAAGCTACCAGTCCCTGTTGACACTCAGCTCTTTCATCCAATCAACTATGGCTCTAAATATCAGGCTGGGGGTATCAACTTGTCATCTGTCTGTTAACCGAATTGTGTTTGTGTTTCATGCTTCAATTGCTTCAATGTGGGGGATTGTTATTGCATAGCTCATAAATAAATGATTATTTGCTAGATTGATCCATTCCCGCGTATTCGTATATTCATAAGAATCTCAGTAACGCTTGACACTTCAGCGTTATAGTTAGGTCTAGTTAAATAATATATAATACTATCTAGTCAATGTCATATTCCCAATTCAATAACTGTTATTCTGAAATATTAACTTAATTTTCTTTTTAAATACAAGAATCTGATAGCTGGCAACTATACGTATATGGCACATTTCTCCTGTTATTATATACAATGGTGAGGTGTATAATATACTATTCATAATGTATTGTAATAATGCATTCCCAATTTAGCTATGCGGATCATACAACAATAAAACATTTTCTTCATGATTAGGATTCTTCACGAGGGTAGATCTATACCCCATGTAACAAGTACAGTACTAGCAAGTATGAATAGACTACGATATCAAGTTTTTATTCACACAGTGACATTCAATAGTAGGTTCTATGTATGTTTGCTATGAAGATGACCTTTGTATATGAAGATCCCAACAATACTCTTCCTTTTTTTTACGTGGCCGTTGGGACTCTTGTATTTCATAGCAGAAACACCCGGCAATGTGTTCACAATGATGCATTGGCGATATTGAGACCTCAGCGAGCGTTTCCAATTTTTAAATGAAAAAAAGACAACAAAAGAAAAAAATGAAAAAAGACCAAAAAAAAAAAGACAAGCACTTCGAGGCTAATTTATTAACAATCTAACAAAATTGCTTCGTCAAAATTGAATGATGTCAGGCGCCTTGTTTGTTGTATGGAAGGGCAGCAAATGTCTCCGCTGGTTTTGTTAAATACCCCCACCCCCCTGAATTGTGTGTGTTTGAAAATTGTGCTAGCAGCAAAAGTAATGTAAACGGAGATTTGTTAATATTGTCTTCCGATTGTGATGTATTAGCAAATGTGCCCCATCTTCAGGAAGGCCTTCGATAAAGAACGTCATAGATAAAACTCCCTTTAGAGAAGAGAGAGTGAGTGAGAGAGTGAGAGACGGGGTGGTGGGGTGTGGGGGCCGAGTTGGGGGGGGGGGGGTATGCACCCCCCGAGGAGAATCCATATTTACATTCTTAGATATAGGGAAATTGGCAAAAATTGTGTAAATGAGTCTCATGCTTTCACACTTAGCACTCCACCGCCAAAATAAAATATAAATCCCTACCCACCTAAATACCTCACAAGCAAAGTGTACTATATATCAAACAAGACACACTATCCTTATTTTGTTAACTATAATAAAACCCCTATAACCGACCACCTCCACAGATCGACCACTCTCCTATATTGATCGCTTTATTTGGGTCCCAAATGATCGCCCATACAATACCGTTTTAACGAACTGAAAAAAACTCCCTAAACCGACCACCTCCCTAAATGGACCATAAAAAGTTGGTCCCATGTTCGGTCGATTTAGAGAGGTTTTACTGTATATATCATTCAAATATACTCAATTCAAAACAGTGTCCTAACCCAGGATTGCTTTAGCAAAATCCCGCTGCCATAAATCCCTATTCTTTTTTTATTAAAAAAAAAATCTAATGGAGGCTATCCTCCGGCAGTGGAAGTGATTCTTGGTGACCCAGCTACTGGGGAGGGGGTGGTGGGAGGGGGTGGAGGGGGCTCCCAGCTGTCATCTGCTGAGGAAAGGGCCCTTTGTGCTTCACACACCCTAGATTAGACCTCCAGTGAAATACTGAATCTGCTCTGTATCCTGGTGTTTTTTTTCCAGCCCTTGTTTAACAATTCTTTATTCACAATAACATGGTCTCAAATACTGATCTTATCATACAACGCTAGTTTCATGTGATGTGGAGGGCATGTAGTTAGGGCAGGCATGGGCAAATTACTTCTATTTTATTGTCACTGTACATATCAATACATGTATTGACTGCACATATTGTTTGCCTAGACTAATTGGATAGATTAGTAAACTAAACACAAAACATACCCCGATATACATACGGGACTTACCTATCGCGGATTGATATAAAATTGAGACTCCGATGTGATGCGGCCTTATCTAGTTTTGATATCAATCCGCGATAGATGTGTCCTGGAAGTTGCAACTATAAACTAAATGGGTCACTCTCCTGAAAACTGGCCAGAAGTGTCACATGAAGAGTTAAAATCTAATAATTGAATTTTGTAAATTGTTTGGTTGCAAATGAAAGCTGAAAATCTTCCCTTTACATCTATGTAAAATATAAATTGATGAGATAACAAATAAAGGTGTAGTCCATGATTAAGCTATGTCATATGGCAGTATAACATGTGTTGTTCAGACGCAAAACATGTTTAGGATACCACACAGTCTCCTTAATGAAAATCTAAGCAGAATTAAATAATTTCATACTGAGAAGCATATTAATCATGGCATAATATACAGAAATATGTAGTGCTTATATTGATAAAAAAAAAGAAGTAATTCCCAGCTATGCTCTATTCACTGAATAATTAGTGTACAATATTTGTGTGGCATCCAGACACCACTGGTTACATCTGTGACGAAAATTTGTAATGTTATTTCTGAAGACATCAAATAATTCTTTTTTTAAATTAAGCATGCATACATGTTAATAAATACTTCCTTTTGATTTGGGAACTGTTTTGTTTCATATATCAATGCAATATAAGATGTTAGTAAGGATCCAACCATGTCCCGTATGTCATGTTACAAATGGCTGACTGTAAAATGTTTTCTTTTGTACAAAAACACTTAATAACTAAAAAGACCAAAGTTGCATGCGGTTTATTTTATTTCCCTTATTTCTTACATCAAATCTGAACATGAATATGAAAAGTATAAGGACAAAAATAAGTGGAACGTTTTTTATTGATGTTTTAAAATCCCATCCCATGCTGACCAGTTTTCCGGAGAGTGACCCAGATCTATGACTAATAATAGGCATGGAATACTTAAGAGTCTACTTGTGCTCCTAAGACCAATCCCGAACTAAGCGATCTAAGTGTGTGATCCTTCATTAAGATACATAATATATTCATGTCGGGAATAGATCTATATGGTAAAAAATCACATGACCAGAATTTTAATTATACCCATCCTTTCTCTATTTGACTGACTAGACAGGGTGGCCAAATCAGAAAGAGAGGTCGTAGGTTCGAACACCAGCCGAGTCAAACCAACGACTTACAAACATGGTACTTGTCACCACCTAGCCTGGCACACGGCATTATTAGGATAGGTTTAGACTGGTTTGCTCAGCATCAGGATAATGTGAGTGAGTGGTCATTGTGCCGGTGGCCCGGTCTTCCAGTGGGGCAGCACTATAATGTCCCCACTGATAGAAATTAGCGAAGTTTTTAACTTGTCTATATATACTATAGGACAAGTCTGGTGTTATTTTCACTTGTCTGTCTGAATTTTCACTTTTCCACAGTACTTACCGTTATTATCTCAGTTAACCTCCATGTGAATAAAACTACACAAATAAATCAGAACAACAAAACAAATGTCATAAATAATATCAATTACATTTAAATATGACAATGGAAAGCAAATGGAATCGCAAAATACATATTTTTCAGGCCCAAATTGGCACTTGTCCAACAAAAAAGCTCAAGCCATATTCTGCTTGTCCGTGCCTCCTCTCACTTGGCTCGGACAAGCGGACAAGCTCTTATTTCGAACATTGTTCACCATGAGTGTGCACTATCACAAGTTGGCACCTGTCCGAATATCACCTTAGATGTTGTCCAGAAGTAAAACCCCAACAAACAATTCTCTATTTGACAACATTACCTCCCATACCACCCCACCTCATCCCCCTGTCGCAGGCATCTTCCATGTTTTCACTGCATATTCACCTACTCCCTAACCAGTGTAAAAAAAACAAACCAAGAAGGCTCCACTGGCACAGGAGCCTCAACACAGAACCTTATTTCTGCTGGAGTAGTGTACACAAATAGGTTTAGCTGGCCTACTGACGGTGGGAGCGACAGGGGGCGGGGTACACGTCATATCGAGGCACCTCCTGGATGAGTCAGACAGCAGGCCAATGTACTGCTTGCCAACTTTGTTGAATAATTGGAGTTTTACATCCCAACATCATCGCCGAGGTCGTCTAATGGAAGAGACCGACTTAGTTCCATGTTTGTTTGTTTGTTTGTTTGTTTATTTGTTTAACGACCCCCCCCCCCAGCACAAAAATCAAGCATCGGCTATTAAAATGGGGGTCATCAATTTAGTTCCAGTACGCACTCGTAGCGGCTTTATAGCGCTGCCTATGTTGATTCGGGCACACGTGGGAAGTGTGGAGTCTAAGTCCTAAGTCCACTAGACTTATAATGGGGAGGTACTCGGGGTACAGAAGGAAACAGGGTTCGAATCCCACGACTTGCCGCACACCAATTCTGTGACGTCATGCAAGGAAGGGATGGGTGGAATTACCTAGGTTTATAAGGCTAGTGGGTTCTATTCTGTCAGTCTCAGCAATCACATTCACATGCCCACATTGAATGTTACAAGAAATTCTGAAATGGTTAGATCCGTGTCAAATGAGAGCACAAATCATAATTAGCAAGTTGTATATATATAAATATATATATATACACATATATATATGTGTGTGTATGCATGTGTGTATGTATGCATGTATGTATGTATGTATGTATGTATGTATGTATGTATGTATGCATGCACACACACAGACACAGGGAAAAATTTGGTGTACGTTTGCCCGATCAGATCTCGATTTTCACTGCAGAAGCCCGAGCACTCCTTCTCGCTTTGGAGTGTATCGAGGTATCCAACCACACTAACTATGTTATATATAGTGATTCGTTCTCTTGCCTCCTGGCTGTTGCTGGACTGAAAACGAATCACCCTATTCTAGCAACGGTCATTTATAAAATGAACCAACTGACAACGGATGGGTATGATATCCACCTGTGCTGGGTGCCTGGCCATGCCGGCATACAAGGAAACGAACGAGCTGATCGGGCTGCGAAGAAGGCCCTGAACTGTGATCTTGAACCGTGTCTGATCCCTCACTCTGATCTGAAACCACTAATAGCCACCCACATAAAATCCAAATGGCAACATGAGTGGGATGAAAACATTAATAAACTTAAAGAAATTGAACCATCTGTGGGAAAGCCACCACAGACTCATGCGGGAGGTCGGCGGGACCAAGTGGTCCTTAGCCGCTGCCGTGTTGGCCACTCGTGGCTTACACATGCTTTTCTGCTCAAGGGGGAACCTCCCCCTGAATGTATTGGGTGTCAGTCCCCACTGACACTCAAACACATTTTACTAAGTTGCGTTGATTTTTTGGCCCTGCGCCAACGGTTCTACACTGCAGACAGTATGCATGACCTTTTTACTAAGGTAAAACAGGAAAACATTTTAGCCTTTTTGAGGGCAGCTGGACTGTACCACCTTATATAGTTTACTAAATGGATTCTATCAATTATTAATAAAACTTTTCTTTTTCTATGGGAATTTGTTTCCCTTGACCACAAATATATGATTGTGAGCTTTCTAATTTAATGATGTCTATTGGCACATAATTGATTGTCTGCTTTTACATGTAAAAGCGATGGTTTGAACAAAAAACAAACATTTCTTGCCGTGAATATGGCCTATGCTGCCGACACGGCGTAAAGCAACCACCAGTCAATCAATCATGTATGTATGTATGTATGTATGTACAGTAAAACCTCTCTAAATTGACCGATCATGGGACCGACTTTAAATGGTCCATTTAGGGAGGTGGTCGGTTTAGAGAGATTTTTCATCATTATACAATGGTATTGTATGAGCGATCGTTTGGGACCCAAATAAAGGATCGATATAGGGGAGAGGTTGATCGGTGGAGTTGGTCGGTTAGAGGTTTTAATGTATATGTAGATAGTGGACCAAGAATAATATGGATCAATGTCTGCTTCAAAATGTTTCATCTCCTTTTTTTATTATGTGTAATGTCATCGCGTATCTGTGTGCCAGTCTCTCTCTCAATCTCTCTCTCTCTCTCTCCCTCTATCTTCCATCTTTTCACATATGTAGTGTACATTTTTTTATATAAATATAAACAATAGTGGGTACTATGTAGGTCTGCTACTTCCCTCTGCATGTTGTGTCACTCACCGCACACACACACACTTCTCACCCATACTGATTCCCGATTCGCCATATGTTATATGGGGGCCTGTTAACCCTATTACAACTGGTGATGGCGGCGGGCCCAGCCAAGTTTCACATAGTCTTGCACACTGGAGCTTACGTTGGTTTAATATAGGAAAATATAGTCAAAAGCGGTTGGAAGGTTTGCTATCTTATGTCATGGTGGTTTCCGCACGATTTTCACATGGCTTTTTGTTTATTTTGTTTGTTTGTTGTTGTTTTACATCCTAACAACATCTAAGGTCATATCAGGATGGGTACCGACTTGTGACAGTACGCACTCATGGCGACTTTATAGTGCTGCCCCACTGGAAGACCAGGCTGCCAGCACCATGACCTGGTTTCCCACTCAGTCACATTATGCTGACACTGAGCCAACCAGTCCTTGCGTTATCCTACTAATGCCGAGTGCCAGGCTAGGGAGCGACAAGTATCAATTTTTTCAAATGGCAACTTCTTGGATTGCCAGAAACCATTGACGCTTATCTCCGTGTTATATCCACAAAGGCGAACAGACATTTCACTTATGCCCAAACGAAGAAAACATGCGACGCTCAGTTAGATTTCCTCCACAGCAGATGGCATTTAATTAGAAGCAGACGGCAAGTGTGTTGGTTGCACAATCCGACAGTTTTGTGTTTCTGCTATTTTGTTGTTGTTTTGTTGTTGTTGTTGCTACATTAGTTGTTTAAGCAGGGGAAATTTCAGTCGCAGACGACTGGTCTTCCTCATTCCACTGCTCCTTGCCCTATCCCAGTAATGCCGAGCGTCTGGCTAGGAAGTGACAAGTATCAATTTTTAAGTCATTGGTTTGACTCGAACACGATTCGAACCCACGATCTCACGATCTACCACCACGGGAGACGGACGCTCTAACTCGTTCGGCTATCCGGTCTGGCTATATTTTCCAGATAGATATAGCAGGTTGATCGTTATCACATGCATTACTTTAGTTTGAAATAAATAGTTTTTAAACGGTTGAATTTGGAAGTATTTAAAGTGAAAACATGCACAACTTAATTTTGGTGTGCACACCGAAATGCTAAGCGCCATAGGTTTCAACAATGACAGGTTCTATTAAATTTACTTATTATTCTTTCGACGCAGCGATACATTCCTCATGAGTGTGTCAGTATCTGAGGTGGATATATAGCTTAACATCTAGGTAAGCATTTTTGGTTTTTGAAAATTTGGTGATTTGATCGGCTTATGCTGCTTGACTTGGATGGTGAGTGGATACTGCCGTTATTGGCAAATGCCGTTTATGTGCTACCTGATCCTTGACACTGACACCCGCCGCAACATCGCTATCCCACCCACTCTCCCTCCGGAACTAAAGTTTGTTGGTTGTTGGAGTTTTACGTCCTGGCAACATCTAATGTCATATCAGGATGGTACCGACATTTAAAAGAATTATTTGGCACAATGGCTACTCCTTCAAAACTTCCCCAAACAACGCGAATGTATCTTATTGTTAAAGGGACCAGATATAGGTCGCTTAGACACTACCCGTACTCTGACAAATGCTCTCCAAGCATACTTTTGCCAGTTTTCAGTTTATGCAACTACATATGTGGGGGGGGGGAGAGTGCTGACATTGCTTGCTTCTGTTGTGTTTTATTTAGTCCAGCAGCACTGACACTTTTAGACAACCATATAGAGAAAAAAATGTTAGAAATTGCAATCTAAAATGATAAATATAAAGTTCAAATGTTTATTTATCATAACCAGCTACTTTTTGTGTGAACAATTGATTAAATCATGTAGATTAATAGACTTTAAAAGTTGAATTGAGAGCTTTCTGTGGCTGCCATCTTGGTGGTTGCCATGGCTTCCCCTGTGTGTGGGGAACCCCTCTAGGTCATGTGATGAGGGAATCCCACCTATGATGTCATTCATGCATCACAGACCTCAACTCTCCTCCCACATGTTCAGTGGCATGAACTGAACAAACTAAGCAAAGGTATGTTTGGAGAGCTTTTGATGCTGGATTCGTTTGTATCTGGGTGAGGTATAGCCGGCGACTTTAAATATTCCGATGCGGTTCGTTTCTACATTATGATATGATAATTGTCAATATGTTTGGAGATTAATGGGTTCGAGCACACTCAGTAAGTTCCTCAGTCATGTCCACCATACAAAAAACAACCCACATCTCTGAAAGAACGCCCCACAGCGAAGTTAAATCACTGCTCACCCCCCCCCCCCCATAAAGAAGAAAGTATGAGAACAGCCACAGACAACAAAAACACAGCCATAAGCAGAACAAAATACTCATAACACTCCCACCGAAGAAAATATGCACCAATAAAGAAAAAGAAAGAAAACAAGCAGGACACTACCATTTTGTTAATTGATAAGTGAGCTCATAATTTATTAACTCTACTGGTTACAAAGAATATATCAATACACTCACGCGTATGTATGTATAAACTTACTAAACCATACGCTGCACACTAGGCTACAATGTGTGGGATAACAATTGTGTATAAAGAGCCCAGTCCAAAAGAAAACCACGCACACAAACAACTAAACCCAAAGAACTCCATGAAAAATACAGAAACTAATACCAATAGACATTTTCCATTTGGCATATGCAATGAGCATCTGCTATCCACAACACTAGTTCTTCCCTCAACCATCAAAGGGCAGGTTGGTGATGGAACACCTCTATAAAATCCCCCCCCCCCCTCCCCAGCACCTCGCCCCTCTCCCCCAGAGGCTGGGTTGAATGTTACCCACAGGATCAGTTCTTCAATTGACACCAGAGGGCGGGCTGGTGGTGGAAATCATCTATTATTATTCAAATATAAAACGCATAAGACAATAAACTACCCACTGCCCGCAGATTGTGAATTTGATGAGGAGCTCACCGTGGGACAATGAGCAGATCAGGGCAGTGACACGCCGAAGCTCAGTGTGTTTCTGGTCGGTATTCAGCGAGCGCTGCAGGAATGTAAAAATCAGGAATGTTGTAATCTGCACCAATTTCTTTTACTCAGAGCAGCTGCCTAGAATCTAGAAGGGGGTCGGATTGAGGGACGGCTGGGTGTGTGTGTTTGTATGTTGCGGGTGGGGGGTATAAACCATGTTAAAGGGGAAGTAAAATAAATGATGAATGGAATTGACTTCTTCACAAGTATATTGTTAGCAACATCATTATCATCGGTTGGTGTGGGTAAATATCAACTATGTTAAAGGGGCAGTAACATCAACAACACAATTTTAGTTATTCAAACCAGATGGGGTGACCGAATGAGTTGAGCGTCCGTCTCCTGTTTTGGGAGATCGGGGGATCCAAACCCATGGGTTTCTGGGTTTGAACCCTGGTCGAGTCAAACCAATGATGTACAAATTTATACTTGTCCCTTCCTAGCCTGGCGCTCAGCATTCTTAGGTTAGGGCAAGGACTTGTTTTGCTTGGTGTCAGGATAATGTGACTGAGTGGGATATCAGGTCATGGTGCTGGCAGGCTGGTCTCCCAGTCTGGCAGCACTATGAAAGTCGCAATGAGTGCACACTGTCACAAGTCGTACATGTCCTGATATGACTTTAGATGCTGCCAGGACCAACAACTCCAACAACCCACCAATAATGGGTCACAAAAAAGGGGGCCAGCTACTGAGCAGGAAACGATGGCTACCGGGAGCTTACTCATGAGCAGGAAGGGCACAATTTCAAGTACCGAGGACATGTGGTGACCTTTCTTTCCTGAGGCTGCATGCACTGCACACACTGTACAAGTTACGCAAATTACACAAGTGCAATGCTACACAAACTGTACATGGTAGTTGGTACACAATCTACACAAGCTATATGCGCTATGAGGATGGAAGTTAGACAATATATAAAACACAGCATACATTCCTTATACATGTTATCTAAGTTACCCGAGTTACCCATTCTACCTAAACTACACAGGCATACAAGTGATCGATCCTTCTCAGGGGATCCATTTGCAGCTTGGGCTATTTTCAGTTCCAACCAGTGGTCCGTAACTGGTTCATCAAAGGATGTGGTATGGGATGTCCTGTCTGTGGGAAAGTGCATATAAAAGACCCCTTGCTGCTTATAGGAAAGAGTAGCCTATGTGGTGACACAGCAGGTTTCCTCCAAAGAAATATGTCAAAATGATTCCAGGTTTGACGTCCAATAGCTGATGATAAAAATAAATGCGCTCTAGAGGCATCCTTAAATAAAACAAGCTTTACTTTACTAATTTAAAAAAGAAAAAATGATTGCAGATGTCGGTGCGTGTGTCTGCAGGGAGCAGTGTGCATCACCGCTCCTCGACCATGTGAGACTAACCCTTTTGTGCTGTCGACTAGTGTTACACATCAAACATTCGAGACTCCTAATGACTACTATTCTGCTGCAACACAGACACCCCAACTCTCAATGAGGTCACCAGATGTGCTTCTGAGCAAATGTATATATAGATATTCTTCATAATGACACCGTTTTGGTAAATCGTGGGATTCGAAGCCACGGGTTTGAACCCTGGCGAGTCAAACCAATGACTTAAAAAACTATTCTTGTCGCTTCCTAGTCTGGCACTCGGCATTATTAAGATAGGGCAAGGACTGGTTGGCTCAGTGTCAGGATAATGTGAGTGAGTCGGATATCACTAGTTATGGTGTTGGTGGCCTGATTTCCCAGTGGGGCAGCACAATAAAGTTGTCATGAGTACGCACTGTTACAAATCGGTACCCGTCCTGATATGAGCATAGAAAAACTCCAATAACCAACCAACTCTTCATGTCACTGCTGACGTAAGCGTGTTTATCACATCTTCATCCAAAGCAAGGTAAACATTGTGTTGGTATTTATTAAAGCTGTATAATCCCTTGTTTTAAAAATGTATGCCGTATTTTCGTTGATGGGCCTAATCTTTTCATTTTAGCTTGGTGTAAGTTCTATGTTAAGGGGTTTGCCTTTTAAAGATATTTGAAATGAAAACATGCGATATTAATTTTGGCATGCACACCGAAATTCTGGACACCATTGGTTAATCAAAAACTGCAAAATGTGGTGCTTTTATCACTAAATCCACAATACGTTAACAGATCAGTTCACCAACCTACACACATGGGACGTGGTTGAGGGTCGGGGGGAGGGGGGCTGAGAGGTTTTGTTAATGTATGTGGACGAGCAAAATGGATGCTTTGCACCCTGTGGTTTCTGAGCACTCCTTCCCTCCTTTCTGTGAACCCCCCCCCCCCCCCCCCCCCCCCATGGCCCTGATACCTCCTGAGTAGATTTTATTACTTGTAAAATGTACTGAGCTTCACGGCCCAGTCCCAGAGTGTCTACTCAGAGCAGCACCCCTCTTCACCCCCCACCCCCCACCCCCACCCCCACCCCGCCACTACCCCGCCCTGCCACTACCCCCTTCCGCCCTACAAACGGAGCACATGGTGTCACACCCAGTCGGAGGTGCGGGCTTGTGTATTTGTTTGTTTTGGGGGAGTTTTCAGTCGCATTGGTGCGCTGAAGGCTGCAAACCTGTAGCGCTGGGGGGAGGGGGGCGGAGGAAGGAATAAGGTAGCAGCTCAACCACAGTCCTCTGAGAGGCCCGGGGGAGGCTGGGTGGTTGGTGTAGTTTTGCGCCCCAGTAAGAGTAAGACCCTAGGCCATACCAGGATGTGCACCGACTTGTGACAGCATGCACTCATGGTGACTTTATAGTGCTGCCCCACTGGGAAATCAGGCCGTCGGCACTATGACCTGATGTCCCACACAGTCACATTATCCTGACACTGTGCACCCAGTCCCTGTCCTGAGATCATAACGCCAAGTGCCGAGCAGCAACAGGTACCTATTTTATAAGTCATTGGTTTGACTCTACCAGGATCCAAACTTCAGTCCCTCCAGATTTACCGGTATGCACAGTAAGTCCGGCCAAGGCCAGAGGAAGAAGTGAAGTGAGGATGGGATTAGTTAGGCAGTGGGTGGGGTTACCTGTTATACCCCTGTCACACTACAACGTAATGAGCGAACGTGAGCCTAACGTGGTGATATTTCGTCATTACGTTGATGTACGTTGGATTACGTTATGATGACGTCATAATGACGTTAGACTGACGTCGATCTACGTCACATTACGTCGTGTTACGTCGAGTTAGATCGAGGTTTTGGACATGTTCAAAAGTTTTGACGTAGCTCGAACGTAAGGGTTTACGTTCGCCGTACGTTCTGTTCACGTTCAGCGAACGTCAATGACGTTAAACGGACGTTAGGCAAACGTTCCTCACTACGTTCCACTACGTTCCACTACGTTCCACTACGTTGACCCACATTAAACCAAGTGCAAAAGCCTACGAGGCTTAATGGGAACGTCAGGAGAACGTCACGAGAACGTCAGGAGAACGTCAGGAGAACGTCAGGAGAACGTGCATTCAACGTACGTTCAACGTGTCACGACATAGCTAACGTCATGTAACGTTCTTCTGGCGATGGAATAACGTTCATAACGTTCCGTGAACGTAGTGACGTTGTCCTCTCTCGGGGATTGACGGTATCACTACGCTTTACCAACGTTACGCTCTCGTCCACTACGCTGCATCCACGTTCAACTTCTGCCCAAATTTGCATACTACGCTGAGAAGTTCAACGTTCTTCACGTTCTCCCTACGTTGACGTCGTTACGTCGTAGTGTGACAGGGCCTTTAGTTGTTAGTGAAAACTGGTGGTTAGTTGGTAGTGGTGTCAACTCAGCTATGGCGATCAGGTGTAGTTGTGTGTGTAGCGTCGTGAGGGGGGCGGGGCGGTGATTGTGAACACACAGGAGGGGGGAAGTTATATACTAGATGTATGGAAGTATTACCTTTTCACCTTATGTACGTAAAGTGCCTCCGCTAGGTGGCAGGGTGGGCCTGAGTGGACGAACGTACAGGGGTCGTGAAAATGAGGTGGTGGGTGTAGTGGGGTGTTGGGGGTTGGGGGGTTGTTTCTTGTGTGTAGTGGCTGCGTTGGTGGGTGGGTGGGTAGGTCGGTGGTGAGATGGGGTTGAGAACTCGGGAAGTGGTCGACTGTAAAGATGTTGGAGACGTGAGGGTTAGTGAGGGAAGGAGGGAGGGAGGGAGTGAGAGAGAGAGAGAGGCAGGGGAGAGGCAGGGAGGGGGAGGGTGGAGGAGGGAGGGCGGGGGAAGGGAGGGTGGGAGGGGGGAGGGAGGGAGAGGAGGGCAGAATCTTACGAACTTTATAGGTGGGTTTGGTGATGGAAGGAGGACTCAAAAAGGGTGGTGTCGTGTGTTGACGGCGGGCGCGGGCGGCAGGCGGCGGGTGTCGGCGGGCGGGCGTCGGCGGGCGGGCGTTTGGCGGGCGGGGGTGGGCGTGCGTTGGTCGTTGGGCGGCGGGTGGCGGACGGGCGACGGTGGGCGGGCGGTGGGCGGCGGACGACGACGGGCGCGGGCGGCGGCTGACGACGGTGGGTGGGGGGGGGGGGGCGGGGAGGGCGGGCGGGGGTGGGCGGCTGGAGAGAGGGCGGCTGGCGACTGGCGACTGGCGACTGAGGTACGTAGAGTACGTCCGGGGAAGGGCGGTTGACGGCTGGAGAGGGGTGGAGCTACGGGCGGATGGGGAAGGTGGCAGGCGGCTGGAGAAGGGCAGTGAGCAGCTACGGGAGGGCAGCGGTGGATGGGGGAGGGCGGCGGGCCGCTATGGTATGAGAGGGGGGGGGGGGGGAGGTTAGAAGGCGAGATCGAGCAAACAAGCCGGAGGCGGAGGGTGCGGGAGGTAGATGGCAACAGGAAAGGGGTGGGGTATGGCGGGGAAGGGGCAAGATCGGGAACCGGATGGGGGTGGGGGGGGGGGGTTTGAGGTGGGGGCAGACAGAGAGGGGCAGGTTAGGCGGTGTCGAAAGGCGGGAGGAGGTGGGAGGGGCATGCAAGGTGGGAGTGAGGTGGAAGTGGGCGGGAGGGTGGGCAATTGGCGTGCTAATGACGAGAGAGAGGGAGGGAGAGCGAGAAAGGGTGAGAGAAAGAGGATGAGAGGTGATAAGTAGAGAAGGAGAGAGGGAGAAAAGGAGAGGAGAGAAGGAGAGCAGGAGAGTAGAGAAGGTGAGATGGAGAAAATGAGAGAAGGAGGGAAGGATAGAAGGATAAGAGGAGAGAAGGAGAGGAGGAGAGAAGGAGAGGAGGAGAGAAAGAGAGGAGGAGAGAAGGAGAGGAGGAGGGAAGCAGAGGAGAACAGAAGGAGTGGAGGAGAGAAGGAGAGGAGGAGAGAATGAGAGGAGGAGAGGAGGAGAGAAGGAGAGGAGGAGAGAAGGAGATGAGAGAAGGAGACATGGAGAGGAGAGAAGATGAGAAGGAGAAAATGAGAGAATGATAGACGGATAGGAGGAGAGAAAGATAGGACGAGGGAAGAAGAGGAATAAAGAAGGAGACAATGAGAGGAGGAGAGTAGAGAAGGAGACAAGTGGACAAGGAGAGTAATGCAGGTGAGAAGGAGAAAATGAGAGAAGGAGGGAGAGGAGAGAAGGAGACAAAGAGAGAAGGAGAGTAGAGAAGTGGAAGAGGAGAGAATGAGAATAGGAGAGAAAGAATGAGAGAAGCGGAGAATGAGCCGTCAGAGGCGGCACTGAGGAGGCGCGGAGAGGTGTTGTCCCTACACCGCTCTACACTGATCACCACTCGAGAAAAGCCTCTCCCATCCACTCCCCACCCCCATACACCTCCATCAGCCGCCCGGAGTACAGGAGGAGGCGGCGGTGAGCACTGAGGGGAGGAAGAAGAGGAGGAGGAGGCGAGCTATACACCCGCCAGCCACACCCTCACGCACACCCGTCTCTACAATACACATTACAGCACCGCCTGGATCTATATCTCTGACGCACTGCGCGCTAGTAGGGCCTGAACCCACACACACGCACTCATTCACACATACCCACACGCTCGGCACACTGCTCACACAACACACAGGTGGGCAAGCAACATATTGTGCCTGTGCCTGGCTCCCCCTTAAGTAGTGGTTGGCTCGGGTCCTGGCTGGCCGCTCGGATTCTTCTGCTAACTTGTTGTTGGATCATTTGACTTGGATCATTGAGTTGGATATACCTTGAGGCGGGCTGCAGTCATGTGGACCTGGGAATTATTACTGCTCTGTGTGTGTGCCGTGCTCGCACACGCCCAGTACGAAAAAGGTGAGCATTATAGGCATGATACACCTAACTTGTTATTTGTTACATAGCGGCTTCATTGAATTCAGGAAAAGTTTGTTTGTTTGTTGTTGTTATGGTCATATCAGGACCGGTACCGACTTATGACACTGCTGACTTTATAGTGCTTCCCCACTGGGAGACCAGGCCGCTTACTTGTTCCGTTATTCGTATAAACTTAGGTCTACTTGCTCACATACAGTAAAACCTCTCTAACCGACCACCTGCACAGCTTGACCACTCCCCTATATGGATCACTTTATTTGAGTCCCAAACGACCGCCCATATAATATCATTGTAATGATTAAGGAAACTCCCTAAACCAACCACCTCCCTAAATGGACCATTTAAAGTCGGTTCCATGGTCGGTCGATTTAGAGAGGTTTTACTGTAAATGCAAAAGCAAGAGGCGAGAGGCGACATAAACCCTTTGAACCTACTTAGCCGTCGTCGTCATTTTTGTGTTTACAACTCCGTTGTTTCTGTCCAGTTCACATTGTCTCTTTTCTATGGGAATACGTAGTACTAGTAGTGTCACAATTCCAGGTAAACAAGCATATATTGCATACGTGTGCATTCACAATGAGACAGAGCTAGAGCAGTACAAAGAGCGCCCGCATTCTGTTAACTCATAGGGACACAAAATAAACATTTTCTACTGGGCATGCGCAGTGAACTGCTGATCAGGACATTAGTTCTTGCTACTTCCACCAGAGGGCAGGTTTGTGCTGGAAATACTCTCTCATACCCTTTTCACGGCGCATGTTGTGCAGTAAGCTGCTGACTACAATATTAGTTGTTCCATTGCTGTCAGGGGGTAGTGGGTTGTTGGTGGAAATGATCTACAATTGGAAATGATCTATCACGTTGTATGTCTATATAGGTATTGCAAAATTCACTATGTGAATATAAATACGAAGAGCTACCAAATGAATGATCCTAATCTGATATTCGCAGTGTTGTATAGTTTCTCTTCCATATATATATATGTATATATATGTATATATAATATATATGTATATATGATGCATAACGCATTATACGAGTGTAAATACAAGGGGAACATATACTTTATATATCTATTCCTCAGTGAACCCCCCCCCCCCCCCCCCAGCTGTCGGGGTAATTCGTGGGTGGCCCGCCCCCTCCCCCCTCTCGCGCCACACACACTGGGGGAATTTTGTTATATACATATATATTATATAAAGCACTCATTGCTAGACTGTACCCCTAAATATATGTTGATGTGTTGTATCGACTCCTCTCCTTTGCACATTACGTAAGAGCGAAGTAGCGATTATGGATTAGCATCCTAGCAACATCTACGGTCATATCAAGCCGAATATTAACTTGTAACAGTGCGCACTCATGGTGGCTTTATGGTGTTGTTCCATTGAGATATCATGCTGCTAGAAACATTCCATGATATCCCACTCACTCATGTTATCCGGACACCATGCTAACCAGTCCTTGCTCTATCCTACCATTACTAGTACTATGAATTGCCAAACACCAGGCATGGTAGCGACAGGGAAACATTGTTGTAAGTCTTCCGCTTGACTCGACTGGGGATCGCACCTATGACCTCCAGCACCGGAAGCACGGACCCTACGCACTTTCCGATCCCGTCCGATTCGGTACATAAAAAAAAAATTAACAATAATTCAAACTGCAATATGTAATGTGCAATGCGTTATGCGAGTATAAATAACGAAGGTTATTAGGTCTTGTCTTGTAACTGGTTTGTCTGTGATTGTACTGGTGGCCCTCTACATCACTACCTCACTACTGATAGTGATAATTAAACACCCTCACTAAGGCCAAACAAATATAAACTCATGGGAATTGCCTACTGTATGTGTAGAAATTCTACGAGGCGGGGGGGGGGGGGGAGTATAGTTTATAACTTATACTATAGTCAGGCCGTCTACAACATCACTTGAAATCCAATAATACTGAACCACAGCTCAACTGCTTACATTAGAGTCTCGGTACTTGTGTAACCATGCGAAATGGCGCTATGTTGCCTCCGAGAAGCATTGGGCTGTCTGTACACATTAAACAATGTCCCGGTCTGCTTTGTGAGTTAGGGCCCCGTGTGTAGGTGAATGGGTGTGAGTGTTGTGTGTGGTGTGTGGGTGGGTCTGTGGGTGCTGTTTGGGTGTACTCTCTGCTCAGAGGTGTGCTATGCAACTCAGCGTTCAGAAGATGCTCATATCAACTCAGGTCGGGCCTGTACGACTGCGCCCCATACAGGCGAGCAGTCTTGGCAGGCGCCTTTTATTCAGTGAGCAACTCAGTGAAGAATATGGGGAGCGGTTGAGACTGAGTGAGAGGGTAGCAAGGAAATGAGGGAAAAGTGATTGAAGCGCTAAAACTCAAGTGTAGCCCTAAGTATCAACACATCCCCAATGGGTCACAAAGGAAGGGCACCAGACAGGGTGGCCCAATGGGTTTGACCGTCCGTGTTCCGTTTTGGTAGATCGTGGGATTCGAACCCCTGGTCGAGCCAAAACAATGAATTAAAAATTTATACTTGTCACTTACTAACCAGGCACTTGGCATTATCAGGATAGGGAAAGGACTGGTTGGTTCAGTGTCAGGATGTTATGACTGAGAGGGACATCAGGTCATTGTGCTGGTGGCCTGGTCTCCCAGTAGGGCAGCACTATGAAGTCACAATGAGTGTGCACTATCACAAGTCGGTAGGCCTATCCGTCCTGATATGAGCTTAGATGTTGCCAGGACGTAAAACTCCAATAACCAATCCCTATTCTCTCTTATTGAACAGTCCCTGTGCCATATTAATGAGGTTTATCCTGTTAATAAGGTACTCCCTGACAATGAGTTAGACCCTGAAAATAGTCTGCAGCTTATAAAACTATCTGCCAATAAGCTGCATGTAGATAATAGAGGCCTAAATAGGTCACGAAGTAGATAACATACCTAATTATAGATTAGTTTACATTATACAGTAAGCCCTCTCTATATATCTTTTGTGTAAATAACCCTGAATTGAAAAACGGCTGGAAGACCAGTGCTTCGGCACTGACAAAAGACTTATTCAGCAGAATAAACACATTTACCACACACACACACAAATCGACCGACAATGGGGACGACTTTAATTTAAATGGTCCATTTAGGGAGGTGGTCGGTTTAGGGATTTAAAAAATCATTACAATGGTATTGCATGGGTGATTGTTTTGGACACAAATAAAGCGATCGATATAGGGTTGTGGTCGATCTGTGGATGTGGTGAGTTAGAGAGGTTTTACTGTATATTGCATATATGAAGCGGCGGTCCTCTATCAAAGCTACCATGTAGTATATGTTACATTGGCTGATTGAATTAAAATCACTTCCTAATTCAATGATTGTCTCCCATAGTACGTACTGAACAGGCCTTGCGTCTTCATCGGGCCGCATTCCCAGCACCAGCTAAAGCCATGCATACATAAACATGCCTAGCTTCTCGATCTAGAAAATATGTTTAGATGCTAAACTCCAAGTGAGTAAACCAAGATTGCTTATGCATAGGCTTATTCATAAAGACGGACCCTTCGCGTAAACCAGCCAATGTTTTATTTAATATGATTTGCAATGGATTACTTCTACTTTCATGGGAGAAGAAGGCATCTACTTAAAATTTATAACTTACTGTAAAATATTCCGATACTCAGCGAGGGGGCAATGCAAATGTTCTATTACTGATCGGTGTACGTGACCAGGTGCATGTATATATATATATATATATATATATATATATATATATATATATATATACATATATATATGAGACTGTCTCAAAAGGTGCTTTGCAATATGGGACAAAACTTTGTCCATTGTAACGATCAACATACTATTTGCTTAGGCATTTGCTCAGGACAAACTGATTTGTTTTGTACATGGTGTTTCGTAATCCCAATAGAATACATATTGATTTGAAGCAAATGTCCTTGTGTTTTCAGTGTAACTGTTTGTGTGCTATTTTGTGTCAATCGTTACAATGGACAAAAAAAAGAAGAGTTATCACCTTTTGAGACAGGCTCATATATATATATATATATATATATATTGGTTGTTGGTGCCTGAATGGGATGTAAATAGACATAGTGGTGCTGGCAGGTCTGGGTGTGATTGCACTCAGGGCCTAGCCCTTCTGCTGGGGTAGGGGTCACCACACTCAACAGGTTAAAGTTGGTGGTGGCCATGGAGGCCATACAGCTACTGGTGGTGGGCAGACCACTGGTATCCATGGAGACTGGGTATGCTGGATCCCTATTGGTAGGGCCAAGAATGCTCAATTCCCATTGGGGGAAGGACGTGGCATGATACTCTACAATGAACCCATGTAACTATATAAGCAATAAACCAGAGCGCTTGACTCGCTCTTCTCTCCTATTATTCTTTGCTGTTTCTTTCTCTTTGTCTGTATTGTTTTCCTCATAACTACGTACACAGCCACAGATCCGAGCATTAGATCCTACATTACGTTATTTAATTTATAGCCATATAATTCTTATACATTATATATGTAATATATATGTTATATATGTTATATCTGTTATATATATATGAGCCTGTCTCAAAAGGTGATAATGCTTTTTTTTGGGTCCATTGTAATGATTGACACAAAACTGCACAGAAACGGTTACACTGAAAACACAAGGACATTCGCTTCAAATCAATATGTATTATATTAGGATTATGAAATACCATGTAAAAAAAATAATTAGCTTATCCTGAGCAAATGCATAAGCAGATAGTATGTTGATCGTTACAATGGACAAAGTTTCATCCCATATTGCTTAGCACCTTTTGAGACAGTCTCATATGTGTCTTAAATGTATATATATATATATATATATATATATATATATATATATACATAGAACCAAGAATAGAATCTAATGTACGCTGTAATGTGATGTTGCCAAACCTCCATCTCCTATCAGAATTGAGAACGTGTCTTGGGTTTTGACAACAATCGGCAAGCAATTTGGCCATCACTATAGGAGACCCTTTTGCACATCATTCATCGATCACTGCGCTATCCAATTCAAGTTTCAAATAGGAAATTGCAATGGCTTCTAGATATAGACCTAACTCACACTAGTATGTGATGATATTGCTTCCCATAGAAGAGCTAGGCCTAGACTACATGTTCCACTCCTCCCCCACCCCCTTTCCGATACACCCACATGCATGCCTACACACACGCTCAAAGCTTGTCATAAGGACTGATTGGTTGGTTTTTGGAGTTTTACGTCCTGGCAACATCTAAGATCATACCAGGACGTGCACCGACTTGTGACAGTGCGCACTCATGCCGACTTTATAGTGCTGCCCCACTGGGAAATCAGGCCGCCAGCACCATGACCCAATGTCCCACTCAGTCACATTATCTTGACACTGAGCTAACCAGTCCTTGACATATCTTATAAATGCCGAGCGCCAGGCTAGGAAGCGACAAGTATCAATCTTAAAGATGCATGGTCTGATGAAATAATTTTTTTTCAAAACCAAGACACTTATCAAGATTGTATTCTATATATCCAACTTAGATACTGGTGCATTAGCTAAGGATTTGTGACAGCAAATACAGTATAATCAGTGAATTTATTACCCCATCCCCTTTGATACTTACTTTGCCACAGCCATAAAAGGAAGAACACCATTAACCAATTAGGTCAATCTCGTGGCCTCATTAGCCATCAGTGGAAAATACCAGGATGCTAGGCTACATTTGAATTAGGTCATCCTACATCACGTGGTCATCGCGAGACGTCGTCATAGCTAGAGGACTTTTGGAAAGCTTGTCAAAAGTATTTTGGGTTCTTTCAGCTCAAATTGCTTCAAAATTAGACATTCTTCATCAAACTTACTCAGGACTAATGATTAGTTGGTTATAACGATCAATTTGATGTATTTATTTAAAAATAAAACAAAAATTCAAATGCCATCGGACCATGCAACTTTAAAGTCATTTGTTTGACTCGACCGAGAACCGAACTCCCGATTCGGCCACCGCGCCCGGTCATCATTTGCTACCCGTTCTATTAGTTGCATTTAGGAGGAATTCGTCCTGCTGCTTCGCACACCCGTCAGTCAATGTGCATCAATTACAACAGGGCAGCTAATTTCACCATGTCCTGAGAGAACTGTAATTGAATTGCATTCTGCTCTGAGGAGATGGGTGCGGGTAGCCGGCCTGTGTACAATGCCTAAGTAAGCATAAATGCATGTGTGTCTGCACATGCGCCCCAACTCATTACTGACAGGAAGGGGGCGGGGCTAACAAATACATCTACCCCACGCAAAGGACGAAGATCCAGCCCCTAAAAAAAATCACAAATACAAATAATGGAAACCCTAAAGGCCCGGTCACATACACGTTAGTGGACGTAGTTGAACGTAGTGGAGGCTAACATAGTTGAATGTAGTTGAACGTAGTTGAACCTATCGGAGAAGTATGGATGCCGGTACATTCAACTACGTTCAACTACGTTCAACTACATTCAACTACGTTAGCCTCCACTATGTTCAACTATGTCCACTAACATGTGCTCAACTATGTCCACTAACGACCAGGACTTTACAGTGTAAACTTATAACTATATAACACCTAAAAAATATTGGACCTTTCCCAAAGCTTATCGACTGACATTAAATAATAGGCCATCTTTCACGTGTCTGATTAGCTAATTGTGTGTGGTTAACACTTACAAGTTAAATCAATTTCAAGATATGATTAAACATAGTACACTTAGACATGTTTAAATGTATTTAGACAGATCATCAAATCGATTTGGTGATCTCTTCAAATCGATTTGATGATCTCTTCAAATTGATTTGATGATCTCTTCACATCGATTTGATGATCTGTTTAAATAGGACTTAGTTGACTCCTAGATAATGAAGGCTCCCTGGACGTCGGATGCATTTGATGACTTCCCCGTCCCCCTCTCCCTCTCCTCCACCCGCCCCCTTCTCCCGTGCCCTCCCATCCCCCTCTCCCGCCCCCTCCCGTCCCCCTCTCCCTCTCCCCCCCGTCCCCTCTCCCCCTCCCGTCCCTCTCCCCCTCTCCTCCTCGCGTCCCCCTGTCCTCCTCCAGTCCCCCTTTCCCCCTCCCCCTCTTCTTCTCCGCCTACCGTCCCCTCTCTACCCTCCCCCACTCCCACCCCCTCTTCCTCCCCGCTCCCGTCCCCTCCCCATCTCCCCCCTTCTCCTATCCCTCTCCCTGTTCTGCCCCCCCTCCCACCCCCCTCCTGTCTCCTCCCCCCTCTCCCCGTCCCCCACTCCCCCTCCCTATCCCCCCCCTCTCCATATCCTCTTTCGTATTCTTCTCTTCCTCTTCCCATCCTTGTCCCCTCCCCTCCCCCCCCCTCCCCTCCCCCTTCCCCTCCCGACTCCCCCTACCGTCTCTCCCGCCCCCTCCCGTCCCCTCTCCCTCTCCCCCCCCGTCCTCTCTCCCTCCTCCCCCCTCCCCCCTCTCCTCCTCGCTCCCCCTCTCCCCTCGCCAGTCCCCCTTTCCCCTCCCCTCTTCTTCTCCCTCTGTCCCCCTCTTTACCTCCCATTCCACCCATATTCCGCTATCTCCCTCTGTCCCTCTGTCCCTCGCTATCTCTCTCCTTCGCAATAATAAAATATTTAAACATATCATAAACTATTTGAACAGATCATTAAATACATTTAATGATATGATAAAATTGATTTAGTCATATCATTAAATATTTAATGATATGTCTAAATACTGAATAAAACAAGAAATATCGTTCCATATTATATATATATATATAAACACAACACACACACAGACACATATATATATATATATATATATATATATATATATATATATATATATATATACAAACATAGTTTTACATAATACATAGGCTTGTGCTTGCATTTTACTATGCTAAATGAAATTGTAGGCAGATGATTACCATTTGGTTGCAGATATATACTGCTCATAGTCAGACACTAGTAAATATTCACATCTGCTTTAAAGATACAACACAATGCACAACAGTTCTCTTCTAATAGCAACTTTCACCCAACCAATTAGCTATGTGAAAAAGGTCCGTAAAAATGAATCTACTGTCTCAAAGAACGCGATTATTAATTATTACTTCTTGTTAAAGTGGTCAGTGAATTGTTAGTTATTACCAGTTATCAAGTAGCCAATTGTGCGCATGCGTCTTTCTGAACGATATATCTACCGTGCGGAGGATCCTGTTCACAATGATAGTTAGACCTATTAGTAGGCTCATACAGAGAGGTCGTGGGTTCGACCCTCGACCGAGTCAAACCAATGACTTACAAAATTAATACTTGTCGCTAACTAGCCTGACGCGCGGCATTTATCTTAGAAAATTATAGGGAAATGACTGGTTTTCTCAGTGTGAAGATAATGTGACTGAGTCAGATATCGGGTCATGTGGCCGGGTCTCTCAGTGCAGTAGCAAAATAAATTCGCCATGAGTGCTCGGTAGCCTATCCGTCCTGAAATGACCTTAAATGTCCCTAGGACGTGAAACCCCAACAAATCTGTTAAAGAGGCACTACTGTTTATAGGCCCACATGCACCGGCAGATAATTCAATGACTTGACAATGACTTGACAATGGCTTAACAATGCCTTAACAATGACTTATCGATCACTTTTACTAGTTATAGCGGCTGAGTAAGGATTGGTAGGAACATAGATATGTAGGTGCTCTGACAAATGTTTTCCAGTATATATTTTCACATAACTTTGTTAATACAATTGTCGTGGGGGGTGATGAAAATGGGAAATATTGCACCTAGAGCGGGACTCGAACCCACACCTCTGCATTCCGGGCCAGTGTGCTAACCATTACACCACCTATGTTCCTTGATATCACCACACTACCCACGCCTACCTGTCTATGTTGTTACTTGCCTGAGAGGTCAGTGCAGACCACTACACAATAAAACATGTGTTGGGAGAGTGATACCGATCGCAAGCACAACGTTGTCACCATGCGATTTAATTTTTGTTGATATGAAAGCAGTAGGAAGACGAGTAGATACTCACTTATTTAAATTGAAATTGCCCTCGATAATAAACAGCTACCGGTATTTAAATTGAAAGAAACAAAATCATTTTAAAGTGTACATGTGCTTTTCATTGATACGATCAATCATGCATATATCTAGATAAAGGATTCACCCTGTACTCGCAGTACACGGGTGAATACCAGCCCTATTTAAAAGCTGTCGAAAAAGCGGGGAAATGAAATGAGAGCCTAAATCCACAATCTAAAAAGGAATACTTATTCTTTATATACGTCTTAATATTTACCCGCTACCTTTGAGTTGAAAAATATAATAAAACATATAGTTTAATAGAATTTAAAGGTGAAATCGATGGCGTTCTATGGTCGCCATCTTGTCTTTTTGCATTCTCTCCCTTTTCACCAACTCTGTGGCGATATAAGTACCCATTTGATACTGGAGACAGGCATTCTACTTCCTGTTCCATACTAAAGCTATTTTCGCCTGTATTTATGCTACATTGTTGTTCACCCGTGTACTGCGAGTATAGGGTGAATCCTTTATCTAGTAGATATCATGAAGTATCGACCTAATTAGACTAATAGTAATAACGTCGCAAGAGAGTAGTCAGTTTAGTAAGAAGAAAAGCAGGACGAGACCTCGTCTAAGTGAACCAGTTAGAAAACTTCCCTTTCTTACCGCAAACGAAGGCGTGACGTAGGACTCACTAATGCCTGGTACACACCTGCTGTATACGATTCGCGCACTAAAACTCGTGAGTCGACCCGACCCGCTTAAAACTGAAAACGGGCGGATTCATTTTTCGAATCGCGAATCGCAATCGTAATCGGCCCGTTTTAGCCCTAAAACTGAGTTTTTAGTCCCGAATCGCAATCACTAGGTGTGCGCGGGGAGCGCACACCTAGCGATTTTTGTGCGCGAAACGGGCAGTTTTAGATCGTATACGGGAGGTGGGTGCGCACAAACGGTAGGTGTGTACTAGGCATAAGATTACATCAGTTGAGTTCTGTGTAGACTACTTTCCTCCATTTATTGCGGCCCCTTCCGTGAACACAATGGCGGATCGGCCGAGTAATGACGTCACATCCGCTCACATCTTACCGACGTAAAGGCGGGCGATATTAGGAGAAATTACCCGCACTTCTGAGGCGGTGGGATTGCCACTCCAGAACGGCCGGGACACTCCCGACCTTATTCACTGGACACCAGGGGTCGCAGCGGGGCCAAACCAAGTGCTTTTTAATGGTGAATGCAGCTTTCATGTTGGAGACACGGAGGGAATTGATGAGTCACATCTGAACCACCGGGCGCACACACTTGACCCTCAGGCGAGTACACGTACAGTTAACCCACCTAAGAACCAATAGATGGGGCGTAATGACGTCACAAGACAACTTTCGGTGGCCATATTGAATGACATACAGAAGGCTTGCAACTGCGTACACTGTGCTTATTTAATTTACTGATTTGTTGGTTTATTTGTCACTGTTTTGAACAGTTTGGCCTCAGAAGTTGTTGCTAAAGTGCTGTAAGTAAACACATTGGATGTAAACCTCCCAGAACCTCCCACAACACAAGAAAACTCTGTTTTACTGCATCTGCATGCATTCACAACATGGCTAGGGAGGGTGCTCGTAATAATCCAAGATGGCAGCCCGCTGACAGCAGATTGCTAAGTAATGACGTCACATGCACTCCCTCTATTGGTACTATCTACTAGTATAGTCTACTAATCTAGATAAAAGATTCATCCCGCACTGCTGCAGTAGCCACAGGAGGGGTGAAGCTGGTCAAAATGTGGAGAAATAAAATGAGAACATAAATTTTCAATATAAAAAGCAAAATATATTCATCACATACCTGGATATATTTACCCACACCTTTTGAGATGATTAGTCCATTAAATCAATAGATTCATGAAGTTTAAAGTCTGGATCGACATATCCACATGCCGGCCATTTTGGTAGAGTCCAATCTAGGTAATTTTCATTGGCTGATCTAGTCAGGTGGTACATTTTCATTGGCTGAGGTAGTCAGGTGGTACAACCAGTTCATTCAAACATGGATGATTTATTTCATGGACTCTATCACTTCAAACTGATTTTGTGTCATCATGTCTTGATATTATGTTATTTGAACACTCTGGAGTTCATATCTTGAGGGAAAACATTCAGTCACATTTGGATTGTAGCTATTGGATTTTAATCAATATACGGTAGGACTGCCAAACTAAGCCTTTCTAAGAATGTCAATATTGAGACACATTTTCTCCAACATTTACATAGGGATGGAGTTCACCACTAATACAACATCAGCATTAGGGGTGAATATTTTATCTACTACTAATCTAACAATTAACAGGCGGAGGCAGGCGGCCATAAAATAACTATTTATTTCGATAATGAATTATTTACATAAATTTGTGGATTTTCTAAAGAAGCTTTAATGCCATAATGCTATATCCTCCTTTGATTTGAAGTGAATGTTGATTGAAAGTGGGTAGAATCCTAGAAGTGGGCCGATTTTCTAATCAGCATAAATATTGAGCGTCGATTTTAGCGAAGCACCCTCTCTCTGTGCACATGGTAGGATTGATTGGATTACATAATTATGAAGGGAACATTCTAATCACTACATCAATATGTAATCTTCATATGTTGTGCTAAAATAGTATCGCTCTGTGCTACTGAGGAGAAACATTCAACTAGCATGAGACCTGAAAGTAACCCATATTAGATGAAATCTTTTAAAAATAAATTAGCTACGGCTAGAAGCCAACAATCTAGTGCTGTGAAAAGAAAATCATCGCAATAAACCAACGCACTATCCCAAATATAAGTGGTGTTTTTAATTAGAATTGAGGAAAGGATAAATGATTTGATAGTGAGTTGGGGGATTGCCACCGGAAGCTTGGCAGACATTAAAAGGACCCTTGACGGCTTGAGAACTAAAAGGGAATCAGCGGAGATGAGAGAGGTTAAAGATTTGGTCATGTGATTTTAACATGTATTGCTTATACCCCTGTCACACTACGACGTAACGAGCCAATGTAAGCCTGAAGTGGTCACTTTTCGTCATTACCTTGACGTACGTTGGGTTATGTTATGATGACGTCAGAATGACGTTAGCCTGACGTCGAGCTCCGTCACGTTACGTCGTGTTACGTCGGCGCGTGTCAAGGTTTTGAACCTGTTCAAAACTTTCGACGTGACTCGAACGTAAGGGTTTACGTTTGCCGTACGTTCTGTACACGTTCGGCGAACGTCAATGACGTCAATGACGTTAAACGGATGTTAGTCAAACGCTGCTCACTACGTTCCACTATGTTCCACTACGTCGACCCACATTAACGTCGGTGGAAACGTCCATGCAGCGTAATGGGAACGTCAGGAGAACATCAGGAGAACGTACGCCGAACATACTTCCAACGTACATTCAGCGTTTCACCACCGTGTCATGACGTTACATAATGTTCTTCTGGCGATGGAATAACTCACATAACGTTCCGTGACCATAATGACCTTGTCCTCTCTTGTTGAATGATGCTATCACTATGCTTTACCGACGTTACGCTCTCGTCAACTAAGCTGCATCCACTTTCAACTTGTGCCCAAATTTACATACTACGCCGAGAAGTTTGACGTTTTTCACGTTCTCCCTATGCTGATGTCGTTGCATCGTAGTGTGACGGGGCCTTTACATAAATACGGTTAGTTACAATTGATTACCACCGCAAATCAAATTTTCCTGAATAAGTTGGAGGTATATACGTTAAGGATTTCCTAGATTACTATTATATTATTACGCTACGTTTTAATTAAACGTAGCGTAAGGGGCTTTTACACATGGACAATTGATAACCACAGACATCGTACTGGTATCGTTTAATGTCATTGAGGAGTCTACTGTAGAATAATAATATTATTATTATTATTATCATCGCCATCGTCATCATAACCATCATCTTTATTATTATTATTATTATTATTATTAAAACCTTATAATTCCTATGCTTTTCATTTCGTTGGTCTTGGATGATGTGCGCAGTCATAGCATCTGGACTCCCAACATAGAAACTCTGTTTATTGTAGTTGGATCGACGTGTGCATGCAAAACACACCCGACATATTGTCTGTAGAAAGCTAACCCAGACTGATTAAATTGAGTCCTGTCTTGTCGGATCGTAGCAAATCGGGCTGGTTAATGCTAAGTAAAAAAAACCATCCTGCCTCACTGAAGCTGACGTTACGCTCTCGTCAACTAAGCTGCATCCACTTTCAACTTGTGCCCAAATTTGCATACCATGCCGAGAAGTTCGACGTTTTTCACGTTCTCCCTACGCTGATGTCGTTGCATCGTAGTGTGACGGGGCCTTTACGGCTATTTGAAGCTGATTGGTTTTGATATGAAACGTATCTCCAGTATTGTTTAATCAATGTTGCCTACACCTGGCTTAAAGTTACAAAATCCGATTAAACCATTACATTTTAGAAACAAACACACCTGCCTGTGTATACCTGCACTGGTATGCAGGTATTGCAATACCTCAGGGAGTTTGACGCCCCTGCCCTGCAGAGTTGTAAACCACTGCCTTGTGGTACAGGTTCTTGACAGAACCGAAGGCTAAGGGAGCAAACCCTAAACAGAAAACCATGTCACTGTGGCAGCATTAAGGGCGGTTGATGTATGGAACTCCCAACATCTCCCGACCAGCCACTGCAGGGACAAATAGTTTTGCGCCTGTCTTGACATGTTCTTGCCGGTGTGAAACCTCTATTTGCTCCCCGAGAGAGTGCCGCTGGTAACTTGCAAAAGCCAGCAGCACTTCAACACTTTTGCAGGCAGCTTTCATGAAATGTTACAGATGGAGAGCGACAGTCAAGTAATGAAAGCAGTCTTTGTCGCTTCACGACCGACAGCATGATGATATATATATATATATACATATATATATATATATATATATATATATTTATATATGAATATACATATCCAACTTAGATACTGGTGTACTTATATAACATTTATTGCTATATATAAAAGAATTATTTAAGTCAATTTAATAGAACATGTTACTGCTGCAAGTAATAATTTAGGCATATGATGTCGAACATTCGGTGTGCTCCCCAAATTTATTTAGCACATTTTCACTCCCAATATATATCCAATGTTAGCCATTTCAATCAGAGTTACCCCAAATTAAAATGAAGTAGATTATAACGATTATCTTAATTTTCTTTTTCGAAATATAGCAGCAACTCAAAACCATCGGATTAGGTCTATTCAACTTTAAAATAAACAACTGAAAACTGGAATTTGTGACAAATACACATACAGACACAGACACACACACACATATACACACACACACACAAACAAAAACTATAGTTGAGAGCTAGTGATTTTCTCGCCAATGTTGGTAGAGTGGTAAGATAGATTGAATACGGGTCAGTTCCCATCACATTTTTCTTCCCACTGAAGACCCCGATGGCGTTGTGGTACTTCTGACTGGATCTCATGTCTCTCATCTGATAATAAGGAGCCGGAAGATTGAACAGGCTTTTTGTTTTAACATCAAAGCCTGCGGGCGATTCCCGGATCGCCATTAAGCCGACTTGACTATGGGGCTCGGGATGTGTGTGTGTGTGGGGGGGGGGGGGTTGTAACCAACACATTACCACATAACACACGTGGAATTTGATTAAATTCATCGAGTATTTTCTGCATGCGTTATGTTGGTTAAATCCCCCCCTCCCCTAAGTAAGACAAAAGGCACAACACAATTGTGTTGCATGTTCTAACGTGGTGATCTAGGCATAGACTACATTAGCAACTCTCGGAAATTAATTTTGTGCGGTATAAGAGGTTTCACATAATAGTCTGTGATGATTGACAAAAAACTCTGGCTAAAAGTGGCTTTATAGTCCTTAGGCGAATCAATTATTGTCACAGACCTGATCAGTCACGAACATGCCCTTCTGCCTCCCATATTACTAAGCATTAACTGACACTTGGCGCCACAATCGAAAAAAAACCCACCTATGAGTCTGCTTTTTAGGAACTCTCTATCGATAGTTTAGCTATCCATTTATTTGTACAGGCCATTTGTTTCGTCTACATTATTTATGCACGACATGTGCTACTGTGAGATTTATTTGTACAGATATTCAGCCCCCCAATCCCAAGAATTGTATTTATTATTGGCAGGAAAAACAATATTTTGACAATATAGGAGACTTGGAAATGGGTAAGTTCAGCAGGGGTACTGAGAACATAACATCTTGTTATAGGCCAGTCATTATTAGATATGTCTGACATTACTATCTAGATCTGCCATCATCAGATAGGCTGGCCATTCTAAATAGGCCTGGCATTGCCAGGTAGGCCAGCAATCACTAGATAGAACAGCCATTACTAGATAGGCTCGGCCATTACTAAACAGGTCTGGCATTGCCAGATAGGCATGGCCTTGCCAGATAGGCCTGACTATTACTAAATAGGCCAGCCATTACTAGATAGGCCAGCCATTACTAGATAGGACAACCATTACTAGATAGGCCCGGCCATTACTGAACTGGCCTGACATTGCCAAGTAGATCTGGCATTTCCAGATAGGCCAGGCTATTACTGAACAGGCCTGGCATTTCCAGATACGCCTGGCATTGCCAGATAGGCCTGGCTCGTGTTGTTGGTGGTCTGTGCTGGGCGATGCTGCTCATTTACCACAGGTAAAGAAAACACACACTCAGTTTGTCCCTCAGGAGGTTGGTGGATTGCCCCAAATACCAGGGATACTCCAGTGCCAAAGGAAGCCTCAACATGGCCCAGTTCCTTGTAACTACACGTCCCAAAACTCCCTCATCGCCTCCCCTCAACTCCCTCCTGGGCTCCCTTCTCTTTTTTTCTTTCTTTTTTTGTGGTAAATATTTTATTCATCTGAATACATATTTTATCAGCGCCGAGGCACTGGTCTTCTAGAGGAGTGCAAGTTCATCAATGCTATTCATGGTACTGACCGATTCTGGGGTTTGGAGGCCCAGCTTCCTCTGGGATCTATATCTATTTACAACAAGCTGAGGGCAATGCCCCTACTAGAGGCTTGATGGGTTAGCTAACACCTTGTAAAAATATACAGATTTTCCGTTCGGATTTATATATTGGCAAAGAGCATTACTATTCTCGGGTGACGGAGTGGGGACCAAGGTTATGTAACAGAGAAGCAATGGATGCCCCACTCACTGTGTGACATAAGAGACTATGTGGAAAATATGATAACACATAGTGCCCGAGATTCTGATGTGATGTTCATATGTAAGAGACAGTTAATGTTTAGTGAAATGTTCCCTCCATACACCAGAAAGAATGCAAGTGGAGGGGAAGGACATTTTTAATATATGTTTATTGTAACTGTCTGCAACTAGCTGTTACCATGGGGCCGATGGGCAAGCACACCCAGCCATCCTGCATACATTATGGACACCATCTGCAGCTGGGGGTTGAGTGACAGCTGCCCCCTATTAGGGCGTCGCCCCCCTCTGATTGGCTGGCTGTGGGAGCCCAGTCACCTGCGTTCCTTATACCTGACACACAGACCCCACTCTGCACTCTTGAGAGAGTCTCTTGGCTAGGCACTCTAGCAGGAGGCACTCTTCTCTTGTCCCGGACCCCAGACACTCAGTCTGAGGCTCCACTTTCTACACACAAACTAGCGGCAGCTATTCAAAAGGCACTGAGCTGTGTGCAATAACAATGGGACTCAGGTTCAATGGGCTGTATGCACTGATTCTTATACACACTAACAAGTGACATGAGGATCTGTGTGGGCAGTTGGTAAGGAGTGAGGGTGATAAGTCGCTAGAAGGGGAACAGGAGTTGATGCCAATAAAGCACAACTTCTTCACTGTAAATCTTGCGCGACTTGTCTTCCCTGTCTTTCTTATGAGTTTGTTGAGAGGGACATCAGGTGGGAACTGACAGACAGTTGTCAGAACGCACCTGGGGAGAGTAGTGGTATCCAGGGCTCTGACAGCCGAGTTCCCAATATATTACAACCTTATGGGCCTGTGATAACAATCCCCTTGAATGCCTTTCACCAAGGGGGTCTTTTATATGCACTGTCCTGTCTGTGGGAAAGTGCATATAAAAGACCCCTTGCTGCTTATTGGAAAGAGTAGTCTATGTGGCGGCAGCCGGTTTCCTCCAAAGAAATATGTCAGAATGACCATATGTTTGACATCCAGTAGCCGATGATAAAAATCAATGTGCTGTAGAGGTGTTGTTAAATAAAACAAGCTTTACTTTAAACCTAAGCAATTTTTATTGGCAAAATCCGATGTTTCAAAAGTATTTAAATGTGTATGTTTCAATAGCGAAAACAAAGAGAATGCTAGCAGTTGCCTGAACAGGCCTGGCATTTCCAGATAGGCCTGGCATTTCCAGATAGGCCAGACTATGTCCCAAAAGACATAGTACAGAACAGTGTATTTGTTATCATCACAATTTACTCGAACACCATATTATTATCGGCAGAACTCCCTTTGACTTTCTGAAAATAATGTATTTGGCAGTGTGCATCATTGGATGGGTAATTTGTGTGCGCATACCAGTTCAAGCCAAGTAAATGGTTGGTTGTTGGGAGTTTTACATCCTGGCACCATCTAAGGTCATATCAGGACGGTAGACCAAATAGAATATGTCATTGCTACGTTACCTAGCCCATGTTGCTGCTTGACAAAGCCAATGCGTTTTTACCGTACTAATAATTAAAACCAAACAAAGAAGCTATTTATTAGTGCACCACGGTCAAAGTTTAAAAGACAGGTTCAAATTTAGATGAGTATTTGTTTTAGAAAATATTATGCTGTTATTGGATAATTTTGATTGTTTTCTGATGGTTGAACACCTCGTCATCAGCAAGGGCCATATTAAAGGCGAAAAGCTAGTGGTACCTATTCTGGCAGCCTGCCAATCGTAATCACATGCCTACATTGAGGTTTACATAATAACATTGGTGCATACCCCGATATATTTGACATGACAAAGTTGTATTAAGTTGACGTACTAGAGCTATTCCATTTGGGCAACCATACATCTTTGACAAGAATGCCAGCATCTAAATCTGATATGTATGACCGAATCTAGAGAAGTGCTTTTGTTTTGGAAATGTTATGCCTCCATTAGATTATGCAAAGTTAATGCAATGCACATGCCAACAACTAAGGCTAAGTATACAGTAAAACCTTTCTAAATCAACCGACCACGGGACCAACATTAAATGGTCCATTTAGGGAGGTAGTCGGTTTAGGGAGTTTTTCATTTCGTTACATTGGTATTGTATGGGCTATCGTTTGGGATCCAAATAAAGCGATCAATATAGGGGAGTGGTCGGTCTGTGGAGGTGGTAGGTTAGAGAGGTTTTACTGTATATTCATTTCATTCTAAATCTACCTCCAAATTATGTTCACATGCCATCATCTATGGAAAGATATAGTCCATGTCATCTTCATGAAACTATCTTGTAGCTGGGCAAAGCATGTTTATACAACTATTGGTGTGTTTTGTAGATCTATATACTGCCAGATCTTCATAAGCCGTGGGCTATACTTACAAATGGACATCTTTTTCTTCTCAAACCACATCTCAATTGAAGAGGTGCCTCTGGACTACTGTACTTTGCCCCCCCCCCACCCCCCTCGAAAGGTTCTTGCGTGCATATATGGCACACATTCTGATGCTTGTGTAAGCTCTCACTACTAACTAGACCAGACTTAGTATACATTATCTCATAGCGAAATAGCGAATGGTAGACAGGAAGTGTGAACACTTATTTGTCTCTCAATTTTGCTTGAGTGCAAGTAAATAAGCAACACAAGGAATAATTAGTAGCATGTGGTGAATAAGGGGTCAAATTTCCCTGGATCATCAGCCAATGCTTTTTCTAATCTATTCTTGAATGAATTTATTGACTCGGCATCAAGAACATTTTGTGGGAGACTGTTCCATATATTTATAATCCTGTTTGAGAATGTGAAATATCTCCAATGGAATTAAAGCAGATTCGGTCTAAAAATAAAAAAATTGTTATCCTTAAATGGAACTGTATGTTTGTTGAGGTGTCATGTGACAGTGCACACTGATGGTGACTTTATAGACCTGTGAGACTGGGACGCCAGCACCATGATCTGATAAAATACTCAGTCATTATTTGGGTACTTAGAAAGTCCAGTCCTTATGCTATCCTAGCAAGAAATATCAAGCGCCACGTATCATTTTTGCAATACATTGGTTTGACTAGGTCGGGTTTCGAACTCACAAGCTCCCACACAGGAAGCCAGTCAGCCATCCTCTCTGGCCACTTGGAGTTAAGTATTGTCAAATATGTTATACATGTAGTTGCACTTTCGACTATGCTACAGCAGTTGGCTATGCCATGCACTATATAATGTAAAAACATCCTCCCACGGCCCGTCCAAAACATAACTAAGCAACCATATACAAACATTGTAAACAGTCACAAAAATATAAAACACTCACAAAATGAACCCTGTTTAATGAGTCGGTGTCCGCTGGTCCCCAGGGAAGGCCTGAAGCTGTGACCTGGCATGTTTACCCACTTGTGAGTCGCACTTAACGCTACCCTCCACTACTATTCACACTATTCACGCCACGGCAATGTTGAAACCAGACCTAGGGCACTTACGCGTCTGCGAGGCATCGCTCTATGTAAAGTAATGTGAATACATTTTTGTTGACCAAAACCGCTCGAAATCACTCAAATTTGAGGGTATTCATTTTTGAAAGTAATATATTCATCTTTGCATACCTGTTTTCTATCTATTGGCCAATTTTCACGAAGATTGGGTGACCCTTGCATGGTGATCTTTCCCATTCTTTAACTACAATGTGACTGTCAACTTCAAGTCTGCATAGTTATGGTGGTATCATGTAATGCAGCACTGTCAGTGTAGCTATCTGTGCAACACAGTTAAACAACTAGTCTTAGTAATTACAAATTAATAAAAGCTTTAAAAGGGTTAAAATATATTTGTTAAATATATCTATATTAAGAAAGTTATGCAATTTTGAATTTAAGAAAAGATTGGCAGCCAAGGTGAGTGACTTTGTTGACATTGCCTACTGAAATGCATCTGATCATCACTCAATCTTCATGAAAATTGACCAATAAATAGAAAAAAAGGTAAGCAAAAATGACTATGATAGTTTCAAAAGTTAATATCTTCAAATTTTACTCCTTTAATTTATGTAGTAGTTCATACACGTCGGCACACAGTAGTGTTTTATGGCCATTTCCAATACCAACGCTTACTCAGCCTCGTTCTGAATCCTAATTAGGTCGCGTGTGAATAGGGTGAATAGGCACTAAATTTAAACTCACTTTGAATCCAGAACCACATGTTTCCTCATGATGAAACTCAGTAAGGTATATATGCCACACCGTTGTTTCTTGTGACGATTGGAGTGAAATTGTGCTAGGAAATATTCTACTTCAGATAAAATATCACTTCCTGTATGTATGTGTACCAACCCTTCCCTACAGTGTTCCTAAGCTGGACTCATTCTCTTAGTACCCATATCCCAGATAGCACACAGCCGTCGGCCCAACGGCGGGAGCCGCCGTTGGGCCGCTGTTGTTTTGTCCAACCTCACGCCGTCGGCTCGATGGCGGCTGCCACCGTAGGCCCGACGGCGGCTGCCGCCATAGGCCCGAAGGCTGCTGCTGCCGTAGGCCAGACGGCAGCAGCCGCCATCAAGCCGACGGCAGGAGGTTGGACAAAACAACATCGGCCCGACGGCAGCTGCCGTCGTAGGCCCGACACAATATATTTATTCAAAATTAATAGAAAACCTTATAAATTTAATATAATCTTTTTGGTAAAGATGTTTTCTATATGTGTACCAAGCGATTTGTTTCTAAGTGGTGTGGTTTTAGAGATATTTCACTTTTTCTGTATGGGTATGGGTTAGGGTTAGGGTTAGGGTTAGGGTTAGTGAAAAGTGAAATATCTCTGAAACCACACAACCTATTAACAAATCGCTTGGTACACATATAGAAAACATCTTTACCAAAGAGATTATATTAAATTTATAAGGTTTTCTATTAATCTTGAATAAATATATTGTGTCGGGCCTACGGCATTTGCCAGAAAAAACCAAGATGGCGGTGCTTCGTCACCATTCCGTACCGGATAATTCAAATCGTATTAACACGAATAATTCCATTAATACGTCGTAATAAATTACAAAACTTTGTCAAAATAATCTAAACATATTAATAAACAAACCTGTTAAATAATTCCTTAAAATTCCTGCGATTTCTGGAGTTATTTGTAGAAAAAGAACGCTGCTCAACGATCGCACATCCTCGCTGGCGACTCAAACTGAGTCGAGGTCGAACCGTCAACAAACCGTACCGGATATTTCAAATCGTATTAACACGAATAATTCCATTAATACGTTGTAATAAATTACAAAACTTATACAAAATAATCTACACCTATTAATAAACAAACCTGTTAAATAATTCCTTAAAATTCCTGTTATTTCTGGAGTTATTTGTTGAAAAAGAACGCTGCTCAACGATCACACGTGTTCCACTGGCGACTTGAGCCGGAAACCAAATTTAAAGAACTGCGCATGCGTGGACCACCGCTGTCGGCCCGACGGTGGCTCGATGGTGGCCCACATGTGGAAAATGAATGGAAACCAGCGGCGGCCCACCGCCGTCGGCCCGACGGTGGCTCGACGGTGGCCCAAATGTGGAAAATGAATGGAAACCAGCGGCGGCCCACCACCGTCGGCCCGACGGTGGCTCGACAGTGGCCCAAATGTACAAAGGATTGAAACCCAGCGGTGGGACACCACCGTCGGCCCGACGTTGGCTCGACGGTGGCCCAAATGTGCAAAACGATTGAAAACCAGCGGCGGAACACCACCGTCAGCTCGACGGTGGCTCGACGGTGGCCCAAATGTACAAAAAGATTGAAACCCAGCGGCAGGCCATCACCGTCGGCCCGATGGTGGCAAATATGTGCCGATGGTGCGACCAATAGCCAACGTCGCCCCGACGGCTGTGTGCTGTCTGGGATTATTTTAATTAAGTGGGTCATAATCAATTATTATTCATTAAGTGGTGAATCAGGATCACAGATTTGGTAAAAACACGATAAATGCACAGATTTAAATGGTTGTTTATCTACAGTAGCTTCTCCCCAATTTGATAAATTTACAGTGGTTAAATAAAGGCAGTTTAAACAAAGAACCCAAAATGAAGAACGCTAACAAGACACACCAGCAATTAAAGTTGCATAGTCTGATGGCTTTGAGTTTCTGGCATTTTTCTGAGATAAATATATTAGGTTGATTATTATAATCTACCTTACTTTGAAGTAACTTTTATTTTAAATGTCTAACTTTTGAGATATTTGAAGTGCAAACATGTCAAATTACTTTTGGCAAGCGTGCCAAAACTCTGACACCATAGGCTTCAGAAGTAATAGGTTCTATTAAATTGCCTCCGTATTCCATTCTGTGCAGAAATAAATGTTTAATAAGTACATCAGTATCTAAGTTACATATGTGGAATCAAATCTGGATAATTGTTTTGGTTTTGAAAATGTGATGCTTCATCGGACTGTACAGCTTTAATACATTTAACATGGTTTATTTACCAGAGTGGTTACAGGGCTAACCTATCACGGATTGATATCAAACTGAACGAAGCCACACAGCGGCCGAGTCTAGATTTCAGTTGCACCCTCATGGCGACTTTATAGTGCTGCCCGACTGGGAAATCAGGCCGCCGGCACCATGACCTGATATCCCAATCACATTTTCATGACACTGAGCTAACCAGTCCTTGCCCTATCCTATTAATGCTGATCACCAAGCTAGGAAGCGACAAGTATCAATTTAAAATATTTGTTAGTTTTGAAAGTGAGCAGAGTCACCGTTGGCTCATGGCGTTTAGGAGGTGGGGGAGGAGAGAATGCCCGCTCCGCAGTGAATAACATGGAAGTTAAGGTGGTTAGAGAGAAACATTAAGGGGCTGCTGTTATTTATATCCACATCAATTATATAGTATATTTATGTATATATATATAACATGTAGCATGAAAACCCAGTTGAATGATCATATTAATATTAGTAATACTAGGTTCAACGTGTACATAAACAAAAATCTATGGGCCCATCAATGTAAGTCAACTCTGTACTGCTCACAGACATACGTGCCATTATAAAGTACCAGTACAGATGTGGAGATATGCACATATATATCAATAATGCCAGCTTTATTCATACATGTAATTCATTTATACAACAATGCATGAACCACACCACATGAGACGCCACCACATGCCTCCAGTTTTAAGAACACTAGCTGTGACCAGCAGCAATCCCACGGTATCAAGACCCCTTCTATTAAAGGCCCTGTCACACTACGACGTATGGCGCCGGCGTGTGCCTAACGTGTTGAAATAAATTTCAAATCAAAATAGGTTGGCATACGCCAAACATTTCGCGCTCCGAGGGATAAAAATGGGCGCACACACAACGTACACACAATGTACACACAAAGTATGTAACGTATGCAGAACGTATCTCTGACCTATTGAGAGTGTTCATGTGCCTCACAAAACGTTCGCAAAACGTTCGCATATGCTGATGGTATGCTGACCAATGTTACGTAAGTTACCCCATCTCTAGAAGTATGGCGCATACATTAAGTATGCTGGAGATATGGCTGGCATACTTTCGAAGTATGTTTGGAGTACTTTATGAATCCATTGGCTGTACGCGGACTGCACGTTCCCAACAGGCAGAACGTATGGCTAACATGTTCCAACCTATGCCGACCTATCCCGACCTACCCCTAATGTATGCATAATGTACGCCGACATACGCCAAGCATACACCAAGCGTATGAGAAATGTATGAGCCATATGGCGACATATGTTGACAATTTTGAACACGCGCACATTTTTGTAGCAGCTCGACCTACGCCGACCTATGATGCCGTATCCCGAGCATACTCGACGTATGCCCAACACATATGTAACATATGACGCCATATGCCGACGTGTTGGTCGAAAATCGCAAACGTCGGCATACGCTAAGGCCATACGTCGTCGTGTGACAGCCCCTTTACACGCTCCCGCCTCTCGTATTGAACAAACCTCTGCTCAAATTTATTTGCCTCCGAAATGAGAACATGTGGTTTCATTCAGTCAGGTCCCGAGAGGGAAAATCGGTGGCCTTTATTCTCAGTGTGTTACAATTGCTGACAGGGCCCGGAGCCGCGGGACAACGAAACAAACAAGTGTCAGCCTCCCTAAGTGAAAGCCTTCTTAATGCTTTTCCCTCCAGGATTCGTGGGTGGGGGAGGAAAAACGAAAGGTAGTCGACTGGACTACACTGCTTTGAGGTGACTTTTTTGTGGGTCTTATTTGTTTTGTTTTAGTTTCCTTTTTTGTATCTTTTTATTGTCTTTTTGGTGTCTTTTTTAGTGTTTTCTAAAAGACGTTTTAGTGTCCCTTTTAGTGTTCTTTTTAGTTCTTATCTTTAGCCTTTTTAGTGTCCTTTTGTAGTGTCTTTAGTGTCCTTTTTAAATATCGTTTAAGTGTACTTTTCAGTGTCCTTTTAACGTATGTTTTAAGTGTCCTTTTTTATAGATATAAAATCCTCCGACGCGAGAGATTTTCTTAATACAGGTACCTGGGAGCGCCGGAGATGACGCCACCAGTCATGACACATGAAGGAGGCAGTACAGCGAATAGTGTAATAATAATAAGGAAATGATTCTTTTCGGCACCTTTATACTCGCATAATGCGTTATACATCACATAATGTATATGCCGTGCCATAATGAGTGAGTAATGTGTATATACTGACATGTATATATATATATATATATATTGTGTAGCTTACTATATGTTAAAGTGCGTATTTATATAATATACACATGATATATGTCGGTCTACACACATGTGAAATAATAATATATAAAAATATATATTTATGTAGTAATACAACCCTCTGAAGATTTATACACGTATAACAGTTATAAAAACTATATATTATATATATATATAGGTCAAAGTTTGTTTGTGCGGGTTGTGGAGGTTAATCATACCAGGTTACATTTAAGCTAAATCCATTTGCAGAGACCACGAGCGGTGGACAGGAGTATGTCTGATTTTAATACCTGGTTCCACAGGAAACTCACTCTGCTTGTCACGAGCCAGCGACAGGAGGAGCCAATTTACTTTCAGCACGTCGTGTTGTGTCTGTGGGTTCTGACATCTGGCTTTGCAACAGTTCAGCGGCAACACAACCACACACACAGTACAAACACAGTACACACACATCCACACACACAGTACACACACACCGTACACACACAGCCACACACACACCGTACACACACACACATATATATATATATATATATATATATATATATATATATATATATACAGTATAACCCCGTTAAACCAAACTTGAAGGGACCCTAGAAATTTGTTTGGATTAACCGATCATTGGTTTAACCGAGCTTTGGCTTCGACTTTGACTTGGCTTTGCAAAAACGTGGGTGCTTTATGAATGTAATATACAATGCATGTGGACACTTTGATTATTGTTTTTTTATGTATATGCAGTATAACTCCGTTAAACCAATCTCGGTTAAACCAAACGATCGATTAATCCAAACTTTTTTCGGCGGCCCGGAAAAATACTACAATTTATCATATAAAAAAGTTGGTGGGGTCCCAGATGACCTTATAACCACATGCAAGTTTGGTTTAACAGTACCAGAAGTGGCCTAGGGTCCGACAATTTTGTTTGGGATTAACCGATAATTTGGATTAACCGATTTTGGTTTAACCAACTTTTTTATATGATAAATGGTAGTATTTTGCCAGGCTGCTGAAAAAAGTTTGGATTAACCGATCGTTTGGTTTAACCGAGCTTGGTTTAATGGGGTTATACTATATATATATATATATATATATATATATACATATATATATTATAATATATATATATATATATATACATATATATATATATAATATAGTAAAACCTGTCTAACCGACCACCTCCACAGACCGACCACTCCCCTATATCGATCGCTTTATTTGGGTCCCACCAATACCATTGTAACTGTATTCTAACTCCCTAAACCGACCACCTTCCACTTAAAGTCGGTCCCAAGGTCGATCGATTTAGAGAGGTTTTACTGTATAATATATACGCACATATATGTACTATGGAAATGCATATACTATATACATCCGCACGTACATATCAGGATATTAAAGCTGCATAGTCTGATGAAATATCAAATTTTCAAAACCAAATCAATGATCTAGATTTGATTTTACATATCTAACATAGATACTGATGCACTTATTAAGCATTTGTTTCTGCATAGAAGGCAATACTGAGTCAATTAACAGAACCTGTTACTGCAGAAGTGTATGGTGTCAGAATTTTGGCAAGCATGCCAAAACTATTTTTCCATGTTTGCACTCAAAATATCTCAAATGTTTACCATTTAAAATAAAAGTAACTTTGAAGTAATGTAAAGTAGATACTAGTGGTCAATCTAACATATTTATCTCAGAAAAAATACAGAAATTCAAAACCATCGGACTATGCAACTTTGGTCGTAATGCTCGCATTGCGGTTGATGCGAGGCGAGGAAGGACCCCCCCCCCCCCCCTTTCTTCCTCCAGCCCTTGGCCATTACCTAATCTCCCCCACTTCCTTCCCTTAAAGCCAGCCCCGAGGCCACCTCAGGCCACTCGCCCTCCTGCCTCCAGACACTCTACTCCTCCATACCCTTTTTTCCCCACCCACCATCCCTATACACCAACTCTCCATCCTCGGGTGGAGGGCTCCTCGGATCCACCTCCCGGGCCCAACTATTAACATTACTCCTATTGACATTTACATATTTCAATGCTGATACCTCATATATCTCATGCTGATGCCTCATATATTCGACATTATATATCTCTGATACTCATGCTTGATGACTGCTAATTACATGCTGATGCCTCATATATTCCATTATATATCTCTGATACTCCTCCTTGATGACTGCTAATTACATGCTGATGCCTCATATATTCCATTATATATCTCTGATACTCATGCTTGATGACTGTAATTATCCATGTTTATCTCGGCATTTCTAAATAAAATGCCTTTTATCCACTCATGCTTCCTCGTCCTTCCTTGACGCGCATCAAGAGAGGCAGTAGCCTGGTGATCTAAACGTACGGCACTGACTGCGCATGCGCCTTATTTCCGGGCGTATCTTTAGCGGCCGTGGTTACGCGTACGTGAGCCGTACGCGTAACCTATCGGTCTAAACGTACGTGAGGATGCGCGCGCATGTGTTTCGTGAGGACGTCTGAATGTTGGTGATATGACGAATAATGTTTTAAAGGCCCCTAAATACACAATTAACTTTGTCATTCACATCAAAATTGTGACACCATCTTCTTCAGCAGTAACAGGTTCAATTAAATTGACTTAGTATTTATATCCTTTCCTGCAGCAACAAATGCTTAAAGTTGCATAGACCGATGGTTTTGAGTTTTTGTCAGTTTCTGATAAAATACTTGAGTTTGCAGTAACTTTCATTTTAAATGGTTTTTTGGTGTTTTTTTTTAATTGAGGCTGTATTTATACTGTCCGCAGCTTTATGTATACTGCCCATAACCTTTTAGATATTTGAAGTGCAAATATGCCAAATTAATTTTGGCAAGCAAGCAAAAACTCTTACTACTGTCGTGGTGGTGATGAAAATGGGAAATATTGAGCCTAGAGCGGGACTCGAACCTACATCTCTTTGCACTCCGGGCCAGTGTGCTAACCATTACACCACCTAGGCTCCCTGATATCTTCACATGTCTACGAACCCTGTTTGATGTAACAGTGTAAGGCTGTATACTATCAATGTATGAATACATGAATATTTAAATTTAGAAATATATTTAAATATATTTATATTTTAATGTATTATATATATGTAGTAGGCTGCACTGACCTCTCAGGCAAGTAACCACATAGACAGGTAGGCGTGGGGAGCGTGTTGATATCAGGGAGCCTAGGTGGTGTAATGGTTAGCACACTGGCCCGGAATGCAAAGAGATGTGGGTTCGAGTCCCACTCTAGGCGCAGTATTTCCCATTTTCATCACCCCCATGACACTGGTTGCCGTGACCAGGATCCTGTACAAGCTTTGCGCTGTATGGTTGTTGAACCTACCCTGTGTATGTATGTGTTAGTGCATTGCCTGTATGTATGTAATTGTAAGCATTACAAGACTTACAATTCCAGGGGGACGAGTGTAGTGGTCTGCACTGACCTCTCAGGCAAGTAACCACATAGACAGGTAGGCGTGGGGAGTGTGTTGATATCAGGGAGCCTAGGTGGTGTAATGGTTAGCACACTGGCCCGGAATGCAAAGAGATGTGGGTTCGAGTCCCGCTCTAGGCGCAGTATTTCCCATTTTCATCACCCCCATGACACTGGTTGCCGTGACCAGGATCCTGTACAAGCTTTGCGCTGTATGGTTGTTGAACCTACCCTGTGTATGTATGTGTTAGTGCATTGCCTGTATGTATGTAATTGTAAGCATTACAAGACTTACAATTCCAGGGGGACGAGTGTAGTGGTCTGCACTGACCTCTCAGGCAAGTAACCACATAGACAGGTAGGCATGGGGAGCGTGTTGATATCAGGGAGCCTAGGTGGTGTAATGGTTAGCACACTGGCCCGGAGTGCAAAGAGATGTGGGTTCGAGTCCCGCTCTAGGCGCAATATTTCCCATTTTCATCGCCCCCATGACATATATATAACATTTTTCGGGCGTCGCTGAGGCTATGGCACAGGAATGAGGAGTGTTGAAAGCAGCCGGTGGTGGTGCTAGTGTCGAGTTTAGGCTGCAGACAAATGACTGTTTACTCAAACCATATGATTGCCAGGTCCACAATCATTTATTCCCCAAAACCCACTATTAGACAATACCCACATGTGTGTGTTTAGCTCTAAGATTAATTAAAAACTATTATTTTTGATAAAATTGCATATGCAAAAAACAACCCAGCCCAAACTCGTCATTCCAATGGAAATTTGGCTGCAACTTTGTTTTTCGTTGTCGTTTCAATAGCAAAACGCTCAGTACATAATACTTTAAGCCACTTAGGACACGCACGTCACAAGGATATCGAATTATGCTGATCAACTTGTGGTTCATTAAGTAGGCAGGTTACATCTGAGACAAACGCACGCCTGAGAGTCCCTCCCTCCCCCATACTCCCCCAGATATTCGGTAAGGAGTGTTACGTCATGAGATTACGCGCTCAGCTATAAAAGCCACGTGGTTCAAAGAACTCCAGCGGAAGAGGTTTCATTTTTAATTACAGTAAAGCCTCCCTGAATCGCCCAACCATGGGACCGACTTTAAATAGTTCATTTAGGGAGGTGGGAGGTTTAGGTGTTTTTTAAAATTTTATATCGTTACAATGATCGTTTGGGACCCAAATAAAGCGATTGATATAAGGGAGTGATGGATCTGTGGAGGTGGTCGGTTAGAGAGGTTTTACTGTACTTGGTAAGGACTATTACGTCATGAGATGATGCACTCAGCTACTAAAGTCACGTGGTTCACTGGACTCCAGCGGAAGAGGTTTAATTTTTAATTATGTTGTAGTCATGGCAACCTAGCTAAGAAGGACATAACATCCGTATATATATATATATATATATATAATAATATATATATATATATATATATATATATAAATGAGTGTGTATGACCTCAATAGGAATCTCAAGTCCATACGGATGTTATGTCCTTCTTAGCTAGGTTGATCTAAATGTTGTTGATCTATTGTAGATCTAAAGGGCGCATTCCTTACATGCGATATGCGGTATGCGAATGCGAATGCGAATGCGACAAAAAATCGAAACGCCTTGAAGCCTATGAGCTACATTCCTTACACGCGGTATGCGAATGCGAATGCGAATGCGTTTTTCCGATCGGTCCATGTAGCGATCAGTGCGGCATGCGGCATGGGGGTGCGAATAGAAAACCATCAGTCGCATTTGTCCATTAGTTTTAGACAAGGAGAGGTCGAGGAGAGGAACGGTCACACACAAGGGTGTGGAGGGGACACACAGGCCTAGAGGGACGGTCCTAACATGGCTCAGTTTAGGATGTTAGAACCGTCCCAATCGGGAGACAGACGGTTACGGGAAAGCTAAAAATGCTACCATATGCACAGAAATATGAATACTTATCTATAATTTGGCTATTATAAAGGTAGGAACCCCCATGTGAGGTACGAAAAGGTACATAGATATAAATGCAATATTTGGTCATATACAGCGCAGTAAGGAGTATACTTGTTATTATTATTATGGGGGTGTTCGTAACCTTACGACGGTTACAGGTTGCAGAACTGCAACATTATAGAGAGGCTCCGATAAATCGGCCCAATCCGTGGTTGAAGACTTGTCTTCGTAGAGGGGGTGTTGTGAGAGCTGGGGGCATCTCTCACGACGTGGTGAAGGCGGGGCGTTGGTGGCAGCGAATCTCTCCGTGTCGGTGTGTAGCTGTAGATGTCCAGGACCGCACGGGGCTCCTGGTGTAGGGGCTGGATCTGGTGGAACCTCACGGGGCTTCCGGCGGGACCTCACGGGGCTCCCGGTGTTGGGGCTGCATCTGGTGGGACCTCACGGGGCTCCCGGCGGGACCTCACGGGGCTCCCGGTGTGGGGGCTGCATCTGCTGGGACCTCACGGGGCTCCCGGGTGGGACCTCACGGGGCTCCCGGCAGGACCTCACAGGGCTCCCTGCTGGGGGACCTCACGGGGCTCCCTGGTTGGGACCTCTCAGGTCTCCCTGACAGTGGTTGTTAGTCACTGTTGCTACTGTCGGTTTCAGAGTTGCCGGCGATGGGCTCGGGGCCGCCGACGATCTCGAAGGTGTGGTAGTTCTGCAAGTAAAATCTACCGAGTGGCTCCCATGAGGACTCGGAGAGTCTCTCGAGGATGGCGAGCGCAGCTCGGGTGTCGGTCAAGCTGTGTGGTGGGCCGAGGAAGTCTCGGATGGCGGTCCTATCGAAGGCCACGCATGACGCCAAGACGTGGGCGACGTAAAAGAGTTTGTCACCGCAAGGACATCGCTGCAATGCAGGGGTATCAATGAACCGCCTGTATCCAGTCCTGAACCGCGTGACCGCCTCTTGCACGGATGCAGGGAGGTTTTTTGGGACTGGCAGGAGCGCTCTGACATTTTTGTGCCAGGCCCAACTGATGGAGTATGGGTTTCTGACGGCGGTGCTGTGGAGGGAAGCATCCCACAGGGCTTTAGTGGCTCTAGCATAGGTAGCTTTGAGTTTGGACAGGGAGTGGTCTATGACGAGGTCGACCTCCGGAGGGCGGGAGCCATCCAGAGCAGCTGAGTCAGCCTGGTCATTGCCGGGAAGTCCAATGTGGGAGGGGACCCAGGTCAGCACTGTGTCGAGTTGAGCTTCGTGCCTGGCGACGATGGTGTTCTGGATCAGGGCGGCCAGAGAGTGGTTAGCTCGGTGGTCCCTGATCTTGCGGACTGCATTGAGTGAGTCAGTGACCACTATGCAGCTGCAGTGTCGCAGGTGGGTCAGTGCCTGGTGGATGGCGGCGAGCTCTGTATCGAGGGAGGAGGAATAGTCCGTGACCCTGATAAGGCGTCTAGCCTGCCCTTCTGGCAGGAAGTAGCCAGCCCCGGCTCGGCCTGTGTCAGGGTTGAGTGAGCCGTCGGTGTAAACCGTAGTGGCTAGAGGGAAGTCCTCTTTGGCCCGGGCAATGGCTTCCTGAGCCAGGGTTTTTAGGACTATGGTCGGGTAGTTGCTTCGTGCTGAGCAGAGGCTGGTGAGTCTGACCTCGGCGGGTACGGAGTACCAGGGGGGTCTCGCCCGGAGGTCAGGGACGTCAGCGAGTGCCAGCCCGTGTGTTTCCTTCAGGGTGCGGATGGCCGTTTTCGCACCCCAGGAGAGGCCGAGGCGCCGTCCTGGGCCGTTTAGTAGGTAGGAGGCTGCGCTGCGGTAGAAGGTGGAGTGGCCTGTGGACAGGGCTTGGCAGAGGTGGTTTGCCAGCAGCTGTTGTCCGCGCAGGTGGAGTGGTGGGAGGTTGGCCTCAAGGAGGAGGATCTCAACCCTGGTTGTCCTGCGAGCTCGGATGATGAGTCGCGCTGCCTGGTATTGGACTCTTTCCAGGGTGAGGAGGTCTTTGGTCAGGGTTCTACTGGCAGGCAGGCGGGTCTTGCGGCTCTCTCTGCAGTAGCCAATCCAGGTGATGGTGTTGGCTGCATAGTCGTAGAGGGCCCGCACGGTCTGTCTGTAAAAAAGGCTGAGCACCTCAGCTGGTGCTCCCCAGTTGAACCCAGAGATTCTAGTCATAAGAAGAAGTCTCTTGCTCATTCTGGAGGTGAGGTGCTTTACCAGTGGGCTCATGGAGAGTTCGTGGTCGAGCCTGACTCCGAGATAGTCGAAGGTTTCCACCCACTCGACGTCCAAGTCCCCGGCACGGAGTGGGTGGGGAGGCTGATCAGCAAACATCATCATGGCTTTGGTTTTGTCTGCGGATATTTTAAGCCCCAGCTCACAGCAGGAGCTGCTGAGTAGGAGCAGGACATCCGCCGCGAGGAGGGCCACGTCCCTTGTGCATGAGCAGACGACAGCGATGTCGTCTGCGTAGCACAGAATCTTGACGTGTTTGAGGCGCCGTGCAGCAATGCCTGTTTTTAGTCGGCCTATGAGGGCAGCGACTACGGCGTTAAAGAGGAAGGGGCTGAGGACAGCCCCCTGTGGGACGCCGTTTTTTTAGGTGTTTGAGGGGAGAGGTGCTGCCCTGGAAGCGGACACTGGCTCGCCTATTACTTAGGTAATTCTTGACGAATGCCAGGGGCTTCCCGGTGACTCCCAGCTCAACCAAGGAGGCGAGGACCACGTTGTGGTCGACCAGCTCGAAGGCCTTCTCCAGGTCGAGGAAGATGACAGCCGCGCAAGAGCGAGTTCCCTTGGCTCGTGCTATCTCCTCGATGAGGGTGAGGACGGCGTGCTGCGTGCCACGCCCAGCTCGGAACCAGACCAGTTCTTCGGGGAAGCCATTGGCCGGGTCACTGGAGAAGGTGTCGAGTCGGCCCAGTACGACTCTCTCTACCACTTTCCCGAGGGATTGCAGCAGTGAGATCGGCCTAAACTCGCCTGGGACTTTCTTCGGGATGGGTACGATGACCGCGTCCTTCCACGATTGAGGTATGTTCGCTCGTGTGTAGACCGAGTTTAGGAGGCCCCCCCCCCCCCCCCCCCCCCCTGCCCCCCCCCCCCCCCCCCCCCCCCCCCCCCCCCCCCCCCCCCCCCCCCCCCCCCTATTATCCCCCCCCCCCCCACATCCGCCACCCCCGCCCCCCCCCACCCACCAATATAGGCAATGTTCCCTGTTGTGGGTGGACAGGCGGGTCCACACCGTGGTAGGTACACCGTCTGCTCCGGGGCTCGTTTTCTTCCGAGGGGGTGGGAGTGCCCTCCCGAGCTCGGTCTTGGTGAGGGGGCGGTCAAAGCCATGGGCGGAAGGGAGGTCTATGGCATTGTTGATGGCTTCCTCTCGCTGGGTGGCCTATCCTGGCGGGAGTTTGTAGGTGGGGCCACGCTGTGTGTGTTTGGTAGGCCAAGCTGTGGGTCTGTCCTGTTAATGAAGGTGGCGAGCTGGTTTGTGGCTGTTTGTAGTGGATTTGGTTCGTGGGGTGACCGTGGGGTGATTCCCTGTATGCTGTGGAGTTTCTGCCAGAGGCGTGTGAGTGAGGTGTTCCATGAGATTTTGGTGCACCACAGCTTCCACTTTCTGTCGTTTTCGGTTGCGATGAGCTCGTTCAACCATTGGGTGGCGATGTTGACTAGTCTTTCGGTGCCTGGGTTGGGGTTGGAACGGAGTTTGCGGAGGAGTTTGTTTTTGTGGTGTTTGGCTCTCCTGATGGCGGGAGAGTTAGTGATGCCCGGGGGGCGGCGGTTTGTTGTCTGTTGGATGGTGGCTTCCATGGCGTGGCGGACAAGCGTGGTGAGTTCGTCGCAAGTGTTGGGCGGGTTGGTGTGTGTGAGGTGTTGTAGGTGTTGGTTGAAGGCTTCCCAGTCGGCTCCGTCCAGGTTGAATCTGGCCGGGCTTGGTGGAGGAGGGACCTTGGTAGCGTCTGTGCGCAGGAGCGCTGCGTGGTGGTCTGAGTACAGGTCAGTCAGCTCCCACGAGGCTGTGGCTGCGAGTTGCATGTTTAGGATGCAGAGGTCAATGGACGAGCCGCTGCGATGAGTGGGCGAACCATCATTCATTAGGGTGTGGCTTGCCGAGTCAAGGATCTCTGCGAGTAGGGTGCATCCTCTGGCGGTGTCTGTGTTGTTGCGTCCCCAGATGGAGTGGTGGGTGTTGAAGTCTCCCATGATTAATCCTTCATCCTAAGCATTGCATGGGATATATATAATAATGAATAATAATAATAAAAGGTTAGATAGTAGAGTAGCACAGAAATATGAAGTAGTGCTATGCCATATTATATTATATTAGACTGACTCACAAAAGCAAGTCATATCTGCTATGCTATGGTAAGAAGTGAGCAGCTCTAGAGTATGTGCTAAAACTATACAAGTAAGGCATTGGTCAAATCGTACTTAGATCTATTTCTTATGTACTCCCTATATATCCCATATATGGTATATATATATATATATATATATATATATATATATATATATATATTTAGCACATGTACTGCAGAATTAGGAGAGATATATATACCATATATATGGGATATATAGGTAGTAGATAAGAAATAGATCTATGTACCATTTGACGAATGCCTTTCTTGTATAGTTTTAGCACATACTCTAGAGCAGCTCTAGAGTATGTGGTAAAACTATGCAAGAAAGGCATTGGTCAAATCGTACTTAGATCTATTTCTTATGTACTCCCTATATATCCCATATATGGTATATATACTTGTGTATATCTGGATATGACGGTGTAGTGGAAATGCAGTGCCTCCCCCTAGTTGTTCTCAAGGCATCGGTTGATAGGTAGTTGGGTTCGAATCCACTAGCGGGCACCCACGCTGCCTCGTCCCTACCTCCCGGCCCTGCCAGTCCCACTCACGATCCGGACCTGGCCCATGCTACTGCTGCCTCGCTGCTTCCTATTTTTTTAAATACTATTTTATGATTATTATTGATTGCTGAACATTAACGCTTGAATATTAACTCGGTAGGGCATCTCGCCCAGCCAGATACGGTCAATTCAGTTAGGTAACGGTTGTGTTACGAATAAATACCTGTATCTGCCCTTTGTCGTTTGGTTATCTGCTTCCACTACATGGGATATATAGGGAGTAGATAAGAAATAGATCTATGTACCATTTGACGAATGCCTTTCTTGTATACTTTAAAGCTAAGATTCCTTATACGCGGTATGCGGCATGTGAATGCGGCATGCGTCATGCGAATAGGTTGATTCCACCCACGCAGCATGTGGAATGTGGCATGCAGCGATTTCGTTTGATCTTTACAGTAACAACTTTAAAAAGTCCATATTTTCTTTAATATTAGAGCGATTTTCACAAATGAAGTGTCATTTTATTTACAATACAATATACTAACAGGTGAAATCCATTAAATCAAACTCAAAACTATTTTTGAAGATCACTGAATGTCGTATATGCAGCGTAGATATATGCGGCATAGATATATGCCAACCCCCAACATTTGTGGGGGTTTTTCCTCCAAATTTATGAAGGAACAGTATTCTTTTCTATCGCAAATGCACCAGTATTCGCATTCGCATACCACACCGATCGGTCCATGGACTGATTCAGTTGCCGCATTCGCATTCGCATTCGGACATATGGAAGCACCACTATTCAGTTACATGCTTTTTGATTTTTTGCCGCATTCGCATTCACATGCCGCATACCGCGTATCAGGAATCTTAGCTTTAGCACATACTCTAGAGCTGCCCACTTCTTACCGTAGCATAGCACATATGACTTGCTTTTGTGAGTTGGTCTAATATAATATATTACAATACTAACTCACATTTCTTTGCTACTCTACTACCTAACCGGATTTATATATATTTTTATCATCCCCTCCCCTCCCTCCAATCCTCTCTCCCATATCTCTCACTTCCGAGGGAAATACTTGGGCGTGATTTGTTTGGCAGTGGATAAATAAGACCAACCATCACGTTAGCACGAGCTCACCATAAGATACACAATGTGCCACAGTGGCTCACTGGAATTCACCTTCCAGACAAATCCGTCGTGAATATTTTCTAAAAATAACATCAACGAAAACTATACTGACATTATTGACTTCAATGACATAATAATATTATATAGAACATCGTTGTATTTTCACTATGTCCTGATTGTTACTAAATATATGTAGTGGTCTGCACTGACCTCTCCGGCAAGGAGCCGTATAGACAGGTATGCGTTGGTAGTGTGGTGACATCAGGAAACCTAGGTGGTGTACTGGTTAGCACACTGGCCTGGAATGCAAAGAGATGTGTGTTCGAGTTCTGCTCTAGGTGCAATATTTCCGATTTTCATCACCCCCCCCCCCCACACACACACACACACAAGACACTGGTGCCATCAGCAGGATCCTGTACAAGCTACGCACCATATAGTTGTTGAACCTACCCTGTGTATGTATATATATATGTAAGTGCATTGCCTGTATGTATGTAATTGTAAGCATTAAAAGACTTACAATTCCCGGGGGACAAGTGTACTAGTCTGCACTGACCTCTCAGGCAAGGAGCCGCATAGACAGGTAGGCGTGGGTAGTGTAGTGACACCAGGGAGGCTAGGTGGTGTAATGGTTCGCACACTGGCCCGGAATGCAAAGAGATGTGTGTTCGAGTTCTGCTCTAGGTGCAATATTTCCCATTTTCATCACCCCTCACGACATATATATATACATATATACATGTATATATATATATATATATTATCTCTCTCTGTATATATGTATTTTTCTATATGGCATTTGTTACAGGTGAACATACCCCTGAGTAATGTTAATTGGGGGTGTTTATTTTCGTGGAAAGGAGAAAGATTTGTTAGTTGAAGGCGCGCTAGGAAGGAGGGGAAGAATAGCATGTGGGACAGGCATAAACTGGATGCATCTCGGGTAACACGTGGGGGGGTGGGGGGGGGGGTGTCAGCAGTAATCGCTAATAGAGATTCTATTATAGGCACCAATCATGAAGGAAGCGATCTAGTTTCTCTTATACTTTCCCACTGTCTATCCTCATGTGAAAAGTATAAATGATAACAAATCTTCCATATTTCACCTTCCGTTAGATTTAGAAATATAACTTTATAAGCGAAGGCGAACAAAAGAGCAGTTCTTATAATATGCTAAATGTTCTTTGACATTTCTTTATCTGCTTGGCTTATCGTGTTCCTCATTATGTAGGATGAACCCTAATGTTATATAAATATATCATTAGGTTCCCTATGTTATATCTATGCATAGTGGTCGAATGGTCTTCCAGTGGGGCAGCATTATAAATTCCTCATGAGTGTGCACTCTCACAAGTCGATAACTATCGTGATCTGATCTTAGATGTTGACAGAACGTAAATACCAACAGACTAATACTAGTATTTAAGCATTTAATATATATTCATTCTAAATGCCTAAATGCTGAGAGCATTGATATATCACTAATTATGTATTATAATATATGTATATATATATGTATATATATATATGAAATATCATCATGTAGGTGTTAAGTATATCTTCCAGTGCATATATACTATATATATATATGATCTATAACGTATTATGCAAGTATAAAGGCGTGGAAGGGAACTACTCATTACTATTGTGATATTTCTTTATTATTATATTATTCATGTACCACTTAACTATTTCCACCTTCCTGTACCTCTCTTGTGCGACCGGTGGCGCCACCACCGCCATTTCCTGTACCTAACGTGCGCTGGAACCTCACTCGCACCGGAGAATTATATGCTGTATGAGCTATTATACGAGTATAATAAGGCCGGAAGCTTCCATCTGCTCCTCAGCCCCAACTCCTCCCTCAGTCATCTACTGGAGGAGCCTATCTATTCACCTACACTTCCATCATACTCACACTCAGATCCGTTGGCTGGCGCCACCCGTCTGTGCATGCACCACTCCTCCCCCCCCCCCCCCCCCCCCCGTCACCTACACTCACTGTACCCCCGACAATTTTATATTATATAGATATATATATCCGGTGTATATCCAAAGTTCTACATATCAAACTAAAGCTCTTCACTTCATTAGAATTCAAATAGAATGTTGCAATTGTGCATGTTGGCCCGAGGCTAACATGGGTAATTTGCTCACGAGGCAGCTGGCTGTTCCCTTTCCTGCTAAATTGCCCTCTCTATTCTCGCTCACTTTGCTTCCGACACTCCTACACTGCACACCGTTTCCCCACCCACCCACCCTCTTTCTCGGGGTGTGAGCGCTGATCCCCGACGTGTTACTGCCCATCCCTGCATTGGGCTAAACTTTCTGGTTATGCATTCCAGTCAGCATATGATTCCTGGCCTCTGTCGCCACCTGATACATGTTGAAACACCTGCCAAGGTCCGACTTGTTTTATATTAAATATTTTACTTAAACCACTTGCTGTTTCTGTTTCCTCACTTTCCTTTCTTTTCTCTTTACTGTCGAGTGTAGCGAATTAAGATTAAGAAACACCATACAACTGCTGACTTGATTTGGTGTTTTTGTCGACTCTGGCTGAGTTGCTCCATATATGGGTCACAGATAGGGGGGGCTGCTCAGTTAACCAGACGTCACGCCCCTTCCCAGTTCCCTCCGGTTCGCTATGCATCATGGTTAATTTGGATTGACAGAAGAAAGAAGGCTGATGTATGTGCGCCACCTGTTGACGGATATGTTTTCTCAGTCAGTGAGCATACAGTATACCCACTACTGTAAGACCCACAATTGATATTTTCCAAAATAATAATAATAATAATAATAATGGAATAATAATTGATAGTCATACATGAACATCTTGTGACATTCTGCTATTTTTATTATGTTTTCTTATAAGTTATATAGTGCATATATATATATGTATTTTATATATCTATTATATATCTGTATATATAGCTATCTGTATATATATATATATATATATATCTATTTATATCTGTATATATATATATATGTATATATATATATATATATATATATATATTACACTTAAAATATTTCCGAAGTTAATCATTTTAAATCATAGCTACATCAAACTAAACCGAGATAGATTACAACAATCACATACTATATTTATCTCAGAAAATGACAGGAATTCAAGTGTTGCCTACATAAAATAAGCCAATCAGATACGGTTGACGTCCAATGGCCGATGGTGTGAAAATCAATGCGCTCTGGAGGCGTCGTTAAATAAAACGAACTTACCAATCAGATACGAAGAAGATTCCATTTTAAACAATGGCCGTTTGCTACGAGCTCATTCTTCAGGCCAACTAAATGAAAACGCTTGTCCTCAGCCTTGTAAACATGAACCTTTCCGGCTAGCCTCGCTTTGACACACGTGACCTTTCCCCCCAGACGGGCGTCTCTAAAGGTCAAGGACATCTGGTGTTGTGCCAAGCCAAGGTCATGACACCCGAGGTTCTCGCCACCTGCTGGGAGGTCAAGATGGCCGACAGTGTTTGTTCTATGTAGATATTACAAGTCACGTGGTCGCAGAGCCCTGACCTCATTGGCTGGTTGCAGTCAATGGTTCTTGAGCTATATTAAATAAAAGCTACATAGTCCGATGAAGCATCACATTTTTATAACTAAAACAATTAACTAGATTTTATTCTACATATTTATATTAGATACTAATGCACTTATTGAGCATGTGTTGCCACATAGAAGGGAATACTGAGCCAATTTAATATTAATACTAATAGAGCTTGTTACTGCAGAAGCCTATGGTGTGCTTGCCAAAACTAATTTTACATCTTTATACTTCAAATATCTTAAAAGTTAGCCATTTGAAATAAAAGAAACTTCAAACTATGGTATATTATAGCAATCAGTTTAATATATTGATCTCAAAAAAGTATTTAAGAAAAGTCAAAACCATCGGACTTTGCAACTTTAAATTAGCGGTATACTATTACTAGTAATATCTGGCCGTTTGAAAGTGTGCAAGAGAATGAATAATCAGATCAACACCCAGCCTGGGAGACAATGCTGTAGCCAGAATCAGAACAAAAAGGAAATGTCTAAATGTGATACTTAGAGTTGCATAAATCGATGGTTTTTGAGGTTCTACCACATTAAAAATAAATAAAGCTACATGTATTATGTTGATCATTATGATCTACTTTACGTCAGTTTGATGTAACTTTGAGTAAAGATGCATAGTCTGATAGTTTTGAGCTTTGGTAATTTTCTGGCATAAATGTCCTAGATTGGTCGTTGTAATCTACTATGCTTTAGTTTGAAGTAACTTTGCTTTAAAATAACTAACTTATGAGATATTTGAAGTGGAAACATGCTAAATTAATGTTGGCATGCTTGTCAAAACCCTGACCGGTTAGGCTTAAAGTTGCATAGTCCGATGGTTTTGAATTTCTGTATTTTTTCTGAGATAAATATATTAGATCGATCACTAGTATCTACTTTACATTAGTTCAAAGTTACTTTTATTTTAAATGGTAAACTTTTGAGATATTTTGGGTGCAAACATGGAAAATTAGTTTTGGAAAGCTTGCCAAAACTCTGACACCATAGACTTATGCAGGAACAGGTTCTGTTAAATTGACTCGGTATTGCCTTCTACACAGAAACAAATGCTTAATAAGTGCATCAGTATCTAAGTTAGATATGTAAAATCAAATCTAGATAAGACTGGTTTTGAAAATTTGATATTTCATCAGATTAAGCAGCTTTAAGCAGTAACAGGTTCTATTAAATTGATTTAATATGCCCTTATTTGTAGCCACAAATACTTAATACTTGTGAGATCTGTATGCATAGCAGCATGCCCTGGCCCAACGCTGTTTATCTCCATTCCGGCTGAGCGGGCACCCTGGCCGAATCGGTAGAGCGCGGGCTTCGCGTGTGGAAGGTCAGGTGTTCGGTTGCCGGTCGAGTCACACCAATGACTTATAAAATTGAGACTTGTCGCTTCCTAACCTGGCACTCAGAATTAATAGGATAGGGCAAGGACTGGTCAGCTCAATGTCAGGATAATGTGACTGAGTGGGATATCAGGTCATGATGCCAGTGGTCTGATTTCCCAGTGGGGCAGCACTATAAAGTCACCATGAGTGCGCACTATCACAAGTCCGTACCCGTCCTGATATGACCTTATATGTTGCCAGGACATAAAACTCCAACAACCAATCAACCAACCATTGCTACTCTATACCAGTATGTTGTTTGGATCGGTGCTCACTGGTTCTATAGTTAGGCCCCCCGCCGGGACCAGCTCTGAGCGGTGGTGGTGTGTATTTTGCTGATGTTGACCCTTCCACGCCCTGGTCACCCCTCCACACTTGTCTTACAATGAACACGAGCGAAAAACACCGCAAGGCGCAGCCGGCCGGTCCTGAAAACAGCCCCGCTTGGGTCTGTCGGTTTAAACACGGTGTAGATTGGTTGGTTGTTGGAGTTTTACGTCCTTGCAACATCTAATGTCACATCAGGACAGGTACCACCGACTAGTGACAGTGTGCAGTCATAGCGACTTTATGCTTTTATAGTGTTGCCTCACTGGGACACCAGGCCACCAGCATCATGACCTGATATTCCATTCATTCACATTATCCTGACACTGAGCCAACCAGTCCTTGTCCTATCCTAATGATGCCGAGCTGGCTTTGTGTTTGAAGGTAGTGTTCGGTGGTTATAGATAGGTCTGGTATTATAGGTTTTTGTTTGTTTGTTTGTTGTTGTTTTACGTCCTAACAACATCTAAGGTCATATCAGGATGGGTACCGACTTGTGACAGTGCACAATTATGGTGACTTTATAGTGCTGCCCCACTGGAAGACCAGACCACCAGCACCATGACCTGATATCCCACTCAGTCGCATTATCCTGACACTGAGCCAACCAGTCCTTGCCCTATCCTAATAATGCCAAGTGCCAGGCTACGAAGCGACAAGTATCATTTTTCAAGTCATTGGTGTGACTCCACCAGGGTTCGAACCCACGATCTACCAACCCGGGAGACGGACACTCTACACTGAGCCAACCGGTCCTTACCCTATCCTAATGATGCCGAGCTGTTGGCTAGGAAGCGACAAGTATCTATACATGTGTGTATATAAGCTGGCTTTGTGTTTGAAGGTAGTGTTCCGTGTGTATAGATAGGTCTGGTATTATAGGATTTAGTTATGTTTTGTGGGATATAACGGTTACCATGTTAATAACTCCTACCAGTGCCACTAAAGGAAGTACGGTTGAATAAATAACCTGCTCAGTACGCAGCTCATTGAGCAGGTTCCTGCGCATGTCCATTAGCGCTACTTTTTAGGATGAAAGGTCGCGGGGAGGGGTGTAAAAAGAGGCACCAGGAGGAGCCAGGTTAGAGTCGGGGTGCGCGTGGGTGGGCATGTGTGAGGCGGGGTGGGACGGGGGTGGGGTATGGGGAAAAAGACGCATGGATCTCATTAGAAATAGCCGCCAGTGGTTCACTCCCTCCACACCCACATGCACACACCAACACCAACACCCATACCCACATGCATGCACCCCCATCCACTTCACCCCCATTAGCTGCCCTCATCTCTATGCCATGTTTTCTATTTGTGGTTTGCCTTGTTCCATCCGAGTTGAGCCCTTAGCTCCCATCGTCCAGCCTACACACTTAGATGTGCATGCTCCACACTGTCTCTCATATGTCTCTCCCATAGGTCTCCCATAGGTCTCTCATAGGTCTCTCCCATAGGTCCCCCATAGGTATCTCTCATAGGTATCTCATAGATCTCTCACAGATCTCTCTCATGGGTATATCCTAGATCTCTCTTATGTCTCAAAATGTCTCTCATATGTCTGTTAAAGATATCTCAAAGGTCTCTCATAGGTCTCGCATAGATCTCTCTCATAGGTATCTCATAGATCTCTCACATATCTCTCATGGGTATATCATAGGTCTCTCTTATGTCTCAAATCTCTCTCAAATCTCTCTCATGTGTCTCTTAAAGATATCTCAAAGGTCTCTCATAGGTATGGCATAGATCTCTCTCATAGGTATCTCATTGATCTCTCACATATGTTTCTCATGGATATATCATATATATCTAATAGGTCTCATAGATTGCTCTTCTGTCTCAAATGTCTCTCAAATGTCTCTCATATGTCTCTCAAAGATGTATCATAGGTCTCTCATAGGTATCTCTTAGATCTCTCATATATCTCTCTCTAAGGTCTGTTATTGGTCTCTCCCATATATATCCCATACATTTCTCTCATGTCTCTTCTTATGTTAACCCTTTGAAAATGAAAGATACTACAAACTAAGGTTTCAATTCTCTCAAATCTCTCACGTGTCTCTCAAAGATATCTCATAGGTCTCTCATATGTCTCACATAGATCTCTCATAGATCTCTCACATATCTCTCTCAAAGGTCTGTCATAGATCTCTCCCATATATATCTCATACATTTCTCTCATGTCTCTCTTTAGGTTAACCCTTTGAAAATAAAAGACACTACTACAAACTAAGGAAAGGTGGATCATAACATATAGTGTTCAACGTAATAGATTTATCTGGGAGGGAAAAATCAGAAACTCAAATCCATTGATTATACAACTTTAAATGCAAGCACACATTTCTGAGATGAGGGTTACTCGAGAGAATCGGGTTGGCAGCAGTGAGAGTGAGCGGTAGCATGTAGACATATGTTCTTTGTGGTTCCTTTGTCTCACCATCGACCTGAGCGATAAATGAGTACCGGAAGTACAGCTCCACCTGGCACATCCTCCTTTTTCTAGAATGCGATGAAGACCAGCGAGTAGGGTTAAGCTGCGTTCACACGGCCAAAAGTAAAACGATTCAAGACAAAGCGTTCTACCTGAAACGTTCTCGTGGCGCGTTTACACGGTGTCGTATTTTCAGAAGTGTCGTGGCTTCTGCGCATGCGCGGATTTTCCCCCTGTTGCCGGCGAGCACTGCTATTTGTTTGGTTCATTGTTAAACTCGGCGATTCGACGGCCGCCGATGTAGCTGCTACGTTAATATCGCTTGGAATTTAAGGTTAATTTAATTAAATTTCATTATTTGAGTCTGTAATTCTGTTAAATATGATCACATTCACTAGATTTCGGCGTAATCTGGCCCTAACACTGCCGGGCACCAGGGATTAGCTACTGCTCCCCCTGTTGCCGGCGAGCACTGCTATTTGTTTTGTTTACACTCGGCGATTCGACGCCGATGTAGCTGCTACGTTAATATCGCTTGGAATTTAAGGTTAATTTAATTAAATTTCATTATTTGAGTCTGTAATTCTGTTAAATATGATCGCATTCACTAGATTTTGGCGTAATCGGGCCCTAACACTGCCGGGCACCAGCGATTAGCTACTGCTCCCCCTGTTGCTGGCGAGCACTGCTATTGTACACAATCGCCGCCTGGGAACCAGCTGAAACGTTTCCTGTAGACCACCTCCTGAGGTGGTATTCGCGGAACGTTCCAGCTGAAACGTTTCAGCCCTAAAACGGCGCAGTGGCGCGTTTACACGGACACATTTAAAACGTTCTAGGCAACTGGTTCCAGCTGGGGCGTTTTAACTCGCCCATGTAAACGCAGCTTAAGGCCTGACATGTGCACTACTTCATAGCTGATGAGGCAGTCACTGTGAGAGATGTTTGCGATAAAGACAGGCGATTAGAGTAAGACCTGACATGGGCGCAATTTCATAGCTGATGAGGCAGTCACTGTGAGACATGTTTGCGATAAAGACCAGCGATTAGAGTAAGACATGGCATGGGTGCTATTTCATAGCCAAGGAGGAAGTCACTGTGAGACATCAGAGAGCGTGTATATAAACAGATGAGAGGGACAACTCCCGTGAAAATCGGTAACACAGGCTACAGTGGCGTTCCTGGCGGTTAGTGTTGAACAAGCTTTGAGTTTGCCGGTACGTGCAGTGCAAAACATTTGTTTTTATTCAAAATTAATAGAAATGCAGAAGCCTAACCTTATCAATTTAATATAATCCTTTTGGTAAACATGTTTTCTAGGTGTATTCCAATCAGTTTGTTTCTAGGTGTTGTAGTTTTAGAGATATTTAACGTTTTCTGTAGGAAGATTGCACACGACCATTGACAATGCCTTGAGTTTGCCGTACGCGTAGTGAAAAACGTCAGTTTTATTCCAAATTATTAGAAATCCAGAACCCTAACCATATCAATTTAATATAATCTTGTTGGTAAACATGTTTTCTATGTGTATTCCAATCAGTTTGTTTCTAGGTGTTGTAGTTTTAGAGATATTTAATGTTTTCTGTATGAAGATTGCTCACTGCCATTGAAAATGCCTTGAGGTTTGCCATTTGTTCAACAACCACCACTTGGAGCGCCACAGTCGGCAGCTGTTACAGGGTCTAGTATGAGAGTTGTCCCTCTCATCTGTTTATATACACGCTCTCTGGAGACATCTTCGTGATAAAGACCAGCAATTAGAGTAAGACCTTACATGGGTGCTATTTCATAGCCGATGAGGCAGTCACTGTAAAACATGTTCACGATAAAGACTAGTGATTAGAATAAGACCTGATATGGGTGCTGTTTCATATCCGATGAGGCAGTCACTGTGAGACATGTTCACGATAAAGACCAGCGATTAGAGTAAGACTTGACAAGGGTGTTATTTCATAGCTGATGAGGCAGTCACTGTGAGACATGTTCGCGATACAGACCAGCGATTAGAGTAAGATGTAACATGGGCGCTATTTCATAGACGATGAGGCAGTCACTGTGAGACATGTTCGTGATACCGACTAGCAATTAGAGTAAGACTTGACATGGGTGCTATTTCATAGCTGATGAGGCAGTTACTGTGAGACATGTTCACAATAAAGACCAGCGATTAGAGTAAGACTTGACATGGGTGCTATTTCATAGCCGATGAGGCAGTCACTGTGAGACATGTTCACGATACAGACGAGCAATTAGAGTAAGACATGACATGGGTGCTATTTCATAGCCGAGGAGGCAGTCACTGTGAGACATCTTCGCAATAAAGACCAGTGATTAGAGTAAGACCTTACATGGGTGCTATTTCATAGCTGATGAGGCAGTCACTGTGAGACATGTTCATGATACAAACCAGCAATTAGAGTAAGACTTGACATGGGTGTTATTTCATAGCTGATGAGGCAGTGACTGTGAGACATGTTCATGATACAGACCAGCGATTAGAGTAAGACATGACATGTTCACAATAAAGACCAGCGATTAGAGTAAGACATGATATGGGTGTTATTTCATAGCTGATGAGGCAGTCACTGTGAGACATGTTCACGATACTGACCAGCGATTAGAGTAAGACATGATATGGGTGCTATTTCATAGATAATAAGGCAGTCACTGTGAGACATGTTCGCGATACAGACCAGCAATTAGAGTAAGAATTTACATAAGTACTATTTTATAGCTGATGAGGCAGTCACTGTGAGACATGTTCGTGATACAGACCAGCAATTCGAGTAAGACATGACATGGGTGCTATTTCATAGCTGATGAGGCATTCACTGTGAGACATGTTCGCGATACAAACCAGCGATTAGAGTAAGAACTAAGATGGGTGATATTTCATAGCCGATAAAGCAGTCACTGTGAGACATGTTCGCGATACAGACCAACGATTAGAGTAAGACATGACATGGGTGCTATTTCATAGCCGAGGAGGCAGTCACTATGAGACATCTTCGTGATAAAGACCAGCGATTAGAGTAAGACCTTACATGGGTGCTATTTCATAGTTGATGAGGCAGTGACTGTAAGACATGTTCATGATAATGATTAGTGATTAGAGTAAGACCTCATATGGGTGTTATTTCATAGCTGATGAGGCAGTCACTGTGAGACATGTTCGCGATACAGACCAGCGATTAGAATAAGACTTGACATGGATGCTATTTCATAGCTGATGAGGGAGTCACTGTGAGACATGTTCGTGATACAGACCAGCGATTAGAGTAAGACATGATATGGGTGCTATTTCATAGATGATAAGGCAGTCACTGTGAGACATGTTCGCGATACAGACCAGCAATTAGAGAAAGAAATGACATGGATGCTATTTCACAGCTGATGAGGCATTCACTGTGAGACATGTTCACAATAAAGACCAGCAATTAGAGTAATACATGACATGGGGGCTATTTCACAGCTGATGAGGCAGTCACTGTCAGAGATGTTCGTGATACAGACCAGTGATTAGAGTAAGACATGACATGGGTGTTATTTCATAGCTGATGAGTCAGTCACTGTGAGACATGTTCGCGATACAGACCAGCGATTAGAGTAAGACATGACATGGGTGCTATTTCACAGCTGATGAGGCAGTCACTGTGAGACATGGTCACGATACAGACCAACGATTAGAGTAAGTCTTGACATGGGTGCTATTTCATAGCTGATGAGGCAGTTACTGTGAGACATGGTCGCAATACAGACCAGCGATTAGAGTAAGATTTGACATGGGTGCTATTTCACAGCTGATGAGGCATTCACTGTGACACATGCTCACAATAAAGACCAGCAATTAGAGTAATACATGACATGGGTGCTATTTCACAGCTGATGAGGCAGTCACTGTGAGACATGTTCACGATACAGACCAGCGATTAGAGTAAGACATGACATGGCTGCTATTTCACAGCTGATGAGGCAGTCACTGTGAGACATGGTCACGATAAAGACCAGCGATTAGAGTAAGACTTGACATGGGTGTTATTTCATAGCCGATGAGACAGTCATTGTGAGACATGTTCGCCTGGTGGCAGCTGAACTGATATATAATGTCAGCAGCCTTTTTAGTGGCAACTCAGGGAGGGCAGAGTCAATAAAGGGAGATATCATTATGAGCATGCACAGAAACAAAAATACCCAAAGTGAAGTTTATTTGATCTCTGCCACGGTTTCACAGTATATATTTGTTTGGGTTTAAAATCCGGACAACAGCTAAGGTCATATCAGGACAGATACCGACTTGTGACTGTATGCACGCATGTATACTTTATAGTGCTGCCTTTCTGAAATATAACCACTATTATCCCATTCAGTCACACTATCCTGACACTGAGCAAACCAGTCCTTGCCATATCCTATTAATGCCAAGTGCCAGGCTAGGTCGTGACACGTATCAATTGAAGTGTGCTACCTAGATATTTGTAATCAATGGACAAACTCTAGGAAGTTGCACTCACCTCCCCCGATGAAATGCCACATATGCAGGTGGGCATGGGTAGGTTGGTTACATCAGGGAGCTAAAGCCATGTTCACACATGGGCGTTAAGTCGCCTCAGCTAGTTCGCCTTGTCTAGTTCAGCTCACATTCGCCATGTGGACACGACGCTAAGGCGGATTAGGGCTGATTCGCCTCAACTAGTTTGCCGCATGTAAACCGCGTCGCGAGGTAGCTTATATGAACCGAACTAGCTTAAGTTGGCCCACCTTGCTTGTGTGGACGGTAGCGGTTTACTTGAAGCGGATTAAGCACGTCACACTATATAATATAATTTGATCTATGAACCGGCTAGAGGTGTACAGATATTTTTTTCATGATTTATTTTTAGGTTTTCACTGGCCAACAGAAGTTTTGATCGTTCCAAAATAATACGATTCAGTCCATACATATCTAGGTTGAACCCACACTCTCTCGTGGTGACGTCGACTAACCGAAACTGGCGCTGGTTAGTATGGACTTGCTCATGCGCAGATATCAATTTCCGCCTTAAACCGCCCCGAGAATACTGCATGTGTGGACACGACACTAGTTCGCCTCATCTAGTTTGCCTTATCTAGTTTGGCCTAAAGTTGTGTGTGTGAACACGGCTTTAGATAGTCTTATACTAATAGTTAGGGTGGTCGCCCTGGAGTGGCATTAATGTGGGTTCCATTCCCACTCTAGGCATGCTGTTCCTCTTTGTTTGCTACACACACGCGACACATATTTGTTGACTTTGGTGCAAATTACAACTGAAGGAACGGACGGGATGGCAAAGTAGATAGAGCGCCGTCTTCCCGATCGGGTGTGTGTGTTCATTACCCAATCCAGCGAAGCCAAAAAGTTCAATCAAATGGTTGCGCTGAACATTGCTAGGATAAGGCCAGGACTGCTTGACTCACTTGCAGGATAGTGTGACTGTGTGGGGTATCGGGTCAGTGGTGGAATATCCCAGGAGGATTGGTTAGTTGGTTGTTGGAGTATTACGTCCTGGCAACATCTAAGGTCATATCAGGACGGGTACTGACTTGTGACAGTGTGCACTCTTGTGAACTTTATAGTGCTGCGCCACTGGGAAATCACACCACCAGCACCATGACCTCAGTCACATTATCCTGACACTGAGCTAACCAGTCCTTGCCCTATCCTATTAATGCCGAGCATCACGTTAGGAAGCAATATGTATCAATTTTAAGTCATTGGTTTGACTCGACTGGGAACCAAACTCCCAACGTTCTGCATGCGAGGCCCACGCTCTACCGATTCGGCCGCCGCTCCCGGTCGCAGGAGGAGGGTATCCAGTCCAAAAAATAATGTTCTCTCTAAACTAATTCCATAGACTGCCTATGAAAAAGGATTTCTTTAAACAGACCCCAGAGACTTCTCACCTACTAGAAGTGTGTGAAAACCTTGTGACTTTGTGTTGATAATTACGCGATGTCTGGAACATATCACTGTGCTACGAGAATGGTTTGAAAAAAACATCAACTAAAAAAACCCAAAACACAACAACACGGCCCTCTTCCTTGGTGTGAGAATGGATGGTACCCTGTTCCATAGAGCGCCGACAGAGGCACTCTGGGCCTTGTACCACTTTCTCTATAGCTCACGAGTTGAAGAAAGACTGTTGGCTGTACATTTGTTATCAAAACATCGCCCGCTGAAAAGCGAGAATCACTAAGATGCATTAGCGCTCACTAAGTGGCTGACATTGGGGTATTATATAGTTAGCAGGTAGCAAAAGGACGCTCTCACTCAGGAGCTGTCAACAGGGTATTAACAGATGAAGCGCTGCTGGGATAGTGACGTCAAGATTCTGACACTAGCTCGGCTAAAACTTAAAGGGGCAGTAGTACCGTGACAAATACAACTCACCAGGCGCGGTGGCCGAATCGGTAGAGCGGGCCCCGCGTGTGGGAGATCGAGAGTTGGGTTCCCGGTCGAGTCAAACCAATGTCTTATAAAATTTATAATTGTTGCTTCCTAACCTGGTGCTCAGCATTAATATGATAAGGCTAGGACTGGTTAGCTCAGTGGATAATGTGACTGAGTGGGATATTGAGTCATGGTGCTGGTGGCCTGATTTCCCAGTGGAGGAGAACTATAAAGTTGGCATGAGTGTGCACTGTCACAAGTCAGTACCCATTGTGATATGACCTTAGATGTTGCCAGGATGTAAAACTTCAACTACCATCCAAACAATCACAACTGTATTTAATGAGAATTGCCATGATCAAATATGATTATTCATGCTTTGTATATCTTGAAACAATCAATTCCCTGCAAGTTACTTAAGGCTCTATTAAGGAGGAGGATTCTATGTACAATATTTATGCAATTCTAATATTTTGTTATATACCGAATATTCACGTTAAAAATAAATGTTCAATTTATGTCACCAAATCTGGAAAGTTGCATAATCCATCGGTTCTTTATTTGTGTTTATATAATATTCTAGATTATTTTACTCAGTTGACTCAGTCAGTTTAGGTGATTTAATATCTTAGGAACATCTGAAGGAATATTATAATTATTACGACTTGTCACAGTGAACATTCATGACGTATTTATAGTGCTGCTCCACTGGGGTACCATGCTACCATAGCATGATGCACACACACAAATAGAAGAAAATTAAAAAATACTGTTCATTTATTTGAATGATTTAATCAGGGTAATAGATTTGTAGAGTAACTAATACATTTGTTTACCCTACCCCCCTCTGCCCCCAAAAAACAATCCTTAGTGAACGCGATAATTTCAACTTCGTGATGAAACTCGATATGTATAGGTTTTACTATTTAAAAAATTACCATTGAATAAAATTACATCACCGGTATAATAATTCACATTCTTCCTGAACTGCGGAAGCCTAGATTTAATCTTCTGCAAGTCAAATCCTCTGATCTGACCGTTGGCGCGTTGGTCTGTTATATCACTCAGACAAGCAGCTCCAGCGAGCAGCCCTCTAATGACAACATCTAGACAACAGAAAACAGAACAGAAAACAGGGAGGAGACATGGGCAGAAATGCAGGAGACATGGACAGACAGGCCCGAGACAGGCAGACAGGCGGGAGCCGTGGGCAGACAGGCGGAAGAGTGGGCAGACAGGCGGGAAACATGGGCAGCCAGGTGGGAGACATGAGCAGAAAGGCGGGAGATGTGGGAAGACAGGTGGGAGACATTGGCAGACAGATGGGAGACGTGGCCAGGCAGGGGGGAGACATGGGCAGACAGGTGAGAGACATTGGCAGACATGTGGGAGACGTTGGCAGATGGACGTGAGACATGGGCAGACAGGTGGGAGATGTAGGCAGCCAGGCGGGAGACGTGGGCAGACAGGTGGGAGATGTAGGCAGACAGGTGGGAGATGTAGGCAGACAGGTCAGAGACGTGGGCAGACAGGTGGGAGATGTAGGCAGACAGGCGGGAGATGTGGGCAGACAGGTGGGAGATGTGGGCACACAGGTGGGAGACGTGGGCAGACAGGAGGGAGAGTGGGCAGCCAGGTGGGAGACGTGGACAGACAGGAGGGAGATGTGGGAAGACAGGTGGGAGACGTGGGCAGACAGGCGGAAGAGTGGGCAGACAGGCGGGAAACATGGGCAGCCAGGTGGGAGACATGAGCAGAAAGGCGGGAGATGTGGGAAGACAGGTGGGAGACATTGGCAGACAGGTGGGAGACGTGGCCAGGCAGGGGGGAGACATGGGCAGACAGGTGAGAGACATTGGCAGACATGTGGGAGACGTGGATAGACAGGAGGGAGAGTGGGCAGCCAGGTGGGAGATGTAGGCAGACAGGAGGGAGATGTGGGCAGACAGGTGGGAGACGTGGGCAGACAGGCGGAAGATGTGGGCAGACAGGTGGGAGACGAGGGAAGACAGACAGGAAATGTGGGCAGACAGGAGGGAAACATGGGCAGACAGGTGGGAGACATAAGCAAATAGGCGGGAGACGTGGGCAGACAGGCGGGGGTCGTGGGCAGACAGGTGGGAGACGTGGGCAGACAGGCAGGAGACATGGGCAGACAGGTGGGAGACGTGGGCAGACAGGAGGGAGATATGGGCAGACAGGAGGGAGATATGGGCAGACAGGGGTGGGAGACATGGGCAGACAGGTGGGAGATGTAGCCAGACAGGTGGGAGATGTGGCCAGACAGGCGGGAGACATGACAGACAGACAGCATGTTCCCCCGAGTGAGGCGGTGGAGTCACGGATGGGGGTGTGGGTGGAGGAGTGGGGGGACTGGGCGTGCCCGGTGGGACCGGCCGTCATCGCGGTAGGCAGACCGGCGGCAGACCCAGGCCGCCGGGCGGCAGGCGGTCCGTGACGGCCGTGATGCGCCACATCCGTCATGCCGGCAGTGTGCGGGTCGAGCTGTCAGCAAACTAAGCACGTGATAGTGTTTGTCGCTGCTTCCTAAGTTAAACCTGCAAAGCCCGATGCTTTTGAATTTCTGCCATTTTCTGAGATAAATACATTATGCGAATCATTATAATTGACTTTTAGTTTAATCTGAAGTAACTTTTATTTTAAATAGCTAACTTTGGAGATATTTGATGTCAAAACATGCCAAATTAATTTAGGCAAGCTCGCCAAAACTCTGGCCCCGTTTGTTTGTTTGTTATTGTTTTACGTCCTAGCAACATCTAAGGTCATATCAGGACGGGACCTCTGGCCCCGTAGACTTCAGTAGTAAATAGTTGTGCAACTCAAAGACAGAAGAGCAGTACTATGGCACTGAGAAATGACATGAATGAAATTCATTTACCCTCCCCAAACAAAAAAAAAAATCTAGGTAAGCGTTTTTGATTTGGCAAATTTGATTCTTTTATCAGAGTATACAGCGTAAAACAACCACCAATCAATCAATCATCAATCAATCAGCATTAATCGGTTATTTCTTTCTGATACAGCGCATGCACAGATCTTGCATTCCTATATGAGTGATGCGAAGTCTGGGTTACATGTCGAGTCTGGAGTGGGTGGGGGTGGGGGTGGGGGTGGGTGCGGTTACTTATCATAGACAAAAAAGCTTCTCCAATGGCATACAGATGAGGTGATTACAGCGGGAATGCCCTATTACTACCCGCAGCAGGTGCTATGGGGCGCCGACTGTGTAGAGTATGGGGAACTATTTACACACTAGATAAAGTGTTCTCGACGCTCTCTTAATCGGACCCAAAGGGCGCCTTTTCATAGACTCCGCCTCGAGCTCAGTGCGAGGACTGCTGTTAAACACAATAACTGGATGTAACGGGCGCCTCTTCATAGACTCCGCCTCGAGCTCACTGCAAGGACTGCTGTTAAACAGAATAACTGGGTGTAATGGGTGCCTCTTCATTGACTCCACCTCGAGCTCACTGCGAGGATTGCTGTTAAACACAATAACTGGGTGTAATGGGCGCCTCTTCATTGACTCCACCTCGAGCTCACTGCGGGGACTGCTGTTAAACACAATAACTGGATGTAACGGGCACCTCTTCATTGACTCCGCCTCGAGCTCACTGCGAGGATTGCTGTTAAACACAATAACTGGATGTACCGGGCGCCTCTTCATAGACTCTGCCTCGAGCTCACTGCGAGGACTGCTGTTAAACACAATAACTGGGTGTAATGGGTGCTTCTTCATTGACTCCGCCTCGAGCTCACTGCGAGGACTGCTGTTATACACAATAACTGGGTTTAATGGGTGCCTCTTCATTGACTCCACCTCGAGCTCAGTGCGAGGACTGCTGTTAAACACAATAACTGGGTGTAATGGGTGCCTCTTCATTGACTCCACCTCGAGCTCAGTGCGAGGACTGCTGTTAAACACAATAACTGGGTGTAATGGGCGCCTCTTCATTGACTCCACCTCGAGCTCACTGCGAGGATTGCTGTTAACCACAATAACTGGATGTAACGGGCGCCTCTTCATAGACTCCACCTCGAGCTCAGTGCGAGGACTGCTGTTAAACACAATAACTGGGTGTAATGGGTGCCTCTTCATTGACTCCACCTCGAGCTCACTGCGAGGACTGCTGTTAAACACAATAACTGGGTGTAATGGGCGCCTCTTCATTGACTCCGCCTCGAGCTCGAGGACTGCTGTTATACACAATAACTGGGTGTAATGGGCGCCTCCTCATTGACTCCGCCTCGAGCTCACTGCGAGGACTGCTGTTAAACACAATAACTGGGTGTAATGGGCGCCTCTTCATTCACTCTGCCTCGAGCTCACTGCGAGGACTGCTGTTAAACACAATAACTGGCTTAATGGACACCTCTTCATAGACTCCACCTCGAGCTCACTGCGAGGACTGCTGTTAAACACAATAACTGGGTGTAATGGGTCTTACAGCGCAACACCAGAAGAGATGGCTAAATGGGTTGAGCGCCCGTGTCCTGTGTGGCAAACCGTGGGTTTGAACCTCGGCCGAATCAAATTAGCATCTTAGAAATTGCTACCTGTGGCTACCTAGCTAGCTTGGTACTTGGCATTGCTAGGATATGGCCAATAGAAGTGGAATGATGAAAGCAAGAAACTGTACAGAAATTGAATAACCCCTGCTTATGGCTGCATAGTCCGACGAAGCATCACATTTTCAAAACGAAAATAATTATCTAGATTTTATTCTCCATATTTAACTTGGTCGTAATGCGTAGCATTGCGCTTGATGTGAGGAGAGGAAGAGACCCTCCCCCCCCCCCTCCGCCGCTCGCGCAGCATTCGCGCCTCGCGCGACGCCCGCTGCTCACCTCTCACCCTCCCCCGGCCCTGAGCGTTCACGCCTCCCCTGCCACTGCTCACCCTGGTCCTTTATAAGGCCGCCCACTGGCCTCCCTCAGCCACTCGCCTCCAAGCTTCCACCACGCCGCCTCCAAGCTTCCACCACGCCCCCTGTGAGGAGAGGAAGAGACCCTCCCCCCCCTCCGCCGCTCGCGCAGCATTCGCGCCTCGCGCGACGCCGCTGCTCACCTCTCACCCTCCCCCGGCCCTGAGCGTTCACGCCTCCCCTGCCACTGCTCACCCTGGTCCTTTATAAGGCCGCCCACTGGCCTCCCTCAGCCACTCGCCTCCAAGCTTCCACCACGCCGCCTTTCTTCTGCTTTGGACCTCACCTCGCCGGACTCCACCTCGGACCGCTGCAACTCCTCAGGCCGCCCCAAGCATGCCAGGACAAGGCAAGGGCTCCCGGACGACCGCCCTGGCCACGCCGGGGCCCTCCTGCGCGGACGCAGGCCCCCGACACTCCCCGCCCACGCCTTGGTGCGGGCGGGGGGGGGGTCTCCGGGGAGACTCGGTGCGCCTCATCTGCCGCTCCACCCCTACCTCCCCCGCCCGTGCTGGTCAGGAACCAGGTCTGCCTGCCTGCCTGCCTGCCATCACCTAGGTCTGCCTGCCTGCCTGCCTGCCATCACCTAGGTCTGCCTGCCTGCCTGCCATCACCTAGGTCTGCCTGCCTGCCTGCCATCACCTAGGTCTGCCTGCCTGCCTGCCTGCCATCACCTAGGTCTGCCGGCCTGCCTGCCATCACCTAGGTCTGCCTGCCTGCCTGCCATCACCTAGGTCTGCCTGCCTGCCATCACCTAGGTCTGTCTGCCTGCCTGCCTGCCATCACCTAGGTCTGCCTGCCTGCCTGCCTGCCTGCCTCACCGCAGTCACCATCGGATTGCTGGTCACCCACGTCACCCACGTCACCCAGCCATGGCACCCTAGGTCTGCCTGCCTGCCATCACCTAGGTCTGCCTGCCTGCCATCACCTAGTCTGCCTGCCTGCCATCACCTAGGTCTACCTGCCTGCCATCACCTAGGTATGCCTGCCTGCCTGCCATCACCTAGGTCTGCCTGCCTGCCATCACCTAGGTCTGTCTGCCTGCCTGCCTGCCATCACCTAGGTCTGCCTGCCTGCCTGCCTGCCTCACCGCAGTCACCATCGGATTGCTGGTCACCCACGTCACCCACGTCACCCATGTCACCCACGTCACCCACGTCACCCAGCCATGGCACCCTAGGTCTGCCTGCCTGCCATCACCTAGGTCTGCCTGCCTGCCATCACCTAGGTCTACCTGCCTGCCATCACCTAGGCGCCTGCCATCACCTAGGTCTGCCTGCCTGCCTGCCATCACCTAGGTCTCCTGCCTGCCTGCCATCACCTAGGTCTGCCTGCCTGCCATCACCTAGGTGCCTGCCGCTGCCATCACCTAGGTCTGCCTGCCTGCCATCACCTAGGTCCCTGCCTGCCTGCCTGCCATCACCTAGGTCTGCCTGCCTGCCTGCCATCACCTAGGTCTGCCTGCCTGCCTGCCATCACCTAGGCCTGCCTGCCTGCCTGCCATCACCCAGCCCCCAGGACTTCGCTGCCTGCTATAACCCAGCCCTGAGGACTTCGCTGCCCCCCTGCTCGACCCTCCTCCGACCTCCTCACCGGATCTCGCCAAGGAGCGGCCTCTTTTTTGGCCGCCCGCTCCCTGTTGACGCAGCCCCCGGACACTCGCCGCCCCCAGAGGGAACCTCACCCCTGACGCGGTGCGCCCTCTCTGCCCTCCACCCTACTGCCCCGCCTCGCCCCCTCAGGTGCGCCTCGAGCCCTCTCCTCCTTTTTGGTGGAGGGCTCTTCGGCGCCCCCCCTCCCATAGACCTTCAGGACTGCCTCCTCGGGCCGTTCCCTGGGCCGCCCCTTCTCCGTCATTTGAGACTCTTTTTATTAGCCTGACTATGTGATTGTTTATCTCATTTGACTTTGTATCTCCTGTATATTGCTCTGTTTATATTCCCCGAGGCGTCCTAATAAACGCCTCTTTTTCCCACCTCCGAGTCCTGTCTTCCTTTTCGCGCATCGGTCGTAATGCGTAGCATTGCGCTTGATGCGAGGAGAGGAAGAGACCCTCCCCCCCCTCCGCGGCGCTGTCGCGCAGCATTCGCGCCTCGCGCGACACCCGCTGCTCACCTCTCATCCTGCCCCGGCCCTGAGCGTTCACGCCTCCCCTGCCACTGCTCACGCTGGTCCCTTATAAGGCCGCCCACTGGCCTCCCTCAGCCACTCACCTCCAAGCTTCCACCACGCCGCCTTTCTTCTCCGCCCACCCAACTATCTCCCTCATCTTCCTTTCTAGGTGGAGGGCTCTTCGGCGCCCCCCCTCCCATAGACCTTCAGGACTGCCTCCTCGGGCCGTTCCCTGGGCCGCCCCTTCTCCGTCATTTGAGACTCTTTTTATTAGCCTGACTATGTGATTGTTTATCTCATTTGACTTTGTATCTCCTGTATATTGCTCTGTTTATATTCCCCGAGGCATCCTAATAAACGCCTCTTTTTCCCACCTCCGAGTCCTGTCTTCCTTTTCGCGCATCAAATACAGATGCACTTTTAAAGCATGTGTTGCCACATCGAAGGGAATTCTTAGTCAAATTAATAGAACCTGTTAATGCACAAGCCTATGGTGTCAGAGTTTTAGTGTGCTTGCCAACATTAATTATGCTTATCTGCAATTCAAGTATCTCAAAACTTAACCATTTCAAATAAAAGTTACTTAAAGCTAAAGTAAGGTAGATTATTATAATCAAATTCATATATCTATCTCAGAAATTGACATAACCATGTTCATCAGTGACGTCACTATCAGATGACTCACACTTCAGAATGGTGTGGTTGTCAAATTAGAGCAGACAGGTGCTGCTTTGCATAGAAATCAGTACAGCATTACTTAAATTAAATTGATCATTTTCATAATGTTTAAACTGTCCAAGCCATTGAATTTCAGCTCACAGTGTTTTTTCCTCTCGCGGTGTGTGCTTGTCCAATGCTTCAAAACCTGTTTCATATTAGAGATCGTCCAAAATTTTCAACATTTTAACGATCATACAAAATGTGTGACAAGTAGGAGGTGTATCAGTCAAGTACAATTTGTATCATTTAAAAAAAAAAAGTTCTTGAAGATTTATACTGCCTATCATGGATAAGTCTGAATAGACTTGTTTTCACCATTAGACAGTTTGTCGATAGAAAACCCGAGCCTACACTTTTACCGACCCAAGGGATTTTTAACCTCCCACACCACATAGACATGGTATGAGAGCAACTGGCCTTTGATGACGCTGTCAGTTATACACAGTGGTGGAAATCCAAATTGGCAGAGGTGGGGGCACGGGGATAAAATGTTGATATTCTTTGGCCTACTCTATGTTCCGTATTAAAATGTTGATGTGTACTAGTTTGGGGGAAGTGGAGGGGGGGGGGGGACAAAAGTACTACACTCTGTATGACCATGAACATGTTGAAAACTTTGGATGGCCCCCTAAAGACTCAGTCACACCTTACCGGATTGGGGTACCGGATAGAAAACGGACACTGTCCGGTGAAATATGTCAATGTCCGTTTTATATACGGTAGGCATCCGGCGTGTCCGTTCTCTGTCTGGTCGTTTATGGTGTGTACAGTGGCAAGTTTTGAACATGCACAAAACTTGTACCAGACACCGCCGGACTGACGTGTATGGTTGGTGTCCGTTTTAAGTCCGTTTAGTCCGTTTTGTCCGGTTCATGTCCGGTACCCATCCGTGTCTCTGGTTTGCTTCCTGCAGAGTCCGTTGACGGTGTTGCGGGAATTTGGTGCATTTAGGAACAATATAATATGGTGCATTTAGGAACGATACAATCTGGTGCTTTCAGGAACGATACAATCTGGTGCATTTAGGAACAATATTATCTGATGCATTTAGGAAGGATGTAATATGCTGCATTCAGGAACGATATAATCTGGTGCAGTTAGGAACGATACAATCTGATGCATTCAGGAACAATATAATCTGATGCATTCAGGAACGATACAATCTGCTGCATTTAGGAACGATATAATCTGGTGCATTTAGGAACGATACAATCTGGTGCATTAGGAATGATATAATCTGGTGCATTTAGGAATGATACAATCTGTTGCATTCAGGAATGATACAATCTGCTGCATTCAGGAATGATGCAATCTGCTGCATTCAGGAACAATATAATGTGGTGCATTTAGGAATGATACAATCTGGTGCATTCAGGAACGATACAATCTGGTCAGTATATGTTTCGGCGCGTCCGTGAACAGTCCGGTACATGTCTGGTTGTTGTTCAGACATAACAATTGATACTTGTCACTACCTAGCCTGGTGCTCTGCATTACTAGGATAGGACAAGGAGCAGTAGAATGAGGAAGACCAATTGTCCACGATTGAAATTTCCCCTGCTTAATCAACTAATATACAAAAAAAAGCAATGAAGAAATTATTAATACTAGGCCTACTGGTTATGTCTGTCAACCAGGCAATGCGCATGTGGGGGAATTTCTTTTTATGTAAACAGAAAATACCCATCGTATTTGTAGGATGTATGTGGACAGGTTCAAAGTTTACTATTATTCAAAGAGGGCTTTGTGAGGTTTCCCTTAGGGGTGGGGAAGTGGTCCTGAGACATTTCTATTTAATTGTTTATGACTGTTTATAGAGCTGCTCAATAATGCCCGAGCTATCAATCTAAGTGTGTGTGTGAGTGTGTGTGTGTGTGGAGGGGGTGGGAGGAGATAGATGTAAGGGTTGTTTGTTTGTTTGTCGTTGTTTTACGTCCTAGCAACATCTAAGGTCATATCAGGACTGGTACCGACTTGTGACAGTGCGCACTCATGGCAACTTTATAGTGCTGCCCCACTGGGAGACCAGGCCGCCAGCACCATGACCCAATATCCCACTCAGTCACATTATCCTGACACTGAGCCAATCAGTCCTTGCCCTATCCTAATAATGCCGAGAGCCTGGCTGGGAAGCAACAAGTATAAATTTTTAAGTCATTGGTTTGACTCGACCAGGGTTCGAACCCACGATCCCATGGTCTACCAACACAGGAGACTGACGCTCTAACTCATTCGGCCATCCTCTCTGGTCAGATATGAGGGTGGGTGGGGCAAATGTTGGTTGGTTGTTGGAGTTTTATGTCCGGGCAACATCTAAGGTCATATCAGGATGGGCACCGACTTGTAGCAGTGCACACTCATGGTGACTTTATAATGCTGCTCCACCGGGAGACCAGGCCACCAGCACCAGTATCTCATATCCCACTCAGTCACATTATCCTGACACTGAGCCAACCAGTCATTGCCCTATCCTAATAATGTCGAGCGCCTGGCTAGGAAGCAATAAGTATACATTTTTTAAGTCATTAGTTTGACTCGACCAGGGTTCAAACCCGTGGGTTCTAATCCCTCAATCTACCAAAACGGGAGACGGACGCTCAACTCAGTTGGCCATCCCGTCTGGTCTATGTGGGGTGAATGGGTTAGTAGGGGGGGGGGTGGCTGACTGTAAAAGTAAGGGTATAACTATAAGGCACAAGCTTGGCAATCCCTTCCCACAATGCCACATTACTGGTGACACTTGCCTGCTCAGTGCAGGACTCTGACCGGATGTGCAACAATATTTACCCGACGAACCATCAACAGTATATTCCTGAGATGGGCGAGGTCGGGGGAGGGAGGTAGGAGTGTGTGAGGGAGGGTGGAGGGTGTACCTACCTACATGATGAATCTTTCTCACTCACCCAAGGTGCTAGAAGGTGCACGGCCAACGTGCGTAGTAGATAGTCTACTGTACAGAGCAGTGTGCCAGTTCCCAATGGTACATGGAATTAGCCTCCCACGGTGCCGGTACCGATACCTAAGCTTACCTAGTCCAGAATACCGGTTCTTGCTCTTCAATCCCTCCCCCCCCCCCCAAGTACTGATATTTAGTAGTGTAGGGCACCAGGAATAATTAATTCCGTAGGGTTTGTTTGTTTCTTTGTTGTGGTTTATGTGCTAGCAACATCTCAGGTTATACCATCAGGATATTTGCCAACTTGTGACAGTGCGCACTTATGGTTACTTTATAGTGCTGCCCCACTGCGAGATCAGGCCATCAGCACCATGACCAGATATCCCACTCAGTCACATTATCCTGACACTGAGCTAATCAATCCTTGCTCTATCTTATTAATGCTAAGGACCAGGTTAGGGAGCGACAATTATCAATTTGATAAGTCATTGGTTTGACTCAACCGAGAACCGAACTCCCGATCTCCGGCAAGCGAGGCCCACGCTCTACCGATTCGGCCACCGTGTCCAGTAGGGAAAAGGCAAACATGTTGCACTTGGTCCCGGCAGTCAGTATTTAATGGTATCATAGCTTCAACAGCATGAGGCTTAGTAGCCACAGTATGCCAGTATATATGCATAATATTGACTCTAGTATAATGTTGTCCGCTGCAATGTTAAACCAGAATAAAACAGCTGGGGGATAAGGTTATACTGATGATGTAATGCTGTATCCATTACCTAAGATTGGCCTATTCCTGCATTCCTTGCATTCTCTGCAATCCTTATGTAAGATTGGCCCAGTGTAGTGCTGCGGTTAGTGTTGTTAACCATGAGTTGTGCTGGGCCTAGCATTCGCCACAAAAAGTAAAACTTGTTATATTTAACGGCTCCAGAGCACATTGATTTTTATCATCACCTATTGGACATCCAACACTTGGTCATTCTGACATATTTCTTTGGAGGAAACCCACTGCGCTACATAGCCTCATCATCATCATCATGCTGTCAGTCACGATGCGACAAAGACTGCTTTCATTACCTGACTGCTGCTCTCCATTTAGCTCTCAACATTTCATGAAAGCTGCCTGCAAAAGTGTTGAAGTGCTGCTGGCTTTTGCAAGTTACCAGTGGCACTCTCTCGGGGAGCAAATAGAGGTTTCACACTGGCAAGAACATGTCAAGACAGGCGCAAAACTATTTGTCCCTGCAGTGGCTGGTCGGGAGATGTTTGCAGTTCCATACATGAACCGCCCTTAATGCTGCCACAGTGACATGGTTTTCTGTTTAGGGTTTGCTCCCTTAGCCTTTGGTTCTGTCAAGAACCTGCACCACAAGGCAGTGGTTTACAGCTCTGCAGGGCAGGGGCGTCAAACTCCCTGAGGTATTGCAATACCTGCATACCTACATAGCCTACTCTTTCCAATAACCAGCAAGGGGTCTTTTATATGCACATTCCCACAGAGAGGACAGCACATACCACAGCCTTTGATGAACCAGTTGTGGAGCACTGGTTGAGCATTCATTGAGTGTGCTGCGTAGCTTACTGCTAATGTAGTGCAGTTTTGGGACTCGTCAATACAGTATTTGACACGGAGCATTAAAGTTACATAGTTTGATGAAATCATCAAATTTTAAAAACCAAAACACTTACCTAGATTTGATCCTACATATCAAATGGTGCGCTTAGGATCCATGGATGGGAATGCTAAATTAATATAACCTCACCGGATTGGGTGAAATGGACAGAAAACGAACAATGTCTGGTTTGTGTCCATACAAGTTTTGAGCATGCACAAAACTAGGAACGGATGCCGCCAGACTGATGTCTACGGTTCTTGTCCAGTTTGATTTCGTTTCGTTCATTGGCTATCTGTTCATGTCAGTTTCATGTCTGTTTCATGTACGTTCGTAGACCTGATGTCGCAACACTTTGACACATTTTAATACATTTTGATACTTATCACCACCGGATTAGACAATTCTGTCCGTTGCTCAATCCGGCATAGTGTGACATGCACTTAAACGTCAGAATGCCTACGGTGTCAGCATTTTGACATGGATACCACAATTTATTTGGCTTATTTTCACTTCAAATATCTCCAAATCTGGCCATTTAAAATAACAGTTACTCCAAAGTAAAGTATGGTAGATTATAACGACCAACCAAATATATTTACTCTGGGATAACATGGTCTGTTTTTGGTTTATTCTTTATTATAGAACTTTAGCATCCTAACAACACCCATGCTAACATCAGGACCGATACCTGCTTTTTAGTGTTGGCGCTTTTTAGTGTTGGCGCTTTTTAGTGCTGCCACTAGAGTGGAATCTAGCGTACCGTCCAACACCATGGGTCATTGCTTGGTTTATTAGGGTTTTACGCCCTAGGTGATGCCAGGACGGGCCATAGAGACTGTGTACATACAGTGAGTGTGGGCTGCTGGGGCGGCTCACACGCCGGCTATAGTAGGTGGAGCAGGTTCTGAGTGCCGAGCTGCTCGTCTGTGACTGTGAGTGTGAGCTACTCCTGCATTGTGCTGCTCACGATGCTGCCACCCTGCCCGCTCACTATATATATATATAGTAAAACCTCTCTAAATCGACCGACCATGGGACCGTTTAAACAGTTCATTTAGGGAGGTGGTCGGTTTAGGGATTACCTCGGGCTATTGCGTCATATACATATACATTTATATATATGTATATATATATATATATATATATATATATATATATATATATATATATATACAGGTTTTACTGTAAATATATATATATATATATATATATATATATATATATACATACAGTAAAACCTCTCTACATAGATCGACCATGGTAGTGACTTTAAATAGTCCATTTAGGGAGGTGGTCGGTCTAGGGAGGTTTTGTTAATCGTTACAATGGTATTGTATGAGCGAGCGTTTGGGATCCAAATAAAATGACCGATCTAGGGGAGAGGTCAATCTGTGGAAGTGTTCTGTTAGAGAGGTTTTACTGTATGTCTCTCTCTCTCTCTCTCTCTATATATATATATATGAAGTGGGCGTGTCTACTCGCCTTGAGCAATTTGCGCACTCGTCCAACGAGAGCGCAAATTGCTTCCGCATGTGCACGCGACGGTTCGCGGGGGTAAAGCGTTGCTTAGCGACTAGCTAAGCAACGGAAGGAGGTCGGGCGTTCGGGGCCTGACCCGGCAGACGTGTTTATTCGCGCTCTGTCATTTTCAGCCGATATTCGGTCTTTTTCTTATCTAAATTCTAAAACCAAGGTAATCAAATCACACGGGAGGAAAAGGGAGTTAGTAGCGCCTTAAATAGGTATGCATATTTCGTTGGTATCCTTGTTAGTTATGGTAAGAATAAAGTCGTGAGCTCTCGTGAAGGTGGACTGAGACGTTCCTTGCATTCTTTACTATCCTCCAGTATTATTGTGGATTAACCGCTATAGAAAACCTGATATTCGATTGCTTTATATGTAATTAAGGGCCTTAAGCCTAAGTAGGCCTTATGCAGTTACTTACTCCATCTGTGGGAATATAATGACAGACTATAACAGAATTTAACGTAGTGTTACTTCAAGGCGGAAATTAACGACATTAACGTAGAACTGATTATCAGTGACAGCGGCGGCATCCCTAGCCGTACGCGTACTTCTAGAATTATTCAGTAACACAATTAATATACCGAAATGCGAAGGGGACAGCCAGCTAGTTGAAATAACCTAACTTATAGAAGTAGGGAAACTTTAGGCCTATAGGCGCGCTCGTCGGCGAATTGCGTATGTAGATGAAACTCTGGCTGGCCGCCTTTCGCGCGGGGCGGACACCGACGGCGATGGACTACCTGCAGACGGGAGGAGGAGCCGCAGCAGCCCGCGGCAGGCTCAGGAATTTCACATGGAAATTATTACATAACATTAACACGTTAGGCTCGCCTTAGGCGGGGGCAGATTAGCCGAACGGTTAAATATATATATATATATATATATATATAGCATGTCTGTGTACCTGTCAGCCACACGGACCTTGATGCATCATTAGGGCCATCACTCTAGATGCCCTCCCCCTCCACCCATCCCCTCCACCGCCACCCCACCCACCTCCACTACCACTCCTCCACCCACACCCAGCACCACCAACCCCCACTCACCGCTACTCACACTCCGACCTCCATCCCCACACCCACCGATCCCCACACACCTAAATTCACTTCCACCCTTACCCACCTCCATCTCCACCTCCATCACCAAACCCCCACCCACCTTCACGTCCACCTCCACCCCCGGCCCGACCAATCCCCACCCAGCCCCACCTCCACCTTTCACCCCTCCTACCTCCAACTCCACCCACTTCCACCTCCACCCCGACCCCCACCAACTTCCACCCATCTCCACCTCAACCCCTACCAATCTCCACCCATCCCAACCCCCACCCCACCAACTGTCACCCATCTCCACCTCAACCCTTACCAATCTCCACCCATCCCACCACACCTCCACCTCCACCCCCATCCACCCACTTCCACCTCCACCCCCACCCCCACCCAACTCCCCCCCATCTCCACCTCAACCCCCCACCAATCTCCACCATCCCCAACCCCCACCAACCCCACCTCCACCTCCACCACCCATCCACCGCCCCCACCTGCCCGACCTGCCAGCATCTCATGGCCACGTATACTGCTAGGGCAGCAAGCATTCCTGCACGTCAGCAACTTGAATTGGTTTGGTCTATTAGGGTTTTACATCCTAGCGACATTTGAGGTTATATCAGGAAAAGTATCATACTTCTGACAGTGTTGTGTACTAATTGCGACTTAATAGTGCTACCCCACGAGGAACCTGTCGTATTGCTACAACGCCGATAGTCTTAGAGAAGGCGGACAAAAGAAAATGTGGAAGAAAAATGTCCGTAAAAATAATTTAAATTTAAATTAAAAAATAATAATGCACAGAACCCAACAACAACGCACCCAAAAGAACACCGCTGGAAAATTTGGCAATAAACATAACTACAATAAAATCTCTTTAAATCGACTCACCATGGGTCCGACTTTAAATGGTCCATTTAGGGAGGTGGTCTGTTTAGGGAGTTTAACAAATATATTTACAATGGGCGATCGTTTGGGACCCAAATACAGCGATCGATATAGGGGAGGGGTCGATCTGTGGAGATGGTCGGTTAAAGAGGGTTTACTGTAAATAAATCAGGCGGACAATCATCTGCGTTTACCTATCTATCACTTGGGGGTCAGTAAAATGGCCACTGCTCCACGTGCACCTGTCTAGTAACACTGGGATGATCCTTATCCTGTGTAATGACTTAACAATTTATACTTGTCGCTTCCTAGCCAGGCGCTCGGAATTATTAGGATAGGGCAATGACTGGTTGGCTCAGTCTCAGGATAATGTGACTGAGTGGGATATGAAGTCATGGTGCTGGTGGCCTGGTCTCCCAGTGGGGCAGCACGATAGTCACCATGAGTGTGCACTGTCACAAGTTGGCACCCGTCCTGATATGACCGTAGATGTTGCCAGGACGTAAAACTCGAACAACTAACCAACCATATCCTGTGGCATTCCTCAGATGAGGCGACGGAGGTGGATGAGGGTAGCATTGAACGTGACAGCTGGAGTGTCGGCTGCTAGCATAGAGCAATACAAATTGCATTGCCTCGTCGCCAATCGGAAGTGCATGCAATAGTCATGTTTCATCCAGTCTTTGGTCAATCCCACCTTTGGTCAACTAAGTCCTCCCTCGCTCTACTTCCCTCCCTCATTCCCTCCCTCCCCCAGTCCCTCCTTCCCTGTCTCCCCCCCTCCTTCCCTGCCTCAGCTCCTCTCCCTCCTTCCCTCCTTCTCTCACTCCCTTCTTCCCTGTCTACCTCCCTCCTCTTCTTCCTTCCCTCCATCCATCCCTTCTTCCCTTTCTCCTTCTCTCCCTTCTCTCCCCTCTCCTTCCCTCCCTCCTTCCCTCCCTCTTTCCCTCCATCCTTCTCCCCCCTTTTCCTCCCGTCCTCCTTCCCTCCATCACTCGCTCACTCACTCGCTCACCACTCACTCACTCGCTCACTCACTTACTCGCTCGCTCGCTCGCTCACTCACTCTCGAACCAACCACCTCCGCAAATAGCCACTCCCCTATATCGATCACTTCATTTTGGTCCTAAACAATTACCCATACAATACCATTGTAACGCAATGAAAAACTCCCTATGCCGACCACCTCCCTGAATGGATCATTTAAAGTCGGTTCCATGGTCGGTCGTTTTAGAGAAGTTTTAACTTTGACTGTAATAGATATTATATATATATATTTATATATAATATATGCATACAAACACCAAATGATTTGACCCAGACTGAGCAGATGTGTATGTATGCTAAAACTGCCAATGTGTACGTGCCTAAGAAAGCCAGACGGGATTAGGTTACTGTTTCTCTTCCATTGTGGGATGCGTGGAAGATAAACAAACCCCCGCAAAGCACATGGCTAATGCTAAGACACTGGGGGTGTAATCGATTAATCAACGCTGGTCACCCGAGACACTTTTTGGCGCATGCACACATCCTACAGACTCGGGGTCGAATAATCGAATCCACTTCTCCATGCTCGGTGTGGAAACAATGGTGGCTTAATCCAAAACTTGTTTTTATTATTTAATAACCGATATAGCTACAGAAAAATAGGATTTAAAGTATTTTATGATTGCATGGTTTAGTTATATTTCCATTTCATTAATCTGTGTCATTACCAACCAAAAACACGTGGGACTGGTACCAGTAGCTATTCCATCCTGCAGGACAGTACCCTCATAAATGTCACGTCATCGTTCCTAGCAAACCCCAGCCAAGAGGTGGGTTACTGGGGTCGGGTCGTTTTGAACATGGCACTTGTTTTTGACAACTCCAATCACGGTGTTCGATTTGAAATTCTAGCAACTCGCCCGGGTCGTATTAATCGATTACGCCCTGGGTGCAGCTATGAAATGTGCTAGTTTCAGCTCATCTCAGCTCTTGTTTGAAACATAGAATGCCAACTAAAAGAATCAATGGTGATCCAAACATCAGCATGTAAAGTGACTGAAATTGTATGTTTCTTAGCTCAAAATGCTTAGTTATGGAGAGTTGTGTCTTAAACACATTCATTATATTATTATATTGCATCCATCCATGTTTGTGCCAAATTGTTATCTATTTTTGATTAATTTTGAATAAAATCACAGTTTTTCCCTATGTGTATTGACAAACTCAATGGCCATACACCCTTGCTTTGCTGCCAACGCCGTTTTCAACGCATGCATACTCGGAACGGTGATCTCGTCTATTGTACTACGACGGCAAGCGGGCGCCGAGCGTGTAGTCGACCACCGCGAGGTATGCCACTACATCTACAGCGTCCGCCTCCATCTGACGCCGACGCATGCGCAGTGCGATAAGGGCGCTGCCTCAACCCACGAGCGGAACGCCGGGGAGGCGGGAGGGAGCGGGAGGGGCGAGGGGGGCGGGGGTAGGGGGGCGGGAGGGTACTGCACTAACACATAACTAACCAAAATCTCCCCGAACATTGAAATTCACCCCCGTAGATAACACCTGGAAAATTAAAGGTTATGTGATTACGTTATTTCATGGGAGATTGACATGGGTGTGTTATATGTGGCGATAATAGGACAATTCGGCGTTTTTACTTTCAACCTCTTTAATCGGGATTTTTGGATTATGAATTTCCTGATTCTATGTGTAATTATAAATAAATATATATATATATATATATTCATAAATCCATATAGAAAAATCCTCCGGTGCGAGTGACACTGGTCAAGACCAGTGGTGGTTGCATCTTACGGAGTATAGTAATAAGCGTAATAATATGTAATATTCCCTTATGTATATTTTTACTCGCATAATACGTTATACATCACATATATAGCTGCATGTATAGATTTATGTATATACATATGTATGTATCTAGCATAAATGTATATAAATATATATAAATTTATATGAACATATATATATATGTGTATGTGGTTTATGGGCTCCTGTCTACGTACAAATGTGCAATTTATGATGTTTACATCTCCGTTATGCGTTCAGACCCTTTTACTGGCAGTTATTTAAAGTTGCATAGTCCGATGGTTTTGAGTTTCCACCATTTTTCTGAGATAAATATATTAAACTGATTGTTATAAGCTACCTTGCATTAGTTTGATGTAACTTTTATTTTAAATGGCTACGTTTTGAGATATTTGAAGTGTAAATATGTAAGACTAGTTTTGGCAAGCTTGAAAAAACTCTGAGACCATAGGCTTCAGCAGTAACATGTCCTATTAAATTGGCTCAGTATTCCCTTCCATGTGGCAAGAAATGTTTAAAAGGTGCTTAATTATCCAAGTTAGATATGTATGTATATATATATAGTTTGACTGTCCCGACGGGTCTTTGGGAAATAATGCCAGACACAGCTGACATACAGTGCTTAGAGACCCTCGCAGGTGGCGCCAGTGTGGCCACTACTATACTACACAGGGTCGGTTAAATAGGATAAAGTGAATATACTATTACATAGGGAACTGAAGATACTTGAAATGCATATTTCAAAGAAACCCATTATTGGAGTGTCAATATTTAGATTTCATCATTTAGCCCAATAATGTGGGAGATATTTTAGATCAAAAGTAAATGTTAATATTATGTATTATGTATCTTATTGGGATGGATCTAGCTAAATAAATAGTAAATTAAATCACTAATTTGTGACATTGTGAACAGCATTGAAAATAAAGTGTCACAAACTTAATGAAAACCTCTGAACAATAGAACATTTCACTTCAAATGGTCATATACCATGTCTTCATTAAGTTGAAGACATTTATTTCTGAAAAATATATATAAATGATGAAATAGTTAACCTTTTGTGGAGTCAGTAACATCGTGTACATTTTGTTTCCACCTGCAAGTACTATGAAACTCTGTATAAAACACTGAGTACATATACAGTACAGGAACTATTTTCACCATTTGACACTCTATGCATGGACCCAGTTATTTATAGTAAAAGATAACTCCTCAAATTGCCTATACATCTTGAAATCTGAGCCAAACATTTGTGTGCAATTGTTGATTCCACTTGGACTGTTACATTGTTAATATTTGTCTGCTTTTCTCTTTAATCATCACACATAACACAAAACCATAGCAATGACGTTTCAAATTAGTATTACTACTGTTTATAACGCAAGTGGCATGTGAAATGTCCTCAAAATGACAAGCGTTGTGTGGAAAATATTTGATTTTAGAGTCAGATTGGTTTCCATGCTATACTGCGATTTATTGGGTCTGAGCATCATTTGACCTACTTAAAAATATCAGAATATTTTTATTTTCAATTATTCAGATGCAAAAGGACACACATCGAGGAAGCTTGTATATAGGACTTTGACAGCATTTTGATTTTGTGGTACTGATGTCACAGTATTGGTACACAACTTCTGAGAACGACCCATATATATATATATATATATATATATATATATATATATGTGCTCTATAATCTCTATATTTATATATATATACATGTGTATTTGTGAGAACACCATTTTGGGGGGTACATTAGTTGATTAAGCAGGGGAAATTTCAGTCGCCGACAATAGGTCTTCCTCATTCCACTGCTCCTTGTCATATATTAATAATGCCACACATTAGGCTAGGTAGCAATGTGTATCAACTTTTAAGTCACCGGTTTGAGTTGGCCATGGTTCGAATCCCACAACCTACGAAAAAGGGAGGCGGGCGCTAAACTCATTAGGCGACGCAGTGTCTGGCATTTATTTGCTTTAATACAGTATATGCTTTGTTGAACTTGAAGCTGACAGATATGGAACTTAAAGTTGACAATTATGGAAACCTTGGGTAGTGATTTGTTAGTTCTATATATATATCACTGCCGCTGGTGAGTGGTGGGTTGGGACCGCTCTGTGATTAGGGTGGAATATAACCATAATTGCACCTAGAGGCAGTCATGGGAAACAGTTTAATTATGGTTAGGTGTGAGGCCGAGGCAGGAAATTGGCTTAGTTTGGATTCGCTGTTAGAAATGTGTTACCAAGCAGAAAATGACTGTCAGATAGATTAATTAACCCACTTGACAACTATTAGGCATTTGTCGTCTGCTCAGACTTAATGTCATCTGCTGTAAAGGAATCTCACTGACTTGCACTGATCCATCATTGAAAGTCTTCTGTTTTCACTCTTACTATATGTATGGAACCTATTCGTCTGGGGGTCAGATGAAGGTCATGCAGGCCTCAGAGGGCTAACCTATATATGTGGTCTATAATCTATTATGGGAATATAATCAAGATCACTACCATCTTCAGTTATATCTGTATTATTAAATTGTGAACCACAGCTAGTGTATGACATTGTTTAGTTCCAGGTTTGGCCACGCCGCGCCATCTGTCAGAGACTCTGACCTCATATAGCCAGCTGTGTCTGGCCGTTATCGCTTCCCGACATACTCGGACGGTCAAAATTGTTATATAAAGTTAGGCTACGCTCTGAAAGACAAAGAACAACATGGGTATGGGTTGATCAGTTTAATACTAGTCTCTGGCTAGGCTAACTGCCTAACAGGTACAAAGCTTGAAAACCCGGGGCGAACTGGCCGAATAGTGGGGCGCAGGGCATGAACACACGGTGGCGCTGCAGTAGCAGACGGAGGGATCGATCCCATCAGGTCATATTAGGCCAAACCAACTTAATTTTTGTTGTACACGCGAATAATTTACTGGGTAGTGATAATTCAAACAATAATCGGAGATGAGCCGCTCCGCCTTTTATACATTGATAAGTGATTATCCTATCTATAAAGTTAGGCTACGCTCTGGAAATCAAAGAACATCATGGGTATGGGTTGATCAGTTTAATACTAGTCTCTGGCTAGGCTAACTGCCCAAAGGAAACGCCCACGGTTCCCCCCAACCCAACTAGCCATATGTCACAGACAATATAGCGGCAACCCGCATATCATTAACAATCCGACAGGACAAAGGAGTCTTAATATAGTTATAGACCGTATCGGACACCCAATCCCCTCTAGCACGAATTTCTTCAATCGTTGCACCTGACATGTGCAAAAACGTGCACCCCCCTCTTCGAAGTGAATGGGAACTCAACTGAGTCGTATCTAACCCTGCCCTAGAGGCGAAGAGTTTCAACATGCCTTGGTAAGTAACTTAATCCAAAGGAGCCAATTGATCCTGACCTATCGGTATCTGAAAGGCAGCAGAGCTCATAGGAGCTGGCACTTGTTCAAAATGAAGCTCAGTCCAGTGCACCGCACATAATGCGTGGTGCGCGCACCTAGAAATAGGAATCTCCAGTATTCGTTCAGTAAACTGAACCGTCTTGGAGCGACGTAAGGTCAGTATCATCCCCCAATCATGGAAATGGAAGTCCTCCCTTAGCAGTGTGGAGTCTGAATCCGTCACCTGACATTTCCGAAGCAGACCCCTGAATGAGCACAATATTGCAGCTCGCCATGCAACATGGCCCCGATTACTCGTTAATCTAGAGAAAATTGACCTCAACATATGAGGAAGCATAATTGTTATATATACAGTAAAACCTCTTATACCGACCCCTCCACAGATCGACCACTCCCCTATATCGATCGCTTTATTTGGGTCCCAACAATACCATTGTAAGGATATTCTAACTCTCTAAACCGACCACCTCCCTAAACGGACCACTGAAATTCGGCCCTATGGTCGGTCGATTTAGAGAGGTTTTTCTGTATATTGGTTGAATGACATCATCACTGAATATATATTTACATATTTATAACATACATATTGATTCAGTGATGATGACATTTAACCATCATCTGGCCTTGACCTTAACATAATTATATCCTGTCTGCCTGCATCCAATGACACTGAATTGGTACGCTATAGATTTATAGCAAATAAATGTTTGTCTGCAGCCAATAACACTGCATTCACTGACTATATTTTGTGAACAATATAACCTACATATCTACTTGTCTGTCTGTAGCCAACAACCCCCAATAGCCGATGTTTACTTTTTGTACTGTAGCCACTGACACTGCATTCACTGGATATATTTCATCATCATGCTGTCGGTCGCAATGCAACAAAGACTGCTTTCATTTCTTAACCGCCGCTCTCCATTTAGCTCTCTGCTGTGAGAGTGATGTCCATGAGTTGGTCCTAATGTCTCTCAGCTTCAAGTTTCTCTTGATAGTATCCTTTAACCATCCTTTCTTTCTCTGACCAGAAGACAATTTAGAATAGAGGATCTATATTTACTAAGGCATATAACAGATACATCTACATATCTGCCCGCGGCCAATGACACTGCATTCACTGGCTATATTTAATAAGCGACATAACAGGTACATCTGCTTTGATTGTCTGCATCACTGCAACTGGCCATGTTTTGGGTAAGTACCTAACATGCCAGGAACGGGATGTAGCTCAGGCAGTAGAGTGTCCACCTGTGAAGGTGTGGGTCATCCTATCAATCCTGCTCAGTGGACACATTTGAAGTTTGGGTTATTTTCCATTCTAACCAGTGGTCCACAACTGGTTCATCAAAGGTTGTGCCATGTGTTGTCCTGTCTGTGGGAAAGTGCATATAAAAGACCCTTTGCTGCTGATCGGAAAGAGTAGCCTATGTGGTGGAAGCATGTTTCCTCCAAACAAATATGTCAGAATGACCATATGTTTGACGTCCAATAGCCGAAGATAAAAATCAATGCGCTATAGAGGCATCTTTAAATAGACAAACTTTTGTACCTAACATACATTTTCTCCTCTGCCCGCAGCCAAGGAGTGTCCGAAGCCGGTGGACCCCGTGCATGGGCGGGCCCGCCTGCTGTACGGCGGCCTGCGCGCCGAGTACCAGTGCAACCCGGACTACATGCCCATGGGAACCAACTACGCCCTCTGCGCCGAGGGACGCTGGACATGGGACGCGCCGCTCTGTGTGGGTAGGTGGCGCCACTCGAACATGTTAAGCCTGATGGCTTGGAGTTTCTACCATCTTTTTATTTATCTATTCAATTATTTATTTATTCTTAGATAAATGTATTATGTGTGTGTTCGCTAGCTCCCGACCTCCTAAAACCCCAACTGCAGACTACTGACTGGTTATCCACATCTTTTTATTTATTTATTTATTTATTTTTAGATAAATGTATTATGTGTGTTCACTAACCTGCTGCAGACTTACAGTTAGAAAGCATTTCAGTGCTACTTGCCGTAAATAAGCACTAAGTAATAGATCATGGATAAACAGTACATAAACCATAAAACATCACAAACCAATAGGAGACCCATACAAAACAAACTATGCACAAAATATATTTTTTTTTAAAGAAAAACAAATTGGAAACTCCCCGATTTTACAACATAAACAAGTTTACAGAAATGATTGATAAAGGAAATCAATCCATATGGATTATGACCATTACCGCATAATGGCAATAAGAAATGCATGCACTTAACTGTTATGAGCAGAATAAACAAACTATGACTAAAAAAGGAAAGACAGGAACAAACTTGCATGGGACTGAAATTAGAATTTTCTCAACTTGGAGAAGCTATCATCTCCTCTGGTACTAGTGGTAGGCAACGTTAATATCTAGTAATATACCTATGGCTGGAATACCAGTGCATCGGCGCTGAGAAATCTGATATTCAGCCCAATAAACTATTACCCCAAAAAAAAGGGCGGGTGGGTAGGGTGAAACTAACTCCTTTGCTAATCTTTATGAACGTGAGTGACTCATAGTGGTTCGGCGCCGTGGTGATGCGGTATTAAAAAGGAGTATTGCTAGCATGCATATGTTACTGAAAGTTAATATATATAGTAATATATAAATCAGTAACATCGGGAACCAAACACGGATGTGCTATATAATTTATTATATGAATATAAAGTTGCGGAGTTTATATGTTATCCTTTTATCGTACTTTAATTAATTCCTCGCTATGTAATATGTACCTCTTATTTATTTGTATATATTTGCTGCGGGCCGGAACCCGCCCCGTCCTGGCTGGTGCCACGACCATGTAGCCATAGCCCAGCCAGCGCGCCTCACGTTCACATTAGCTCCGAATTATATAATCATTAACTCTCAATAATATATGTATATATATAACCCCTCTAAATCGACGGACCATGGGACCGACTTTAAATGGTCCATTTAGAGAGGTGGTCAGATTAGGGAGTTTTTTTATATATTATTACAATGGTATTGTGTGGGTGATCGTTTGAGACCCAAATAAAGCGATCGATATAGGGGAGTGGTCGATCAGTGGAGGTGGTCGGTTAGAGAGGTTTTACTGTATATATATATTTACTCACTCCCAGTAACATCGGGAAGCACACAAACACTTTATTGAGAGTTAGTTATTATATATATATATATATATATATATAGAGTTTGTGTATGTGTGTAAATACACACACATATATATATATTTATATACATATATATATATAACATATAATATATATAATATATTATATATATATGTGTGTGTATTTACACACACACAAACTCTCAGTTATATCTAGAACCACACCACTCCACTACCACGACTGCCCCCCCCCCCCCCCCCCCCCCCCAACCCCTTTACCCCAATACCAGCAGCACCCGCTCAACCTGCCTCTACTGCCGTCACACCTACATACCCAAACATTGTTTTTCTTCTCTTCCGGCAGATTGCCATCATTTGACTCTTCATCTTACTCTGCTAAAGCAAATATCTTTTTATTCCATTATGTCCTGTTACAGTACCCACACATGAAAAGTCCGTAATATTTATACCTATTTAACGTTGCATTGTCCGATGAAAACATCAACTTCTCGAAAATCAAAAACACTGAGCTAGATTTGACCCTACATATCTAACTGGGATACGGATGCACTTATTCAAATATGTATCCCAACATTTAGGGGAATACTAAGCCATTTAATCCTGACCTAAAAACATACAAAAAATATCTGTGCAAAATAAGGCTAGGAAACTCCCACTAAGGTGCACAGCAAAGGGGCATGTGATATGTCACGCCCCACCAGCGGGATGCCCAATGGAAGGTAACCATGGCAAAAGTAGCCAGATAGCACACCACACAGCTACGTACAAGCCTATGATATATAAATAGGAGTAGGCTAGTCTAGTAGTAAGAGTAGAAAAAAAAAATACAAATACGCCAAGAAAATCCACAAAAACTAACATAGGCTACTAACCATACCAACCATCTATCTGCTACTGAAATGCATGCAATCAAATACCTTATCAGCAGCTACTGTGTGATAAGATAACACCAACACTACAACTGGTCAGCATTGAAAACAAGCCTCGATACCCGGGCTTATATGCTATGGACAGTATAAATACAGCCTCAATAATTTTATTTATATTTTTTTTAAACAACCTGTTAGTGCTGAAGCCTATAATGACCATCATTTTTGTGTGAATGCCAAAACTCATTTAGCATGTTTTCACTCCAGGTCTGTTACTTTATTTTAAAAAAATCTAAAAACTATTATATATTTCAAATTAAAGTATGGTAGATTATAAAGATCACCCGAATATATCTGTCCAAAATAGAACGAGAGAAACCTAAAACCATTTGATTATGCAGCTTTCAAATTGTCCTGGCTTCAAATTACACTTATTCCAATGAATACCCTATTTGCTATTTACCTCATCCACTCTCCCTCCCTGCCCCCCCCCCCCCCCCCCCCCCCCACCCTTCTCCACCACATCCCCCACCCCACTGCCCCGTTTTCTCCGTTCTTGCCTCCCTCCCTGACCGCCTCTCTCTCTCCTTCCCTCTGTCCATCGGTCCCTCCATCTGTCCCTCTATCCTCACTCTCACCTCTGTCCCTCTATCACTCCCATCCTTCCTCCCTCGCTCCACCCCTGGCTCCCGGCTTCCCTCCCTCCCGCCCTCTCTCCCAAACCCTCGGTCCTTCTTTCAATTCCCCCAGTCCCTCTCTCCATCCCAACCCCCTCCCACCCTCCCACCCTCCTGCCTTCCCACCCTCCCTCCATCCGTCCATGGCTTCCTCCTTGCCTGCCTCCCTGTCACCCTCCATGCTTCCCTCCCTCCCACCTTCCCTCCCTCCCTCCCCGACTCATTTCCTGCCTCCCCCCCTCCTCTGAGTAACCATATCCATCCATCCCTACCTCACTGTGTCCCTCCCTCCCACCTCTCCTCCCACCCTCCCTCCCACCCTCCTCCCCCCTACCTCTCCCTCCCTGCCCCTCCCCCATTCTCTCTGTCCCCCTATCCATCCCTACCTCACTGCTCCTCGCTATACCTCTCTCCCTCCCACCCTGCATCCTTGCCTGCCTCCTCCTCTCTGTCTCCCCTATCCATCTCTACCTCACTTCCCCTCCTACCCCTCCCTACCTCCTACCCTCCCTACCTCTCCCTACCTCCCCCTCCCTTCTCCTCTTTGTCGCCCTATCCCCTGCGTCCCTCCTTCCCCGCCTCCCCGCCTCCCTCCCTGCCCCCCTTCTCCCTGTGCCCCTATACATCACTACCTCCCTGCATCCCTCTCCAAACACCACCACCACCCACCCCACCCCTCAAATAAAATTAAAAAAACCCATAATATGTACTTTATTTTCTTCTAAACAGAACCATGTAGCTTGCACAAAGGTCATACATAGGGTGGGTGCAAAACAACCACATGCCATCGGCAATCTGTTTTTTGTTGTTACCTCCCCACTCCCACTCCTCGGCATGCCCGAGATATATGCCTGCTACCATGTGTCCATCGCGGTAGCGTGTTACTGTTAGTGCACACTCTTGCTATTTCCTCCGCCACCTGCATACAGGTGAATATTAGGTCAGCTGGCGCTGAGGTAAGCTGGAAGTGGGGGTCTGCAGGTAAGTATCCCCGGGGGGCCATGGTGAACCTGCTGGCTGACCTCCATGTTCACAGCCGGGTACCAGTGGGTCTATGTGCCGGTGTCGCAGTTTTCGCCATCCGCCAGTTTCTGCGGTATGCCTACACTCAAATGCATTGTCAATGGCTGTGAACAATCTTCATACAGAAAAAGTGAAATATATCTAAAACCACTCCACCTAGAAAGAAATCGCTTGGTACACATATAGAAAACATCTTTACCAAAAAGATTATATTAATTTTATACGGTTAGGGTTCTTGATTCCTATTAATTTTGAATAAAACTAATGTTTTGCACTGCGCATACTGTCAAACTCAAGGCATTGTCAATGGTCATGAGCAATCTTCATACAGAAAATACAGAAAAAGTGAAATATCTCTAAAACCACACCACCTAGAAACAAATCGCTTGGTACACATATAGAAAACATCTTTACCAAAAACATTATATTAAATTTATAAGGTTAGTGACGATGCTGTTCGATTTTGACACATGCGCAGAAGCGATCCATACCGCGGAAACTGGCGGACGGCTGAAACCGGCTTGGACTTGTGGTGTTTCATAAGAAGTGTGTGTCTATATATAATAATATATATAATAAATTATATAGTATATATATATATATATACATATATATATATATATATATATACAGTAAAACCTCTCTAACCGACCACCTCCACAGATCGACCACTTCTCTATATCAATCGCTCTAATATTACTTTATTTTGGTAGAACAATTTATTCATCAAAACATACATTTTTTCAGTGCCAAGGCACTGGTCTTCCAGCCGTTTACATTACATTGTAAATAGGTAGATAAGCGGGTACTTAGATAGGGGATTATGAAGGAGGTTAGTATGTGAGTGGGTTAGCCATAATAAGTTCAGTATTACGGGCTAAGATGATGGGTCGCTGCAAAATCTGTGGTGCTATTATGGGTATGGTGTATGTGATGGGAATGGGTGAGAGAATGGAGCCCTTCCCCCCACCAAAGTCCCCACACTCAACCTGGCATGCTTTGCCACCTGATATATAGAAGGTGGTTAGTTGCCTGTATAGCTGCATTAAGGTCACAAACGATCGCCCCTGCAATACCATTATAACGATAATAAAACTCCCTAAACCAACCACCTCCCTAATTGGACCATTGAAAGTCGGTCCCATAGTTGGTCGATTTAGAGAGGTTTTACTGTATATGAGCCTGTCTCAAAAGGTGATCAGTAATATGCGACAAAACTTTGTCCATTGTAACGATCAACATACTATCTCAGGATAAACTGATTTATGGTGTTTCATAATCCCAATAGAATACATATTGATTTAAAGCAAATGTCCTTGTGTTTTCAGTGTAACCGTTTATGTGCTGTTTTGTGTCAATCGTTACGCAGACAAACAACAAATTAGTTAGCACCTTTTGAGACAGGCTCATATACCAGTCCTTTCCCTATCCTACTATTCCTAGTCATGCCGAGCGCCATGCTAAGTAGCGACAAGTACCAGTTTTGTAAGTTATTGGTTTGAGAATTGTTTTCACACCTGACCCGGAAGTATGGTGGATAAACGGTGATACAGACAATGGTTGGTTGTTGGAGTTTTACTTCCTTGTAACATCTAAGGTAACACAGACAATGGTTGGACGTGCGTTTAACAGATGGTTGTGAGTGCTGAGGGGAAATGCGGTTTATTTGTACTCATGCGTGGGTTAGATCAATGTTAAAGCAGATGGCTGTGAGTACCAAAGGGTATATGTGGTTTATTTATACACCTGTTTAAGTTCCACATCGACCTTTGGGTAACAATGGGACTCTCTGTTAAACCTACTGACATGCCTCCATCTGACATGCTCCAGCCTATGACCCCCCCCCCCACACACACACCACACATCACTCCATTCTGCCCCACACCACCTCACACTACATCACCACACACAATCACACACTACCCCACCACATACCACCACACACTATCCCACCACACCACCACACACAACCACACACTACCCACCGCACACCACTTCACACTACCCCACCACAAACCTCCACACACCACCACAAACCATTACCACCCATCACCACTCACTACCCCACCTCACACCACGACACACTACCCCACCACACACTATCCCGCCACACACCACCACCACACACTATCCCACCACACAGCACCACACACTACCCCACCACACACCACCACGCACTACCCCGTCACACACTATCCCACCACACACCACCACCACACACTATCCCACCACACACCACCACACACCACCACATACTACCCCACCACTCACTACCCCACCTCACACCACCACACACCAGCACACACTACCCCACCACACACCACCACACACCACACCCCACACCACACCACAACACCTCTCACTATGTACAGGGCATCTATGTACTCTCTTATGTAATAATATTATTAATAATAATAATGCCTAGGTTTTGAGCAGATCATGTATAGATCTAACAGTAACAGCACACTTGTAGGTATATGTGTGTGTGTGTGGGCGGATGTATGGGAATGGGTGTATGGGTGTGTGTACGTATGTGTGTGGGTGTTGTGAGTGTGTGTGTGGTTCGGTGTGTCGGTGTGTGAGTATATATGTATATATGTAAGTGTGGGTGTGTGCATGTGTGGGTGTTTGTGTATGTCTGTGGGATGTGGGTGTGGGTGTGAGTGCTTAGTAGGTGTATATGTGTGCGTTTGTGTCGTTGTGTATGTCTGTGAGGTGTGTGTGTATATGTGTGGGTGAGTGTATAGGTGTGGGTGTATGTGTATGTATTTGTGTCTGTGGGATACGGGTGTATATGTGTCGGTGTGTGTATATTTGTGGGTGGGTGTATGTGTGGGTGGGTAGTGTGTGGGTGTATTTGTGGGTGGGTGTGGATGTCTGTACAATGCAGATGTGTATGTGTGGGAGGTGTATGTGCATGTGGGTGTATATGTATGGATCATTTTTGTGTGGGTGTATATGTCATTACACATATGTGTGGATGTTTACATCTGTCTGTGAGCTGTGTGTGGGTATGTGTGGGTAGGTGTATGTGAATGTGAATGTGGGTGTATGTGCGTGGGTGTATATATGTGTGTACATGTGTGCGGCTATGTGTCGGTGTTTACCTCTGTGGGTGCGTAAGTGTGTATGTGGGTGGGTGTGAATGTGGGTGCATATGTGTGGGTGTTTACATCTGTCTGTGAACTGTGGGTGTGTATGTGTGCATGTGTACATGTGTGTGGCTATGTGTGGGTGTATATGTCATTACACATATGTGTGGATGTTTACGTCTGTCTGTGAGCTGTCAGTGTGTATGTGTGGGTAGGTGTATGTGAATGTGGGTGTATATGCATGGGTGTATATGTGTGTGTACATGTGTGTGGCTATGTGTGGGTGTTTACATATGTGGGTGTGTATGTGTGTGGGTGTGAATGTGGGTGCATATGTGTCGGTGTTTAGATCTGTCTGTGAACTGTGGGTGTGTATGTGTGCATGTGTACATGTGTGTGGCTATGTGTGGGTGTATATGTCATTACACATATGTGTGGATGTTTACATCTGTCTGTGAGCTGTCAGTGTGTATGTGTGGGTAGGTGTATGTGAATGTGGGTGTATATGCGTGGGTGTATATGTGTGTGTACATGTGTGTGGCTATGTATGAGTGTTTATGTCTGTGGGTGTGTACGTGTGTGTGTGTGAATGTGGGTGCATATGTGTGGCTGTTTACATCTGTGAGCTGTGGGTGTGTATGTGTGGGTAGGTGTATGTGAATGTGGGTGTATATGCGTGGGTGTATATGTGTGTGTGTACATGTGTGTGGCTATGTGTGGGTGTTTACATCTGTGGGTGTGTATGTGTGTGGGTATGAATGTGGGTGCATATGTGTGGGTGTGGAGCTGGAGAGGTAATCTATTGAGCATTCACAGCACGAGCTGTGGTGAGGAGTGTGTATATATACTCACCGCCTGTGTGTATACACAATTGTAGCCAGGACCCAGGCTCTGAGGGCTGCTGGAGCTGACTCCTCCTGTAAGCGGCGCAAGACATGCGCACAAACAACTCTCACCTCACCTCACCAGGTGACCGCGTCACAAACACGCCACCGCACCATTTACCGAAACTATCGGTGAACTACTAGTAAGATGAGTCCATGGGCTTCCATAGCTTTTCGCCGCTCCAAGCAGGTCTTAGTAATGGATCGTCAATCAAAATGATACAGCGATCAAATAAAATGTGTCAGTATGGGATCAATGCTGCGTCACAACGGGTTGTTTGCCATTTCCGGTTGGGCTTGCGCAGTGCGGTATATTACATGGGGGTATGGGGTGTGTGTGAGGGGTCTGAATTAACTTAAAGCAGCTTTCGTGGGTTAAGTGCCTGTCACATTATGGCGTATTGAGCAACAGACAGAACCGGACAAAGAATATTCTAGTCCGATGTTATTCAGGCTTGAAATGCATCGATTATGTAACAGAAGGGTAACGGACAGGTAATGGTTGATAAAGTATCTAATGATCAACAGACAATTCAGAATACAAAAAGAACTATAGCGAAGGGCAACGGACGTGTAATGAATATGTAATGGGCGGGAACGGACGGGAATGGACAGGAACGGAAGGGGAATGGATGGAGAACGAATGGTAACAGATAATAACGCATAGGTCAGTCTGGCACAATTCGTTACAAGTTTTGTGCATGCTCAAAACTTGTAATGGATCAGGCCGGATATCAACGGATATCAACGGATGAGCAATGGATATGAAACGGACACAAACCAGAGACTTTGCTGGATATCAACAGACTTTGTTTGGTTTCTTTCCGTTTCCCCAATCCGGTGATGTGTGACAGAGCCTTTAGTGTTGGTAACTGAAACGGTCTACCTCAGAATGCTCATTAGGTGAGGTTATTGTGGATTTAGGAAGGGGCTACCGTGGTTGGTTAGTTGTTGGAGTTTTACGCCCTGGCAACATCCAAGGTCATATCAGGACGGGCTACCGTGGTTGTATATATGCTTGCAGGTCAGAGCGCCTCTGAGTTATAAAGGCTTGGAGGTCGACATTGGGAAGAACCAGGGAGAGCTTTATGACGATATTTGCATACATGTACTGTGAAGTATTCGAGAAGCTAGTAGTGCACAATGCAAACGTATGTCCTATTTAAACAAATTATATTTGTTGATTAAAGTTGATTCGTCCGATAAAAGAAAAACCAACAAATTTTAGAAAGCAAAGCACTTATCTAGATTTGAACCTACATATCCATCTTAGATACTGGGACATATAGTAAATATTTGTTGCTACTGATATATGGGTGTACAAAATCAATTTAATAGCTTATGGAATCAGAGTCTGGACGAGCATGCCAACATTAATTTGGCATGTTTTCACTTCAAATATTGCCTGAGTTAGTCATATATCATCAAAGCCACTTAAAATTAAAGTAAGGTAATGATTAACCTGATAATTTTCAGCGGTACAGTGAGTGGTGGTTACAGTGTGCAGGGGTGGTGGTGCCACCATCGCAGCTGGGGTTGGAGAGGCTGGAGCAGTAGATGACTAGGACAGACTCCATCAGTCCATGGAGTTGAGTGAGTGATAGGGGAAAGGAGGGATATTCCCAGTCATTATACTCCTATAATTCTTATACAGCATATATATATATATATATATACAGTTACATATGATACCTAGGATCCATGGTGGTCACGTGGGGTTTTTCCCACTGAGGTTATAGGTTATTGCTTCATGACCAGATGTATTTTGTGTCTACCACCGGTGTTTGTACAATAGCTAACCATTCAAGCCCCCACATGGCCCCTGGTTGGTCTGTTGTGTATCCTGAGGTTTGCTCAACTATTCATAGCAACGCGCACTCTGGCGGCTCCTACCCTCACTATTGAAATCCAGCACACTGTGTGATAATGAGCATGTTTTGTTTTCCTTTATTATATATGTGCTCTATTGTGGGATTATAAACAAGGACACTACCACTTATCAGTTCTCTTCTATACATTAGTTGTTACCTACCATCTTACTGTCATAGGAGATAGTTCCTGCTTCTGCCACAATGGCGCTACTCTTGAGTGGCTCCTGGCCACCCTGATACCAGTTGTGTCTGGTCATTACCCCCATCCAGAATGCTCGAACGGTCAGATTTTAAATATATGTATATATATATATATATATATATATATATATATATATATATCAAGATTTAAAATATATATAAAGGATTATCAGAGACTCTGATTCTAAGCATTGCTAATCAATGCTGGCCTATTTTGCTCTACCCTCTTTCAAGACTTTTTCATCTCTCACCTTCCCCTCCTCCGACACATCCACCTCCCCATCCCCACCTTACGCCACCCCAGTATTAAGACTTCTACCTCATTTCATCCCTGTCACCGGAACCACCTCCCCCCACCATCACCTTACCCCACCCAACATCAATACCTACCCTCTCCACCGTTGACCCACCTCCCCAACCGCCACCTCACACCCACAATCACCACTAACCCATTCCCAGTCCACCTCATCTCACCCCAACTCACTCCCCCCTAACCTTCACCCCCTCCTCCACTTTTAGCAACACCCACACATCACCACTCCAACACCCCCCCCCCCCGCCCAGAACCACATCCATCTTACCCCCCCGCAACCATCTGCACCACCATTACCTCACTGCACCATCACCTCTACCACCATCACCTCTACCACCACCACATCCACCACCACCACATCCACCACCACATCCACCACTACCACATCCTCCACAACCACCACCACATCCACCACCACATCCACCACCACATCCACCACCACATCCACCACTACCACATCCTCCACAACCACCACCACATCCACCACCACATCCACCACCACATCCACCACCACCACATCCACCACCACATCCACCACCACATCCACCACCACCACACACCACCACATCCACCACCACCACATCCACCACCACCACATCCACCACCACCACATCCACCACCACCACATCCTCCACAACCACCACCACATCCACCACCACATCCACCACCACATCCACCACCACCATATCCACCACATCCACCACCACCACATCCACCACATCCACCACCACCACATCCACCACCACCACATCCACCACCACCACATCCTCCACAACCACCACCACATCCACCACCACATCCACCACAACCACTATCACCAAACCCCACCTACGCTACTACTACTGCCACCGCCGCCACCACACCCACCACATCCACCACCACCACCACATCCACCACCACCACATCCACCACCACCACATCCACCACCACCACCACATCCACCACCACCACCACCACTATAACCTCACCCCACCTACACTACTACTACTGCCATCGCCATCACCATCACCACCACCACATCCACCACCACCACCGCCACATCCACCACCACCACATTAACCTCACCCCACCTACACTACTACTACTACTGACATCGCCATCACCATCACCACTACCACCATCACCACCAGCACCACCACCACTACCATCGCCACCTGATCTACCACCGCCTCGTTCCCACCTCTACCTCACCCCATCCCACCTCACTCCACATCCTCTCTCACCCTACCCACCCGTACCCCCAAATCACCCCCACCTCCACAACCACTCCACGTCCATCTCACTCAACTGCTACCGTCTCCACCACCACTACCTCACCCCACCATCACCGCCACCACTATGGTCACCTCTTTACCACCGCTAACTCACCACCACGCCCCACCACCACCTCCCCCTCCACCAACCACTACCACTACCTACCACCACCTCCTCCCCATGACACTTCCATCATTGCTCTTAACCATTTCCGGGAAATAATCGTCCCATTTTTCGACTTGATTCATGGATGACGACTGTAATTCCGGGACAAGCCATTAAATATTGGGGTGACAAATTTACCGTTACACTAAGCCTCATTCCGATAATGATAACCAGTGGTTCACAACTGGTTCATCAAAGGCTCTGGTATGTGCTGTCCTGTCTGTGGGAAAGTGCATATAAAAGACCCCTTGCTGCTTATCAGAAAGAGTAGCGGTGGCAGCGGGTTTCCTCCGAAGAAATATGTCAGAATGACCATATGTTTGACATCCAATAGCCGAAGATACGAAAATCCATGTGCTCTAGAGGCGCCGTTAAATATAGCAAGCTTTTCATTCTATTAATAGTAGAGCTATAAAAGAATAGTTTAAGCATAGGCAGAGCTCTATCCGAGTACTTCACAATTATGTCAAATTTGTAATCTCATGGTTCTGAATATTTCTGCCATATTCTTTTTGATAAATATATTAGGCTGATTGCTATAATGTACTTCACATTGCTTCTTCATTATAGGCCTACATTTTAAACTCAGTTGGCACCTACAATCACGCATGCCTCCTTATGACCAATGTTGGTAGAATTATTATCATGCAGTTTTTTTAGGGTTTTTCTTTATTGAAGATTTATATTGCTTTTCATGGATAAGTCTTAATAGTCTTGTTTTCACCATTAGACAGCTGGTCAATAGAAATCCTGAACACTTTTACCAACCCAAGGGATGTTTAGCCTCCTACACCACATAGACATGGTATGAGAGCAACTGGCCTTTGATGACACAGGTTATACACAGCAGTGGACATTCAAATTGGCAACGGTGATGGTATGGGGAATTGAACCATCGACCTTCAGACGTCAGAGTCTGAACTAGAAAAAAGGTAATGTATTCTACCCAATCCACCACAGAGAACACAGTTGTTTCTAAGGTAGATCGCAGTAAAATTGTCATAACAAATATGTTATTACATAATATACCACTTTGTGCAACATGGCGTATGTATATTCACCCCCACCCCCTCCCTCTACCCCCCCCCCCCTCTCCATAACCTTCTGTCGGGTAAGCTGTAGCTGCGACCCGGCGTGCTGGATTTTAAGGCCCAGTCACATCTTACCGGACTGGGGAACCGGACGAGAACCGGACACTGTCCGGTACTGTACGGCGATGTCCGGTACATCCGTTACGCATCCGGTTCTCGTCCGATTCTTGTCAGGTTCTCGTCCGGTACATGTACGGTACATGTACGGTACTTGTCCGGTCTACCAGCGGCAATTGACCCAATTCCACTCCATTTCGATACATTTCGATACATTTTGTGTACCGGAGAGCACCGGACTAGAACATTCTTTGTCCGGTGGTCTCCGGTACTCAGTCCGGTATGGTGTGACAGGCGCTTTAGCCTCAGACCTTACTGAGGGACCAGCGGAACTCTGAATACCCATATTGAGCTTTCCATATCAACTCGTGACGTCAGTCCCTAGATCTGTTCCCCACCCACCAACCCCTCAAAAGTGTGTGTGTGGGGGGCGGGGGGGGGGGAGAGGGGGTAGAAGGTAGGGAAAGAAAAGAGATGAACAGCCACTATGTCGCAAAAAGTGACACTTGAAGAAATCTACTGAAAAAAATAATACCTAAAAGTAACAAATGGATTTACGAAGAATACCCACTTAGTATTGACTCCATCCATGTGTTGTACACAAGTTTTGTAGTGGCAACGAAATTTGTGAATTTTGAATTATTTCAGAAACTTTCGTTTGAATTAACACTTTTAAAAATATATTTTAAGGGATTGAATTGATGATGATTCGTTGGTCGTGTGACTGAAATGTGACTGTATTGTTGTATACTTAACTTAAATAAATATTAAATTTTAATTGCAACAACGGTTGTATGCTTCACGTAACAATTGCGCAAGTATTGTTGCAATAGGTATTGTGATTGCATTTAATAAATGTGCAGTTGTCATCGCAATAGGTATTGTATATTGCACTTAGGAATTGCCATGGTAATAGCTCTTATATATAGCCCCTAATGATTGTTCACATGTCATTTTTAATACTTCTTTTGTGCAAAAAGTAAAACAACCGTGATTATATATATGGTCAGAAGACCAGTACCACGGCATTGTCACAAGATTATTCAATAGAATAGAATACTTACCAACAACAAAAAATCCAATGGCGCGGCCTCCAAAAGAATGATAGACATTTGTACTATTGTTGGATAGTACTATTACTGGTATTAGTAATAGTCCTACATTGGGCTGCATTTCCTGTATGTTACATCATTTAGATAAGGGTGAGTATATCTAATCCAATATTCCTTCTTTGCAAAAATCTAGCAAGTGGCGATGTGTGATGTATAGCAGAAGATTGATACTTGCAGAATGGCAAGTGGCATCCCCTGGCCGAGCGGAAGTGTATGACTCTCGGAATCAACCTGGCCAGCATGTTCCAATCGTAATAACATAGGCATATTAAAATATATATGTTCACAATAGACCCCTTTCAATGTTTGTAAACATCGGGTATGCGCCCACAGCTTGGCTGCAGAACGAATGCACACTGCCACAGAGTTTGCCGTACGCGGAGTGCAAAACGTCTATTTTATTCAAAATTAATAGAAATGCAGAAACCTAACCTTATAAATTTAATATAATCCATTCATTAAATATGTGTTCTATATGTGTTCCAAGCGGTTTGTGTCTAGGTGGTGTGGTTTTAGAGATATTTCACTTTTTATGTAAGAAGATTGCTCACGGCCATTGACAATGCACTGAATTTGCCAGTATGCTCAGTACAAAACGTTTATTTTATTCAAAATTAATAGAAATCCAGAACCCTAACCATATAAATTTAATATAATCTATTCGTTGAATATGTTTTCTATATGTGTTTCAAGCGGTTTGTGCCTAGGTTGTATGGTTTTAGAGATATTTGACCTTTTCTCTATGAAGATTGCTCATAGCCATTGAGTTTGCAGTGTGACAGTGTGTCATCCTGCAGCCAGCACTGACCTAGATACCCGTGCTGACGTCACATGAAATTGGTCAATTGTTATTTCACAAATGCTGATCTAGCTAGCACATGAGGTTTTACGGTGCTAAGTAAATAGGTCAGGTCCCTGGAGAATGGCCTTAGCAACCTGAGAACCCACGTGACCCAGATCTAGGGTGAGAGGCACCCGGCGACGACGACAGCTGAATAAAGAATTGTGCTGTGTCAGAAAAGTGTTCTGCAGCTGCTGTCAACAGCTCGGTTACCGCATGTAAGATACCCAACCGGAGCTCCCACACAACACCAATAGGAACAATCGGACGGGGTCGCAGGCTGGGTAGAGCGCCTGCTTCCCATGCGGGAGGTCGTGGGATCAGTCAAGACTGAGTCAAATGGTTGGTTTGTTGGTTGTTTGAGTTGTACGTCCTGGCAACATCTAAAGTCATATCAGGACGGGTACCGACTTATGACAGTGCGCACTCATGGTGACTTTATAGTGCTGTCCCACTCGGAGACCAGGCCACCAGGGTCATGACCTGATATCCCACTCAGTCACATTATCCTGACACTGAGCCAACCAGTCTTTGCCCTATCGTAATAATGCTGAGTGCCTGGGTAGGAAGCGACAAGTATAAATTGTTATGTCATTGGTTTGACTCGACCCGCTGAGTAAAATTAAAAATTTAGAAAATGTATACTTGTCTGGTGTTCAGTATAACCTCAGAATCAGGATGGTGTGAATGAGTTTGGGTCATAGTACTGGCGGCATGGTATCTCAGGGAGGCAGTACTATGAAGTCACCCTGTTTGCGTGCCCTCACAAGTTAAATCCCGGGCTAATAAATGTGTAACAAAACGGTTCCCCCTAAAGTGAATATTAAGAAATATCCCCCAAAAACTCCATAAAACCATTTTTTGAAACACCCTAAAGTGAATATTAAGAAGTATCCTCCCCCAACAACAAAAAATCTCATAACAACATTATTTTTTAAACACCCCATTATGACCAAATAACTAGATCAAGTCAATAAACAAATGAAAACAAAGTTCCTATCTGGCTTATACGGGCGATGATTCAAGCGCGCTATTGGATTCTTGCTCTCCTTGACCTTGGTGTCTGTTTGACCTTGGGGTCGGTGTCAGACCGCTGTGGACAATTGGCGCCAGTGCGTCCGGTTCCACGGCCAGGGGACGCTGCGGAGGCGGAAGTGGCAAGGTACTTTTGTTCTGCCCTTCTGCCTTGCACACCCATTAGAGAAGGTCATCCAAGGTCATTCACCCATCACCTCTCACGCTGCGGGGGTCACATGGTCGACTCTGCAGGTCATGTGACTAAACCATGTGAACCCCAGCTCACTCGCACCACCTACCCCGCACCTCGAACTCTCCATTCAATGGGATGGGTTGTGATCGGTTGCCATCATCATCATCATCATGCTGTCGGTCGCGATGCGACAAAAACTGCTTTCATTACTTGACTGCCGCTCTCCACTGTTTTGTGCGTTGTACATTTCATGAAAGCTGCTTGCAAAAGTGTTGAAGTGCTGCTGGCTTTTGCAAGTTACCAGCGGCACTCTCTCGGGGAGCAAATAGAGGTTTCACACCGGCAGGAACATGTCAAGACAGGCGCAAAACTATTTGTCCCTGCAGTGGCTGAACGGGAGATGTTGGGAGTTCTATACATCAACCGCCATTAATGCTGCCACAGTGACATGGTTTTCTGTTTAGGGTTTGCTCCCTTAGCCTTCGGTTCTGTCAAGAACCTGTACCAGAAGGCAGTGGTTTACAACTCTGCAGGGCAGGGGCGTTAAACTCCCTGAGGTATTGCTATACGGCGTCCTGTTGGATCTAAGCGGTGTAGAAGGATACTCTGAGCCCTCCTTGTATGCAGGTGGTGGCGCCCTCTGGCAGGTAACGCATAGTCTGCAATATCAGCGCCACAGCGGGCGTTGTCGGAACCTCCATCTTAAGCGTCGCCAACTGTGACGTACCTAGGCGAGACAGTGCGCGCGCTTTGCTACTCCGCTGCCACAGCGTATGCGCAAACGGAAGGCGTTACGATGGCGGAGCAGTGTAGTGGGAAGGTGAGAGTGCTTCTTCCCCCCCCCCCCCCACCCCCCACCGTGTGGGTTTATGCTAGGCACCTGTTGCGTGGGTGTGGAGAGGGTGGGGGCGGGGGGGGGGGGCGGGCGTCCCAGGAAGCATAGGATCAGGATACACCTGCAGATGTGTGGATGTGTGGATGTGTGGATATATATATATATATATATATATATATATATATATATATATATATATATATATACTTACACCTTCTGCTAGGCTAAGGATATTTAAATTATCTGTAATTTATTCCATTCCGAAAGACGGTTATTGAGGTTACCCACTTGAAAGGTATTGCTTACTGTTTCGGTTGCTATTGTTTGAGTCACCACTTCTATTTGTTCCCTGGGTAGGGGGAACGGCTTCTAAGTGTTGAACTCCCTCTTGAAGGACCTGTTCCCGTCGTTCCAGCCGAACGACTGCCTCTGGCCCCTTCCTCTGGCTTGGAACCTGAAGTTGGATCCAAACTGGCCTCCTCATTGGCCGGCTCTTCGGTTGCGAAAATCCTGCATCAGCTGCTGGAAGTGGTTGGAGTTGCCATCAGCCAAATTCTTTTTATCAGTTTCCATGTGTTTTCCGCACTTGGAGCTGGTCTCTACTTGTTTGAACAAGTATTGCAGTTGTCCGCCGAATATCTTGCCCTTATCCAGCGGCTTGCCCTTAATCGGCTTTGGTGCTAGGAATAGGGTGTATTCCTTTCCGTCATTGTCTGTGATCTTTGTGGACCTCGCCAGCTCTTTCCCAGCATCTGTGCAGACCACTTTGAAGACGTTTTCAAACTGTCTATAGGAGAGGAAGTTGCTGGTTGCCAGTAGTAATGCAATTCCTCCATTCATATCGTCACAGTATGACGAGAACTTGTTCTGTACCAACATCCTGTTGGCGATGGTCGCAATGGATGTACGAGAGTACCCCCTTGTGGACAGTGTAGAGAGCCATCTTAAACTTTTTTCACTCCTCACTGAGTTTTACTTCGGGGTCCATCTCTTTGATGGCAGATTCCGGAATTCCTTTAATTCCTGTCAATTTCTCTGCCATTTTGATTATGAATTTTGGTTTGAAGGTGTTAAAGTGGGCCTTGGATGGTCTTCCTCATGAGCATCGTTAGTATTTTTGTGCGTCTAAGCACTTTAAACTTTTTCATTTTCTTTCCCACATGATTTAGCTTATTTGCCAGAGTGTTAGTGTTCGGAGTGTGAACTCATCTTCGATGCAGTCTGACGATGAGTCCAAAGAGGAGCAATTTGTGTTTCCTCCTCTTTCTTAGGCTTTTTCTTTGTTTACTTCAAGAGGGCTTCTTTTTACGGGCTCCATGTATCCGTCTCCTTCTGACGAATTCTTCTTCTTTTGTTTGCTCTTCCCTTGAGGGACACAATCACCCCTCCTCTGAGCGTTCTCAGTTGAGGCTATTATACTTGGAATAGTCTCCCATTTCCGACTCATCAGAGTCTTGCCAGTACCTTGATTCGCCTTTTCTTTGATGTGTACCCGCTCTAGACCGGTAACAATCCTCCATTTTCTATTGCACTAGCCTGGGACCTGTTCGTCTAAGTCCCTATCAGCAGGGCCCAGGCCGCGGTTTAGATCACCTGCTCCTCAGAATCCCCTTTGTTTGGAGGAGAGTGACCTTTCTACCCACACAGGCAGTTGGGTCTTCATCCACACTAAGTGTGTGAGTTGCCTTTGCCTTACTCTGCGTTCATATCTATGCACCCGAGTGTGAGTTAAAAAGGACAGAATGATTAGCATTGTCTAGGAAAAATAGCACACTGATAATTATGTATAACACTATACTAGGTTGTGTATTTTATGGTGTAAATCAATGTTTAACGCAGGTCTTGGCTACACAGTCAGTCACCGTATAATGGTATGGGTAAACAACCCGGGATCCTAACCGAGGGGTAGGGACCAGTGTGTTGTTCACCTCCCACACTCTATATACCTATAAACTTCTACCACCTGCTGGCTTTTTTTTCGCCAAGAAGTTTGAAGAAGAAGAATATACTATAAGGACTCGGAGGTATCCTTAATGAGAACCACAACACAGGGGGAATCTTTAAGACCCACAGAATGAATCCCCAAACAATATAACTGGTTCTGCCAAACATCTCTCATTCGGCAACGGGCGGCTTAATTAATAACCCGAACAATGGAAAACATTGTTCTTTCAGATCATGCCAATTACCGATCGAAAATATGCTGTTAAAACAGTAAGAATCTTAGCGAAAGTTTCAAACGATTTCGTACATGAAATGCTAACATGCACTAAAAACCAAGTTATCGTGTTTAAAAGATACTAACTGTTTGGTTTTGTAGTAAATGTAGAAAAACTTCCATAGCTGCTCACAAACACGTACTCCTGCTGTGAGCTGATTATGCTAATTGCTGGACGGATGATGCTTCCTTTCTGTGGGCTACGAGTAGCCAGAGGTGTAGTACCGAGGGTAATATTTATCTATTCTATATATGTGTTTTGTCGTGTATGGTGTGACAGTACAGAGAGGTGGATACCGGTATACACCTGAGGTCCATTGGCAAAAAGGAAGTTCAATAAGTTGCTCGAGCAATATAGTGAGAGCGGCAAGATTGGTTGGGTGGCTGTTGGAGTTTGTTGGCAACATCCAAGGTCATATTAGGACGGATACTGACTTGTAACAGTGTACACGCATGGCGACTTTATAGTGCTGCCCCATTAGGAGACCAGGCCACCAGCATCATGATCTGATATCCCACTCAGTCACATTATCCTGACACTGAGCCAACCAGTCCTTGCCGTATCTTAATAATGATGAGTGCCTGGCTAGGAACCAACAAGTATAAGTTTGTATGTCATTGGTTTGACTTGACTAGTTCTTTGCCGGAGTGGTTTCACATGGTTGTATTTGAACCCCACAGGTTCTAATCACATGAGCTGCCACACAGGAAGTGGATGCTCAACTTGTTTGGCCACCCCTTCTTGACTAGGGTTCAAACGCATGGGTTTGAAGCCCTTGATCTACCAAAACTGGAGATGGAAGCTCAATTCATTCGGCCATCATGTCGGGTCGAGAGCATAAAGGGCCCCAGGGACTCCAATAGAAAATCTATTTTTATTTGCAAAGCAGTATTTTGAATATTTAGATAAACTACTAAAGTGCGTCAATTTGAATTTACATCTATTACAAAGTTTTTCAAAGAAGAGTTATCGAAACTATTAAGAAATAAACCATAATTGTGCAGGCCTATAAAGCAATTCATATTCTTATTATAATGTAGCTAATTCAATTCGTATATATTTTTCCGTTTCTATCTAAGGACTGTTTTCTCAGCCAATATGAAATAAATCATTTTACAGACCTGGAATATTATTTATATTTAAAATATAACGTAGTTCCTTCAATTTACCTTGATTTGTCAGTTTATAACAACAGTTTTCTAATTCAATAATAAATGAATAATAATTTGCCAGACCTGGGATGTTACTTATATTTTTTATGTTATAATGTAGCTTTCAATTTAGATTTACCTTCAGTTCTTAACAACAACAAAGACTTTTTGTAAATCATTAAAAAAAAAAGAAGGAAAATAACTCCATCCTCAGGATATTAGTAATATGCAAAATATTATAATGCAGCTCTTTGAATTTAATATTATTTGTCATTTCCATGACAAAAGTCAAACATCAAAATGAAATCTATAATGATCTTGCTTGCGTAAGACATTGCCTTGAACATCTATTAAGTGTAGAGTATAGCACAATTTGAGCCGTGCAGTTGAATAGCTTGAACAAGATGGCGTTTACGCGATAGAACCGGTGTGTACAGATTTCCTTCTGAGACCAGTCTATCTCGAGGACATCGCCTTCTCGTAGTTCAAGCTCAAATTTAAGGTCACCCAGAAGGTCAGGTCAAGGTCAGATAAACATCCAAACTGACCGCTAGCAGACCCTGTGGCGGATGAGCGTCAATAGCGATAGATAGCCAGGCCCTATCCATGTCAACAATGTAAACATTACTGGGGGGAAATACCACGCACATAATGTATCAAGGTAGACCTTGTAGCTGATATGTTTTAAGAGATGCCCTACTTTGATGCTAGGGTCATGATGTCTACTGGGGCTTCTGATGCTGATATATGGATATGCAGTGTCATTCTCACAGGACATTTTAATAGTTGTATAATCTAATATAAATGTAAGATTTTCAACAAGCTTTTATATTGACAGATTTAATCTTATGTATCCAATTAATTAAAGTTGCCCAGTCCGATAGTTTTGAGTTTCTGTCATATCTTTAGATAAATATATTAATTTGGTCATTATAATGTACCTTACTTTCGTTTTACCTCTTATTTTAAATGACTAAATTGGGGGGTATTTGAAGTGCAATCATGAGAAATTAATTTTGTGTGCATATAAAAATGCTGACCCCATAGGCTTCCGCAGTATCAGGCTCTATTAATTTGACTTAATAGTCCATTCTTTGCCGCAAGACATTTTTAATAAGTGTGCATCAGTATTTAGTTTGGATATGTAGAGTTAAAGTGGTTTGATTTTAAAATGTGTATACTTCATCGGACTATGCAGCTTTAAGACATGTGTCCAGTCATTCACTGTTTGTTTATTGTTGTTTTACATACTTTTTTTCTCTTCTTTTTGTGCTTCTTTACCTGCTCATAACGGATAAGTGTGTTAACACTTGTTTTCACCGCTGGACAGCACTAGTCCAATTTGATTCAAATCTTTGGAATTTAGTTTTAGTAATAATTTTGGTTTTCTTGGTTCTTGTTTATGTTTTGTAACTGTTTGTAGATTGCAAACAGTCCAAAATCCAGCTTTCATTACACTTTGTGTTAGTCCTAGCAACATCTAAGGTCATATCAGGATTCATTCACTACTTTAGCGTTGCATAGAAGGGAGATTAAATCCATTTAAAAGAGCATGTTATAATATTGTTCATCATGCTGTCGGTCGCGATGCAACAAAGACTGCTTTCATTACTTGAATGCCGCTCTCCATTTAGCTCTCTGCTGTGAGAGTGATGTCCATGAGTCGGTCTTAATGTCTCTCAGCTTCAGGTTTCTCTTGATCATATCTACTAAAATAGCAGCATAATACAATAGTGGTGAAATGAAATATCACGATAACAACATATATATTTATGGTTTTCCCCGACCAGGAGTAAAATCTATGCAAAATGCTAAAGATAATGGCATCTCAACATTGTATCAACATCAAAAATAAGTTTTGTTTGCGGTGCCGTGGTTCTGAGTCAAAACAAAATAAATACTTGTCGCGATTTGGCGTGATGTTCGGCATTATTAGAATATGACAAGTAGCAGTTGAATGGGGAAGATCAAATGTCCGCAGTTGATACACACAAATAAATTATATCCATTGATTAAGTAGTGGACATTTCAATCATGGAAAATTGGTCTTCCTCATCCCACTGTTGGTTACCCTATCCGAGTAATGATGAGCGCCCAGGAAGGTAGCAACAAATATTGAAATATCAAAGTTTAAACAAATATCCGTTTTTAAGTCGTTGGTTCTAATCACATGAGCTGTCACACAGGAAGTGGATGCTCAGCTTATTTGGCCACCCCTTCTTGAAAGAATTAATGTTATAACTTTTTATTTAATGTGTTAACAAATTGGATCACACTGTAGTCGTAGCATCTTTAATGACAACGCTTCGAGAGAAGAAGAAAAGAGCATAGAATGTTGTTGTTGTAATAATGTAACGCTGACTATTACTGCAGTCATTTCAACTCGCTATAAAAGAACGCGGAATCTGCCCCGAGATTAGCAGCGTTCTTTACCGGAAGTAGTCGCCGTGCCCTCTGGGGTCACGCGTATTCGGTGACGAATACTGACCTTGGGAAACACAAGTCAGAGGTCAGCGGCGTTATCTGTTTATGGTGTGGCAGTGGGGTGATTGTGGGGTGATTGTGAACTGCTTGGCAGCATTGACTAATGGTGCAGTCACACTACGACGCTTCTCTCCGGCGTGCCGCCAGCGCACAAAATAACTTCTACGCGTCGAGAAACGTCCAACTTTTCAGCGGTTTGGGGGAAAAGATCGTCGTCAGGGCAGCGTGTTAGTAGCGCGCGGTCAACGGGTGTCGACGCGTTGGGGGGAAACAAAAAAAAAGTTTGGCACGACGTGCTCATATTACCTTAGATGTTGGTAGGACGTAAACCAAGAAAGCAACGATTTGGCGCAACGTGTGGAGACGACCCGCCCGTGCGTGCTCCGTCTGCCTAGCATTCCCATAACGTTATTCCGGCGCGTCCAACGGTGCTCGACGACCGCCTAACGTCCTCCTAACGTCCTTACCCATATATTTGCGTGCGCTGCCGGTCGTTGGTTTTTTTTGACATGCTTAAAACCTTGGGCGACCGGCAACGGGCGCCGACGTTGTCCGCCGACCATCAACGTCAAGGATAGTGTACCGTCGTGTACCGACGCGCGCATAACGCGCCCCTAGCGTGTCTCGATATTTCATCCATTTTCGCCCAAAAACACCACATGTCGCCAGGTCGCCGGCGAGAAGCGTCGTAGTGTGACTGCACCATAACTGTCTGACGAGCGTCACATTTGTTATATTTTAGCTTTTGTTGACTTGGGTTAAGCGTGTAGCCACGGGTCGGTCACTGACAGTGTCACTGACCGATCCACGGGGGAGTGGGGTGTCCCCTGTCAGTCACTATAATTCTCTTAAATGGGGTGGGGGGGGGGGGGCGTCCGCTGTCACTATATAATTATCTCAAAATGGAGGGAGTGTAAACTGTCAGTACAATTTTCTCAAAGGAGAGGGGTCGAGTTTGTTGGGGTTTTACATTCTGGTAGCATCGAAGTTCATAGCATGACAGGTACTGACTTGTGACAGTGTGCACTCATGGCAGCTCTATAGTGATGCCGCATTGGGAGACGATGCCGCCAGGACCCTGACCCAATTTCCCACTCAGCCACATTATCCTTATACTGAGGTAACCAGTCGTTGCCCTATCCTAGTAATGCAGAGTGCCGGGCTAGGTAGCGACAAATATCAATTTTGTAAGTCGTTGGTTTGCCTCGGATGCGATTCAAACTCCCAACCTTCCACAGGGGAAGCATACACTCTTACCAATTCGGCCACCACGTCCGGTCGGAGAGAGTGTGTGTGTCGGGGGGGGAGGGGGGGTCCACTGTTAGTACAATTCTCTGAAAGGGTGGGGGGTGGGGGGGGGGCCGGGTCGATTGCGAGAAGAATTATCTAAGACCAACACACTGTGCAACTTTAAGGATAAATTCTGTACAGACTGACATCCTTATCTATATGCCGATATAGTAGTGTCTGTGTGACTTCCGGTTGTCTAGTCACCATTGTTACTGTATCTTATTAAACTACTCCGATTGCACGATGCAAAGTTAATTAGCCATCTGTTGTTGCGTAGTCACGCGCTAAAGGCGAGTAGACGGGTAGTAGGTAGTGTACACTGGGTCACGTGGTCAGTTCGGGACAAATTAGGTCACCAGTCTTCATAAGCACTCAGGATAATAGTAGGATAAAGATATGATAATTTAGCCAGGACAATGGCGGATTGCATGCAGGATCAAATGTGTGTGTTGGGGCTTGATGTAGGATGAGAACATCAGCTTTTAAAAACCAAAACACTGATGTATATTTGATCCTACATATCCAAGTTAAATAGCGGTCCATTTATGAAACATGTGTTATGGTATATTAAATTTAATGGAACCTGCTGAAGCTGAGGCCTCTGGCATGGGTGGGCCGATCCTAGATAAAGGATTCACCCGGTACTCGCAGTACATGGGTGAATACCAACCCTATATAAAAACGGTCGAAAAAGCGGGTTAATGAAATGAGAGCCTAATTTCACAATCTAAGAAGCAACATTTATTCTTTGTAGATGTCTTCATATTTACCCACTACTTTTGAGTTGGAAAATATAATAAAACATATACTTTAATGCAATTTAAAAGCGAAATCGATGGCGTTCTCTGGTCGCCATCTTGTCTTTTTGCATTCTCTCCCATTTCACCAAATCGGTGCCAATATATGTAGCCATTTGATCATGGAACCACAATTTCTACTTCATGTTCCATACTAAAGCTATTTTTGCCCGTATTAGACTACGTTGTTGTTCACCCGTGTACTACAAGTACCGGGTGAATCTTTTATCTAGGCCGATCCGTGCTGGAGTGGTTGTAAGTCACCCCCTTGACTCGGCTAGGAATTAAACTGCATGGCAAACCAGCTAGTGCTGTTACCAATTAGGCCACCACATCTGTCCAGTCAAATTCAAAACAGAGACAAACATAGGTGGCATGATAAGAAACCACACTATTGCTGACAGCATAAAAGAAACATCAAATGAAGTGACATCAAGCAGCATGGGTGAAGGAAGTAGAGGAAGTGTGGAGAAGAAGAAAGAAATGTCTCAGGAGACTACAAGAAAGAGGAACTCCAAACAAGGCGCATAGATCCTATATAAGATGAGCAAGAGGGGTGGTGGGATTGTTGTTTACTAGACAAGTTAGGCAAGTCTAGCCATTTCATTCATGGATGAGAACAGATCAGACCTAAAAATGCGGGTCATAGCGAGGCAGCATACAGCAACGGAGCAGGAGCAGACGCTTCCCCCCCCCCCCTCCAGTGGCAGACCTTAGGGAATTTACCTTCAAAATAGTGTATTTTGGTGCATTTTGAGAACAGAAATTGGTGTTTTCATTACACGCCACTTATTCACTAATTAACACGTGACACCTGTTTACCAATGTCATACAACAAACAAATTTTAATATTCCTAACAAGACCTTGCCTCTACTTCCTCCTAACATTTTTGCTATGTTTCATCATCATCATCATCATCATCATCATGCTGTCGGTCACAATGCGACAAAGACTGCTTAAATTTTGCTATTACTTTAAATTTGCATCTGAGATCATTTTTGTTGTCATTTGACACAAATCTGAGCATTTAACTTAAGATGTTCACGTAATTTTCAATGTAGGTATATCAATGTGATTAACAAAAACTGGCAGGATAAATCCTGATAACCTTTCTCTGTGAATATGGCCTTTGCTGCCAACATGAATTAAGCTATCAGCAATCAATCAATCAATCAATTAACCTAACATATATATATTTTTTAATTAACTAAATCCCATCAGTTTGTTTGTTGTTTGTTGTTGTTTTACATCCTAGCAACATTTAAGGTGATATCACGACGGGTACCGACTTCTGACAGTGCGCACTCATGGCGATGTTATAGTGCTGTCCCACTGGGAAACCAGGATGCTGGTACCATGACCTGGTATCCCACTCAATCACATTATCCTGACACTGAGCACACCAGTCCTTGCCCTGTCCTAATAATGCCAAGCGCCTGGCTAGGAAGTGACAAGTATCAAGTTTTAAATCATTGGTTTGACTCGACCAGGGTTCGAACCAACGACCCCATGATCTACCAGCACGGGAGACGGATGCTCTAAGTCATTCGGTCATCCCGTCTGGTCTTAAATCCCATCAGACTATAACACTTTAAAATAAAACCAATTCTGTTTTGCAATCTATTGGTGAGCTAGGCTGGGCAGTTTAATAAAATAGTACTATAGTGAATCAGCGTTAAAACTAAAAGGGGGTACAGTATAACCCCATTAAACCAAGCTCAGTTAAACCAAACGGTTAAACCAAGCAATCGGTTAATCCAAACGTTTTTCGACGGCCCTGCAAAATACTACCATTTATCATATAAAAAGGTTGGTAAAACCAATGTCGGGTAATCCAAATTATCAGTTAATCCAAAGAAAATTGTCGGACCCCAGGCCACTTCCGGTATGGTTAAACCAAACTTTCATGTGGTTATAAGGTCAGGTGAGACCCCACCGCCTCTTACACCATGCTTGTTTGGATAAGTGTATATACTTTTTGTGTCATGAGATGTACAATGTAATGTAATGTAATGTAATGAGATGTACAATGTATACATTAGCTTCATGTCATGTATTGTAATGAGATGTACATGTATACATTAGCTTCATGTTATGTATTCCTAATGAGATGTACATGTATACATTAGCTTCATGGAGAGCTATCAGTATATAGTATATAGTAGTCAATACAATATTGTATTAAAAATGTGTCTTTTGTTCTGATATATATATTAAAAAAACAATAATCAAAGTATCCACATACATTGTATATTACATGTGCAATACACTCTTACTAATTCATAATGCACAAGCGTTTTTGCCGAAGCCAAGTCAAAGTCGAAACCAAAACATTGGTTAAACCAATGATCGGTTAATCCAAACAAATTTCTAGGGTTCCTTCAAGTTTGGTTTAATGGGGTTATACTGTATCAAGGTAGATATAAAATGCCATATCCAGCACTTGTTAGAGCGTCAGTGGGCGGAATGCTAACACCCTCACGCAAAACACACACATGTAATGTGTATGCATATATATATATGTGTGCATATATGTATACGTCTATATGCTCCTATGCATATATATATGTATATTTGTATATATATATATACAAATATAAATTTGTTTCAGTGGCACAGTGAGTGGTGGTTACAGTGTGCAGGGGTGGTGGCACCACCATCGGAGCTGGGGTTGGAGAGGCTGGAGCAGTAGATGACTAGGACAGACTCCATCAGTCCATGGAGCTGAGTGAGTGATGAGGGAAAGATGAGATAAATTTGGGGTTATTATCCTCGTATAATTCGTATACAGCATATATATATATATATAGGTATAGATATATATATATATATATATATATATATAGGTATAGATATATATATATATATATATATGTGTGTATGTACATACACACATACACACACATAGAGCTGCAGACACAGGCACAGACTCACACAGAACGCTGGGATGCGTGCGCAAGCTGACCCGCACTGAGGTTGCGCCTCGTTGTGCTAAAACGTTGTGTAATCGGCTTTCCACACGTGCAGTCAATAGGTTGAGAGCACAAACAGACTGCATAACATGTCAAAGCACGTCTTCTGCCAACACCTGGGCCACATTGTGCAAGTGGAGTAACAGGGGGGGGGGGGGGCATACTAGCAAACCCACCGACCATTTCCACAATTATTTGCTTCTTTCTTTCTTTCTTTATTTTGTTTGTTTGTTGTTGGTTTACGTCCTAGCAATATCTAAGTTCATAGCAGGATGGGTACCGACTTGTGGCAGTACGCACTCACGGCGACTTTATAGTGTTGCCCCACTGGAAGACCAGGCCACCAGCACCATGACCTGATATCCCACTCAGTCACATCATCCTGACACTAAGCTAACCAGTCCTTGCCCTATCCTAATAATGCTGAGCGCCAGGCTAGGAAGCAGCAAGTATCAATTTGTATGTCATCCGTTTGACTCGACCATGGTTCGAACCCACCACCCCACAATCTACCAACAACGGAGACGGACGCTTTAACTCATTCGGCCATCCCGTCTGGTCTATTTATTTATTTATTTATTTATTTTCTCTCAAAGATTTATGCTGCCTATCATGGATACGTCTGCATAGACTTGTTTTCACCATTAGACAGTTAGTCGATAGAAAGCCCGAGCCAATGCTTTTATCGACCAAAGGGATTTTTAACCTCCCACACCACATAGCCATAGGCTGAGAGCAACTGGCCTTCGATGGTTCTACACAGCGGTGGAAATTGTCAGGGGTGATGGCATGGGGAATTTAGTTAGTTAGCAACATCTAAAGCCATATTAAGATGGGTACCAATGTGTGCCAATGGGCACTCATGACGACTATATAGTGCTGCTTGACGAGAACACCAGGCCATTTTCACCATGACCCGATGTCTGGATCAGTAACATTATTTTGATACTGAGAAAACCAGTCGTTGCCCTATCATTGCACCAGTCTGGGGTAGTAACAATTGTCAATTGTGTAAGTCATGGGTTTGACTCGGTTGGGTTTCGAACTCACGGTCGCCCGCACGGAAAGAACCAGCAGAATGAGTGTTTGTTATGACAACCCTAAAAACGCACCACCCTGTGGGAAACACTGTGTTTGGATGCAATGGCTTTCCAGGTCTCACAGTGCCATTTGCAGCAGCTGTGGTGCTGTTCACGTGTGCGGGTTGTTGTTTTTTTGCGAGTTTTATCAACAATGTGTTAAGCCTGGTACACACCTCCCATATACGATTCATGCGCTAAGACTGACTGTCTGACGGGACCGTCACAACCCGACCTGTCCCGTTTCTCGACTAAGTCTTAGTCTTTAGGTGTGTGATGCCCCTTCCATTACAACCCGACCCGTCCTGTTTCCCGACTAAAACTGCCCGATTCATTTTTCGAATCTGATCAAACCTGGTACACTCCCGTTTCACGACAAAGTTTGAGTTTTGGTCGGTTTCAGTCTTTAGGTGTGTGACCCCCTCTCACACCAGAGCCTTCCGATTCACGACTTAAAACTCAGTTTTAGGTTTTATACAGGAGGTGTGTACCAGCTTTTAGTAATTGGCAACTTGAATGACTAGATCAAGGAAGCGTGTTTCGACGGCAGGATTCACCCAAAAAGGCATTATTAGTCTTATTATTTCTCACAATAATAATAATATAAACTTAATAGTGAAATATGATGTGTTGGACAGAGCGCATTCAGGTCAGTGCATGTCAGTAAAAAAACAACAATCAACCAACTGATATGACCTACTGAAAGTGATCTAAAGCCCTGTTTACATGGGCGATTTAAAACACCTCATATAAAACGACTTGCCTAGATCGATTCACATTTGTCGTGTAAACGCGACTCTGAGGCGTTTTAGGGCTGAATCGATTCATATAAATCGGTACATGTAAACCACCTCTCGCGAGGTGGTTTATATGAAGCTATTCAGCTGGTTCCCAGGCAGCGATAGTGTAAAATAGTGGTGCTCGCCGGCTACAGGCTCAGCTGTAACTAATCGCTGGTGCCCAGCAGTGTTAGGGACCGATTAGGCCGAAATCTATTTAATGCGATCATATTTAACAGAATTACATACTCAAATAATGAAATTTAATTAAATTAACCCTAAATTCCAAGCGATATTAACGTAGCCGCTACATTGGTGTCGTTATTCATATTGTGAATCGACTTATGTAAACTAAACAAATAGCAGTACTCGCCGGCTACAGACTCCCCACTAAGGCTGCTGGTTCCCGGTCGCCGACACACTTTCAAACTCGCTCGTGTAAACGTGCCACTACATCGCTTCATATAAATCGATTTGCCTAAATAGCTTCACAATTGCCCGTGTAAACACGGCTTAAAATAGTACCAACGCGAAGTCAATAGGCTACTTACCTGGAAGAGAAGATAGTGCAGCCACCTGGTGTAGGGAGACAGAACTGGCAGTACGGCGGCGAAGTTTGTCTGGTGTAAATAAACTACAGCATGCACTGACGGCACCTCTGTTATGCAGACAGGAAGCTAGCTGCACCATGGAGACACAGCCTTCACCTACGACCTGACATTTCTCTCGTCATAATCTGTGAAGACAATACTTATTTGTGTCCCCAGACAAATGTTTTAAAACCTCGTATTTGACTTTCAATTTCCCTGCTATGGAACAACAGATGTTTCATAAGTACACCAGTATCTAAAGTTGAATATGTAGGATCTAATCTAGATAAAGTGTTTTAGATAATTTGATGCTTTCATCGGACTATGCAGCTTTAATCAACTGATGTAATCCCGCCCCCCCCCCCTCCCCCCGGACGCGGTGGCTCAATCGGTTGAGCGTAGGCTTCCCATGAGGAAGGTCATGTGTTTGAATCCCAACCAAATGAAACCAATGACTTAGATAATTGATACTTGTCACTACCTAGCCTGGTGCTCGGCATTAATAGCATAGGGCAAGAACTGGTTATCTCAGTATTAGGACAATGGGACTGAGCCAAGTGAGATATCCAATCATGCTAGTGGTGGCCTGATCTTCCAGTGAGGCAGCACGTATAAAGTCGCCATGAGTGTGCACTGTTACAAGTCGGTACCCGTCTCGATATAACTACTGATGTTTCTAGGAAAAAAACCTGAACAAACAACCTGTACCCCCGTCCCCGTCCCCACCAAAGAAAATACTGTCTTTCTCATATCCAGATAAGGGTTAATAATGTATGACAACATTTCTCATATCCAGATAATAGTTAATGTCTGACATGTGACCGGCCTGCTTGGCTTGCAGCGGCCGGCTGCAGTGTGCTGGATCCCATGGTGCACGCCTTCATGGCCGTGAGCTACTCGGGGGCCGTGGTCCGTTTCTGGTGCGAGGACGGCTTCTTCCTGAAGGGCTCCGAGCTGCTCATCTGCGACGGCGCCAATTGGAACGACTCGCAGCCCGACTGCATCGGTTAGTATGGCCGTACGGGAAGTAGGTTAGTAGGTCAATGTTTAATAAGAGTCTGCAGCCCGACTGAATCGGTTAGTATGGCCGTACGGAAAGTAGGTCAGTAGGTCAATGTTTAATAAGAGTCTGCAGCCCGACTGCATCGCTTAGTATGGCCTTACGGAAAGTAGGTAAGTAGGTCAATGTTTAATAAAAGTCTGCCGCCCAACTGCATCGGTTAGTATGGCCGTACAGAAAGTAGGTCAGTAGGTCAATGTTTAATAAGAGTCTGCAGCCCGACTGCATCGCTTAGTATGGCCTTACGGAAAGTAGGTCAGTAGGTCAATATTTAATCAAAGTCTGCCGCCCGACTGCATCGGTTAGTATCGTCGTACGGAATGTAGGTCAGTAAGTCAATGTTTCATAAGATTCTGCTGGTCAACGATGGAATATTTTGTTGTTGTTTTTATTGTTGTGTTCGTTGATTAAGCTGGGGGGATTTCAATCACAGATATGTTGGCCTCCCCATTCTCTTTGGGTGACTTTTATTCTAAATGGCTAACTTTGGAGATATTTGAACTGAAAAGATGTAATAAATGTTGGTGTGTACATAGGAATTCTGATACGCGTGTAACAGTGACTAGTGACTACTGATAGGAACTTCAGCAGTAATGTGTTCCACAAAATTGACTTAATATTTTGACTGGACACGATGGCTAAATTAGTAAGAGCACACAGACTTCCCGTGTGAAAAGGTCGGGCGTTTGAATACCAGTCAATTACTTATCACATTAATTAATACCTGTCACTACCTAGCTTGGCACTCAGCATTACTGGCACAGAGCAGGGACTGGTTTACTCAGTATCAGGATAATGTGACTGAGTGGGATATCAGGTGATGGTGCCAGCATCCCAGTCTCCCAGTGGGGCACCACTATTAAGTCGCCATGAGTGCACACTGTCACAAGTTGACATGTCCAGATATGACCTTAGATGTTGCTAGGATGTGGTTATACGTCCTGACAACACCTAAGGTCATACCAGGATGGGTACTGACTTGTGACAGTGTATGCACACTGTCACAAGTTGACCTGTCTTGATATGACCTTAGATGTTGCTCAGATGTGGTTATACGTTCTGACAACATCTGAGGTCATATCAGGAGGGGTACTGACTTGTGACAATGTATGCACACTGTCACAAGTTGACCTGTCTTGATATGACCTTAGATGTTGCTCAAATGTGGTTATACGTCCTGACAACATCTAAGGTCATATCAGGATGGGCACTGACTTGTGACAGTGTGCACTCATGGCGACTTTGTAGTGCTGATCCAGACCGTCAACACCATGACCTGATGTTTTCCACTCAGTCACATTATCCTGATACTAAACTAACCAGTCCTTGCTCTATCCTAGAAATGCCGAACACCAGGATTGGTAGCAACAAGTATCAATTTTGTAAGTCATCGGTGTGATTCGATTGGGATTCGATCTTCCGACCTTCTGCACAGGAAGTCTGCGTTCTTGCCGATTCAGCCACCGTGTCCGATGAAAGATTTCTAAAGAATTGAGAATAGAACTAAGGTCAACATGGACTGACCTGGTGAGTTAGCCAGATGAGTCTAACATCTACTTCGTGTGTGGTGGGTCATTGGATTTGAACCCCAGGTTCTAACCCTGGCCATGTCAAACAAATGACTTAAAATTTTGTACCAGTCGCTACCTAGACTGACATTTGGCATTCCTAGGATAGGACAAGGAGCAGTGGAATGAGGAAGACCAATTGTCAGTGATTGAAATTGTCCCTGTTTAATCAATGAATGTAACAACAAAACGCTCATTTCTTTAGTGCCGCTTTGCAAAAATTGTTACAATAATAACTCAATTAAAAACCGAAATGATTAAAAAAATTAATGTTCTCCTTTATTTTTAATCCAGGAAAGTCGGGTCGAGTCGCGTGGGATCACATGAGCAAGGATAAAGACTTTTCCTTTGAATACAAGCCACACCGGAAGCAGAAAAGTCACCGGTGGGGGAAGGCGCACAGCGAGTGGCTTCTGGAGGCTGACTACACGTAAGGCAGGCTTTGATCCGTTTCCTTTGTGCACATTCCACCATTTCCTTTTACCCACAAATCAACTACCGCAAGCTGCGAACACTTCCAACATAAACGAATTTTGCAATTCCATTGGTCCGATTTATATAAAATAAGAAAAAGTGTCTGCCATATTTTGTTTGAAAAATAAATGTGTTGGGTTGACATTTATCATTTACTTAATGACTTCATTTTGAAGTAAATTTCGACCAGGAACACTGCCCCCGACCCTGTCCCAATCTCTCCACATGGCTTTGGCTAGGTACCCAATACCCATCGTAAAATTCTCTTAAAAAGATGTAAGGAAAGCAGCATTTCTTAAATTTACTTTTTCTCCAATGGCAATGCTCATCTGTTTAATATAGTTATTTTTTATGATCAATAACATTTCCATCTCCTCCAACCATTGTAACCGTGTTGTAAATGTCATCTCGTGGTTTGACTGTAAAACAGTTGAGAATGCCTCCAGCTAGTGCTGGCGCTTTATTAATTTTTAAATTATTATTATTATTATTATTAAGCAGGTGGAGTAAGTTTTCCACTGACAGCCTTCAACCTGCATTGTTTGATAGTTTTGAGTTTATGTCATTCTTTTAATAAATACATTAGGCTGAGCATTATAATCCACCTCATTTTAGTTTGAAGTAATGTCTCATTTAAATAAATTTCATAGTAACTTTGGAGATATTTGAAGTGAAAACATGCTAAATTAATTCTGGAATGCACAAAAAAACAAACTCTTGACACCATAAGCTTAATTAGTAACAGGTTCTATTAAATTGACTCTTAATAAGTGCACTCGTATCTAACTTAGATATGTAGAACCAAATCTAGAGACCGGGCACGGTAGCCTAATCGGTAGAGCGCGGCCCTCGCGTGTGGAAGGTCGGGAGTTCGGTTCCTGGTCGAGTCATACCAATGACTTTAAAATTGATACTTGTCGCTTCCTAGCCTGGCGCTCGGCATTATTAGGAGAGGGCAAGGACTGGTTAGCTCAGTGTCAGGATAATGTGACTGAGTGGGATATCAGATCATGGTGCTGGCAGCCTGTTTTCCCAGTGGGGCAGCACTATAAAGTTGCCATGAGTGTGCACTGTCACAAGTCGGAACCCATCCTGATATGACCATAGATGTTGATAGGACGTAAAACAACAACAAACAAACCAAATCTAGCTAAATGTTTCCGTTTCTTTTTTGTTTAATGCTTTCATCGGACGTTGCAGCTTTAATGTTTTTTTTGGTTAAAAAAAAAGAAGATAAATATGTTTATCCTGCCGAATAAGTCTTGTCAATACCGAAGCACAGGTCTTACAGTTACTTATGAATTCAGGATTATTTAGAACAAAACTGGTATATAGAGTAAGGTATCTAATAATTGTTGAATACACAATTTGCAGCATATAACATGATGCAATTCTGTAACCCACAAGTTCAATAGCAATATGGCAACAGTCGTGGCATATGACTAGATCAATATTAGTCTGAGCGATGTGAGTTCTTACATGGTATTTAGAATGTAAGCAGAAGTTATCTTCTGTATTCATTTGGATCTGTAGGATCTGGTCAGTTGGAGTTAGGTAATACAGGATAAAATAGTCCCTAAGACAACATACAAACAACGACAACATAATATCACAAGTCGGTGCTCGTTCTGATATGACCCTATCCGTTGCTGGGACGTGAAACCCCAGACGGGATGGCCGAATGAGTTAGAGCGTCCGTCTCCCATGCTGGTAGATCGTGGGGTCGTGGGTTCGAGTCCCGGTCGAGTCAAACCAATGACTTTAAAATTGATACTTGTCGCTTCCTAGCCAGGCGCTCGGCATTATTAGGATAGGGCAAGGACTGGTGTGCTCAGTGTCAGGATAATGTGACTGAGTGGGATACCAGGTCATGTTGCCGGCGGCCTGGTTTCCCAGTGGGACAGCACTATAAAGTCGCCATGAGTGTGCACTGTCACAAGTCGGTAGCCGTCCTGATATGACCTTAGATGTTGCTAGGACGTAAAACAACAACAAACAAACAAACAGAAGTTATCTTCTGTATTCATTTGGATCTGTAGGATCTGGTCAGTTGGAGTTAGGTAATCCAGGATAAAATAGTCCATAAGACACCACACAAACAACGACAACATAATATCACAAGTCGGTGCTCGTTCTGATATGACCCTATATGTTGCTGGGACGTGAAACCCCGTTGCTCTGTGCTGCAGCTGCATCACCCCGAGTAGCGCGGTGTCGCCCCCTCGTGTCCCCCACGCGAGTCCGTCCACCAAGTGGGTGGTGGTGACGGCCAAGGCGCGCCTCTACACCGTCTACAGGTGTAAGTGGGGCTACGTGGCGGCCGGCGACAACACCAACCTATACTGCAAGCACAGGGAGTGGGTCGGCACCAAGCCCAAGTGTATCTTCAAAGGTATCTGTCTTTTATTGTTGTTCTCCCCCCTCCTACCCCCCACCCCGTCACGTCATATCGGATATTAAAGTTGCCTAGTCCGATGGTTTTGAGTTTCTATCATTTTCTGAGCTAGATATATTAGGTTGATCATTATAATCTACCTTACTTTTGTTTGAAGTAACTTTTATTTTAAATGGCTAACTTTTGAGATATTTGAAGTACAAACGTGCCAAATTAATTTTGGCAAGCATGCCAAAACTCTGACACCATAGGCTTCTGCAGTGACAGATTCTATTAAATTGCATCATTATTCCCTTCAATGTGATGACAAATGTTTAATAAGTGCACCAGAATCTAAGTTAGATATGTAGAATCAAATCTAGGTAATTATTTTGGTTTTGAAAATTGGATATTTTCATCGGACTATGCAGCTTTAAGTCTCCAGACGGGATGGCCGAATGAGTTGAGCGTCCGTCTCCCATTTTGGTAGATCGTGGGATCGAACCCTGGTGAAGTCAAACCAGTGACTTAAAAAATGATACTTGTCGCTTCCTAGCCTGGCGCTCTGTGGCGGAGTGGTTAGAGTGTTTGACATTTTTCTAGGTCGGACTCCTAATCTGAAGGCGAGTGGTTCGATTCACCATGCCATCACTTCTGCCAATTTGGATTTCCAATGCTGTGTATAATGATGTGTTCATATGGTCCTGGTGAATATGGTGAACTTCCCACTTAACTGCTGGTGAACACGACCATGTAAACTGAGAGCGTTCATTTGACAATTCGATGTAAACAATCAACTCAGGAAATTAAATCTGAACCTTGCACGTATCAAGCTGGGTGATAATAGAGGCCTCTGTACATGCGTAAATAACACGTTTGTTTGTTGTTGTTTTACCTCCCAGCAACAGCTAAGGTCATATCCGGACGGCTACCGACTTGTGACAGTGCGAACTCATGGTAACTTTATAGTGCTGCTCCACTGGAAGACCAGGCCACCAGCACCATAACCTGATATTCCACTCAGTCACATTATCCTGACACTGAGCCAACCAGTCTTTGTCCTATCCTAATAATCCCGAGCACCAGGCGAGGAAGCGACAAGTATCAATTTTTAAGTCATTGGTTTGACTCGACCAGGGTTCGAACCCACCACCCCACGGTCTACCAACATGGGAGACGGATGCTCTAACTCATTCAGCCATTCCATCTGGTTGCTTAATCTCACGTAAACTGCACTTTTTTGTTAGATAACATCCACTACCATAATATACACCATGTATGATTTGTTTTAAGACCACACATCATGGACAATGGTTTCATTACAAACATATTTTTGTCAATTTATTATGGAACCTTACCATGCAACTTTTCTCCATTTGCTGTCATTTTTTCACAAGTGGTGAATATAGAGCCGCTTAAAAAATCTCCAGTTCACAGGTGGTGTTCATCAGTTGTGAAGTCAATTGAACACAATTCACAGGTTGTGAAGTGGGAAACACCGTATTCACCAGTTCATATGAACGCAACATAACTTACAGCATCATTAAAGGCCAGTTGATCTCATACCATGTCTATGTGGTGTGGGAGGTTAAAAATCCCTTGGGTCGGTAAACATGTAGGTAGGGCCGGGATTTCTATCGACCTACTGGCTAATGGTGAAAACAAGACTATTTAAACTTATCCATGATAGGCAGGATAAATATTCAACAACAACATATATACACAACACATAACTTATGCGTTCATAATATCCCTGCAGGCATACCAGAAGAAAAAGTCTCGCACCTGCAGGCCGATGATTGGTCGAACTATGGCACCAATGCGCATGAGCAGCGCCTGCGCAACGCCGACTACAGCTGCTTCAAGTCGGTAGAGGGCGTGACGGCGCCCGACGTGCCGTCGTCGACCAAGATTCCGCGTCACGCGGTGATTGACGGGATGCCCCACCTGTACGTCGAGTACCAGTGTCACCCGGGCTTTTCTCTGGACGGGCCGTCCGAGTACCTGTACTGCAGGAACGACAAGTGGCATGGCGACATGCCCCGGTGCGTCTGGAAAGGTGAGGCAGTGTGCGACGCCATGCTTGATTGGTTGGTTGTTGGAGTTTTACGTCCGGGCAACATCTAAGTTCATATCAGGACGGGTACCGATTTGTGACAGTGCGTACTCATGGCGACGTTATAGTGCTGCCACCCCCAATAACCGATGTTTACTTTTTGTGCTGGGGGGTTCGTTAAACAAACAAATAAATTGCAGTTGGTTAGTTGTTGGAGTTTTACATCCTGGCAACATCTAAGGTAATATCAGGACGGGTACCAACTTGTGACAGTGTGCACTCATGGTGACTTTATAGCACTGTCCCACTGGGAGACCAGGCCTACTGCCAGCACTATGGCCTGATATCCCACTCAGTCACATTATTCTGACACATTATTCTGACACTGAGACAACCAGCCCTTGGCCTATCCTAATAATGCCGTTTTGACATGCATGCCAAAATTAATTTGGCATGTTTCCACTTCAAACCCCCAATAGCCAATGTTTATCTTTTGTGCTGGGGGTCGTTAAACAAACAAACAAAAGTTCCCATTTAAAATATCTCCCAATCAGTCATTTAAAATCAAAGTTACTTCAAACTAAAGTAAGGTAGGTTATAACGACGGCCTTGTTGTTTGGTAGTAAAACCCCCAGTCCCCTCACACCTGTTGCCGTCTTCTTGCAGGGCGTGCGCTGAGTGACGACGGGGGTGCTGTCCCCACACTGTGTGAGCAGAACAATGGTGGGTGCAGCCAGACTTGCACCATGGAGGTGGGCCAGGCCGTCTGCTCCTGCTCCTCGGGCATGGAGCTCAACACGGACGGGCAGACGTGTGCAGGTGTGTAGAGCAGGTCAAATACACCCTCCCAGCCAACATGCCCTGGTGGGCCCTACATGGGTTGTCAATGGGCGAGCTGGGGACGGCCGGGCAGGGGCTCCAGGTGGGCTTTGAAGTGGGTGTGAGATGGGCCCCACATGGGTTAGATTCCCAGCTTTAAAAAAAAACAAATCATATTTTGTCTAAGATATAGTGAACATATTCAATAACTGAGATAGGCCCACCTGGGCTAGCCCACTTGGAGCCTGTGGCCAAATTTAGCTGGGCCCCAGATGGGCTGCCCATGTGGGGCCCACCCAGGGCACAGCTGGGAATGCTGGCTGGGCTATCAATCGTCCAGTATCTATGCGAAGTATATACTTTATCTAAAGTACATCCTATTATCGCTCAGTATGCAGAGAAAGTATGTGTGTTAACTAAAGGACACTCTATTATCGCCCAGTAGGGCCTATGTAGAGAAAGTATAGATGTGTGCAGGTGTGTAAAGAAGGTCAAATACGCCATATTATCGCTCAGTATGTAGAGGAAGTATAGACTTTAGCTAATTTAGGGCCTACAAACCATTATCGCCTAGTATGTAGTAGAAGTATGGACATTAAATAAAGCACACTCTATTATTGCCCAATATGTAGAGAAAGTATGTGCATTAACAATATATTATCGCCCAGTATGTAGAGGAAAAATAGACACGTGCAGGTAGATAAAGCAAGTCATCTACCCCCTATTATCGCTCAGTAAGTAGAGGAAGTGTGTATGTTAATTAAAATACATCCTATTATTGCCCAGTATGTAGAGGAAGTATGTGCATCAAATAAAGTAACCCTATTAACGCCCGGTATGTAGAGGAAGTATGCATGTTAAATAAAATACACTCTAGTAGCTAAAGTAGTATATGCTATGGGACCCGCATGTTCAAGGACCCCTCACTAAATTCCTGCAAGCTATCAACTGTACGTAATACTATTACTAAAATGTCAGACATATTAGTCATAGTCATAGTCATGTATAGCAGCAAGCAAATGAAAAGAATTAATTACTTTACTATGGAACTAACAAATGTGAGAGTGTATTTGTTTAATTTAGGGCCTCTTTTATTACAACATATGCTACAGGCCCTGCACCAGGTTCGACTAATCCAGCCATGTCTAGGGGAAGTTACAATCTTCCTGTGTGGCAGGTCATGGGATCATGACTAACTTTTTTTTTTTTTTTTTTTGTTCAAGTGTTTTTATTCCTTAATTCTGATATTTGCAGATATTGACGAATGCAAGTCGGATGACCACGGGTGTGAACAGGTGTGCTTCAACACGCACGGCTCGTACGAGTGCATGTGCCGGGAAGGCTTCACACCAGCAGATAACGGATACACGTGTGACAAAGCACAGGAAGTGCTCAGGGCGGTCAAGCAAACCAACGACGACAAGGTGCCACCTTTTGTGGTCTTCCACAACAAATAAGCTTTGACATCTAACATGGTTTGGGTCTAATGGTAGTAGTGTGCATGCTAAGTGAGGTAAACTCCCTCATGTAACGTGGTTTAGACTGGAATACGTTAGGTCGCTAAGTGAGATAAATTCTCACCTCGAAGAGGATTTGAGAATAAACAGGGTGGTTTGCTAAGATAGCTAAACTCCATGACCTAAGCTGTTTTCAACATGAATGAGGTAGTTTGCTAAGAAAGCTAAACTCCATCGCCTAAGCTGGTTTTGGCATGAATGAGCTAGTTTGTTAAGTAAGATAAACTCCATCACCGAAGCTGTTTTCAGCGTCAATGAGGTAGTTTGCTAAGTAAGCTAAACTCCATCACTTAAACATACCCGGTGTAGGCTGCTGAGACACGAACCATACTCCGACGAATGCTCTCCAAGCATAACTTTGCCAGTTTTCAGTTTATGCAACTACATATGTGGGGGAGAGTGCTGACATTGGTTGCATCTGTTTTGTTGTATTTAGTCCAGCAGCACTGACAAAGTTTTTAGACAACCATATAGAGACAAAATGTTAGAAATTGCAATCTAAATGATAAATATAAAGTTCAAATGTTTATTTATCATAACCAGCTACTCTTTGTGTGAATAATTGATTAAGTCATGTATATTAATAGACTTTAAAGATTGAATTGACAGCTTTCAGTGGCTGCCATTTTAGTGGTTGCCATGGATTCCCCTGTCTGTGGGGGAACCCCTCCAGGTCATGTGATGAGGGAATCCCTCCCATGATGTCATTCATACATCACAGACCTCAACGCTCTCCCTTCCCCTTCCCCTCACATGCTCAATTGCATGAACTGAAAAAACTAAGCAAAGGTATGTTTGGAGAGCTTTTGATACTGGATTCGTTTGTTTTCGGGTGAGGTATACTGGGCGACTTTAAGCTGGTTTCGGCATGAATGAGCTAGTTTGATAAGTAAACTAAACTCCATGACCTAAGCTGGTTTCGGTGTGAATGGGGTAATTTGATAAGTAAGCTAAACTCCATCATCTAAGCTCGTTTTGACGTGAATGAGAAGAATGCTAAACTCCATTACCTATGCTGGTTGCGGCATGAATGAGGTAGTTTGCTAAGAAAGCTAATCTCCATCACCTAAGCTGGTTTCGGCATGAATGAGAAGAATGCTAAACTCCATCATCTAAGCTGGTTTTGACGTGAATCAGGTAGTTTGTTAAGTAACCTAAACTCCATCACCTAAGCTAGTTTCGACATGAATAGGGAAGTTTTCTAAGTAAGCTATTATCTACTGGACGGAGCTTCCCTGTGATCTTTAGCCAACAAATGCTACAGAATGATCCGTTACCAGAGAAACCACATTGATAAAGGTGTCCTTTCTTGAAGCTCTGCCGATAAGATCCATTAGAGTAAAGCCAAGATTCCATTGCATTGATATATGATGTTGTGTTACGTCCTAACAACATCTGGTGTCATATCAGCACAGGTACTCACTTGTGACAGTGCGCACTCAAGGTGACTTTATAGTGCTGCCCCGCTGGGAGACCAGGCCACCGGCACCATGACCCAATATCCCACAATCAGAATATTTTGATACTGTGCTAACCAGTCCTTGTCCTATCCTATTAATACCAGGTGCTTGGCTAGGTGGCGACACATATCAGTTTTGTGAGTCATTGCTTTGACTCGGCTGGGGTTTGAACTCCTGACCTTGCACATGGGAAGCTTGTGCTCTACCAATTTGGCCACCGCGTCCAGTGTTGATATGTGACATGTCATGTGCAGTGGGTGTCATGTGATGCATGACATACAGCTTAGCATCATGCAAATTTGTGTTGTAAAACACAGCTGGATTGATTAGATTTTGCACACACAATAACAAGTGTAGTGGTCTGCACTGACCTCTCAGGCAAGGGGCCGCATAGACAGGTAGACGTGGGTAGCGTGTTGATATCAGGGAGCCTAGGTACTGTAATGGTTAGCACACTGGCCCGGAAAGCAAAGAGATGTGGATTTGAGTCCCGCTCTAGGCGCAATATTTCCCATTTTCATCACCCCCATGACACTGGTTACCGTGACCATGATCCTATACAAGCTACGCGCTGTATAGTTGTTGAACCTACCCTGTGTATGTGTAAGTGCATTGCCTGTATGTATGTAATTGTAAGCATTAACAGACTTACGATTCCAGGGGGATGAGTGTAGTGGTCTGCACTGACCTCTCAGGCAAGGAACCGCATAGACAGGTAGGCGTGGGTAGCCTGTTGATATCAGGGAGCCTAGGTGGTGTAATGGTTAGGACCCTGGCCCAGAATGCAAAGAGATGTGGGTTCGAGTCCCGCTCTAGGCGCAATATTTCCCATTTTCATCATCCCCATGACACAAGCGTTAAAACCCACATGCTCATGGACTTATCAAATCACCTTCAAAGACCCAAAGTTGTACCAATATGACTGATGCACATCGTATATCACGCAATATGTTATTGGAATATTCACTTGATACTGTTTTCCATTGAAGATCAAATAGACAGCATGTTTTTATTTGATATGACCAGCCATTGCAACAACATAACTTGCAATACTCGTAGAAACTCATGTAACTTCCTTCGGGATTATGATTTAACTCGGAAATAAACTAGGCTCTTAGCAATACCATATACTTTGTAGCTGCTACCAGTCGCTGTATATGTTAATGTGTTAATTGTTGTATCCTGGATTGGATTGCGGATTGTCGGGAGAAAAATCAAGATCATTGTCCGATGAATAAGAATATTAATTGTTTAGGAAAGATTTTATTGTGACAATTTCTCGTGGCTTCTATATATACACATATGTATAATATAATAATGGCAGATATACTGTCTTTCATCTGGGAGGCCTTCTATTTAAGACCTATGGTATAGAGAAAATTGTGAACTGTGTCAGACCTAGTCATATTGTGGTGGGTATTCACACTATTCATGCGTGACCTAATTTGGCATCAGAACGAGTCTGAGCACACGTCGATATTGGAAATGGCCATAAGACACTACTGTGTGCCGATGTGTATGAACTACTACAGAAATTGAAGGAGTAAAATTTGAAGATATTCACTTTTGAATATATCATATTCATTTTTGCATATCTTTTTTTCTATTTATTGGTCAATTTTCATGAAGATTGAGTGATGATCAGATGCATTTCAGTAGGCAATGTCAACAAAGTCGCTTACCTTGGCTGCCAATCTTTTCTTAAATTCTAAATTGCATAACTTTCTTAATATATATATTTAAAGCTTTTATTAATTTGTAATTACTAAGACTAGTTGTTTAACTGTATTGCACAGATAACTATGCTGACAGTGTTGCATTACATGAGACCACCATAACTATGCAGACTTGAAGTTGACAGTCACATTGTAGTTAAAGAATGGGAAAATCACCATGCAAGGGTCACCCAATCTTCGTGAAAATTGGCCAATAGATAGAAACCAGGTATGCAAAGATGAATATGGTAGTTTAAAAAATGAATACCCTCAAATTTGAGTGGTTTTGAGGTATTGGTCGACGAAAAAGTATTCACATTACTTTTCATAGAGCGGCGCCCGCACACGCGTACGTGGCCTCAGTCTGGTTTCAACATGGCTGTGGCGTGAATAGTGTGAATTATGGTGCTGTTGGTGCGTAGCCACCTAGCGGATTGAATTAGAACCAACTAGCTAGGATCCTATGCGTGGCACACTTGTGGTAATATCATCTCTTCCACAGTATAATTCAGCCCAGTGAGTTAATGGGTACGCCATGAATAGTCAATTAAACTGTGTTGCTATGCTTACATATATAGGTGTTTATTTCTATTATAATGCTATCTGTGCCCCACTGCTATGGATCGAATAACTAAACGATGCATTTCAGATATCACATACAGAGCTAACATATCACACTTTTCATGGATAACACTTTTTCGGAACCCTCTCCCACCCACTTTTAGATTTTCTTTTGTCGCGATTAGTAAGGTTGCGTAGTCTGATGCTTTTGAATTTCTGTATTTTTTCTGAGATGAATATATTAGATCGATCACTAGTATCTACTATACATTAGTTCAAAATTACTTTTATTTTAAATGGTAAACTTTTGAGATATTTTGAGTGCAAACATGGAAAATTTGTTTTGGCAAGCTTGCCAAAACTCTGACACCATAGACTTCTGCAGTAACAGGTTCTGTTAAATTGACTCAGCATTGCCTTCTACGCAGAAACAAATGCTTAATAAGTGCATCAATATCTAAGTTAGATATGTAAAATCAAATCTAGATAATTGGTTTGGTTTTGAAAATTTGATATTTCATCAGACTATGCAGCTTTAAATAAACCCACATAAATGCTTCAGTATGCAACATCAAAACCCAGACATAATGTTCCATGATCAATTTTTTTGAAACTAAAAAGAAAATATAATTCGAGGCTTAACTTAAGCCTCCATATTCCAAGTGTTTCTGGAATTGTTTAGAGGGGGAAATAGCAATGTAATGACACATATTTTGTACCTACACACAACTACTGGTGCTATTGTATATTGTTATTAGCTGTAGTAGTTTGAAGAGAGGCGTCCACAAGGCTTTAATTCAGTTGGTAGTTACAACAACAATTATTAATAATATAGCCAATTATTCATTGTAATTTGGACCGAATGATACATATCAAATTTCAAAGGAAAAGAAACCCCCCCGATATAAACTGGATCAGTGCCGAAAACGATTGTGTTTCATATGCCGCAATTTAATGTTGTTGGTTTCTCAAAGCAAAGCCACACTGCTTCTTTACTCACGGAATTTCTTGCTGGATTTGAAATGACTTCATGATTGGAATATATTAGGTCATGGACCTCGGAATATTATTCAGACAATAAAAAATGGTTAGGTTCACTATGATGTTTTGAGCTTTTGCTTTGATTAAATTGAATCGCGACATATTGGCGTTACCATCGAATATCTATTAGTTGTTAGCTCGCTAGCTAATCACCCCAAATAAATATTTGCCTGTTTGTTTAAAGCTGCATAGTCCGATGATATATCAAATTTTCAAAACCAAACCAATTATCTAGATTTGATTTTACATATCTAACTTAGATATTGATGCACTTATTAAGCATTTATTGTTGCATAGAAGGCAATACTGAGTCAATTTAACGGAACCTGTTACTGCAGAAGTCTATGGTGTCAGAGTTTTGGCAAGTGTGCCAAAACTAATTTTTGATGTTTGCATTCAAAATATCTCAAACATTTACCATTTTAAATAAAAGTAACTTTGAACTAATCTAAAGTAGATACTAGTAAGCGATCTAATATATTTATCTCAGAAAAAATACAGAAATTCAAAACCATCGGACTATGCAACTTTAACAACCCCCCTCCCCAGCACAGAAAGTAAACATCGACTATTGGTGGTATAGATAATTAATGCATGTAAGAATATGCAATCACATTTCTGGTAATAAACCACCCCCCCCCCCCCGCCCAGAAAATCGAACCGATTCAATATAAGTATCCAGCACTTTCAGAGAGGAAAGAAATACCTTCACAGACTTTTTTAACAAAAAACTTTAAACACCACCTGGAATACAATTTTCATAGCTTTTAGTCACGTTCTCTCAATAGTTTCTTTTCATTAGCATTTCATGATTTCATAATTCTAATATGAATAAGCAATGCTTAGGACTGACCCCCCACATTGGTGATTACTATATGTATATTTTCCGCGGAATTGATATAAGCTGGTCCCAGTGCCTTAATTCTCCCATATTTCAGCCCAGAACCAGTTTCAGCAGTACTTCTACCCGGCTGGTACTTTATTAAAACATGGGAGAAGGCACTGGGACCAGTTTATATAAATTCCGCAGAAACAGCTGGCTCCAGTTTCTGGATTCTAGTGAATTTATTTGGCCTCTATGGGTATTGTTTATGTAGACTATATATACACGTGTTCATCATTAGCCGTCCCCCCTTAGTTGGTATTATGATAAATAAGTATTGTAACAATATATTTAGCATATTATATACACCTAAACACGGTTTGGCGGCCATCTTGACCTAATTCCTGTTTGCAGGTACACAAACGCACATGGCAGTATCATCAGTGTGGCAGTGAGCAATCTTCATACAGAAAAAGTTAAATATATCTAAAACTACAACACCTAGAAACAAACTGATTGGAATACACATAGAAAACATGTTTACCAAAAATATTATATTAAATTGATATGGTTAGGGTTCTGGATTTCTATTCATTTTGAATAAAACTGACGTTTTGCACTGCTGGTACCGGCATACTCAATGCATTGTCAATGGCAGTGAGCAATCTTCAGAGAGAAAAAGTTAAATATCTCTAAAACCACACCAGATAGAAACAAGCTGATTGGAATACACATAGAAAACATGTTTAAGAAAAGGATTATATTCAATTGATAAGGTTAGGGTTCTGGATTTCTATTAATCTTTAATAAAACTAACGTTTTGCACTGCGCGTACCGGCAAACGCAATGCATTGTCAATGGCAGTCAGCATTCTTCATACAGAAAAAGTTAAATATCTCTAAAACTACAACACCTAGAAACAAACTGATTGGAATACACATAGAAAACATGTTTACCAAAAAGATTATATTAAATTGATATAGTTAGGGTTCTGGATTTCTATTAGTTTTGAATCAAACTGACGTTTTGCACTGCGCGTACCGGCATACTCAATGCTATCAGGCTTTGTTTACCTATATCCGGAAGTGGCCTCGTTCTCGCGAAATTAGGACATGCCCATATAAGGCCAAACCGTGTTATCGTGTATGACAAATCCATGTGGTTAATTCCATGACACTTTTCCCCCATAAGGTTGATAGGCAGCGCTGTCCTCGTGACTGTGTTAATGGAGTGACTAGGTTTTATCCGATCACCGAAGCTAAGTAACACTGAGCCCTCAACAGCACTTGTATGGGCAATCACCACATGGATATGCAAAGTGATGTGGACATCCTCCTACGCAGATATAGCCGACCAAGTCAGTTGTGGCTAAGTAATTGTACTTAATTATGTAAATGTTATATGACTGGCGTTGTTGTTCCAATCAAGTTCTGCCTGGCACTCTGGCTCGTGTTGTGGGCTCACTGCTTAAAAAAACTGGTATTACATATGCACAAGAAGTACCAGCTCTTACATCCCACTTACTAGATAAAAGATTCAGCTCGTACTACCCCGTACAGGGGTGAACGACAACATAGTCTAAATACGGGCGAAAATAGCTTTAGTATGGGACAAGAAGTAGAATGCCTGGCACCAGTGTCAAATGGTTACTTATATCAGCACAGAGTTGGTGAAATGGGAGAGAATGCAAAAAGCCAAGATGGCGGCCAGAGAATGCCATCGATTTCACTTTTAAATTGCATTAAAGTATATGTTTTATTATATTTTCCAACTCAAAAGTAGCAGGTAAATATGAAGACATACACAAAGAATAAATGTTGCTTCTTAGATTGTGAAATTAAGCTCTCATAAAGACTCATTTCATTAGCCCGATTTTTCGACCATTTTTATATAGGCTGGTCTTCACCTGTGTACTACAAGTACCTGGTGAATCTTTTATCTACCCACTTACCAGGTGGGATGGCTGAATGAGTTGAGCGTCTGTCTCCTGCTTTAGTAGATCGTGGGTTTTTGAACCCCTGGTCGAGTCAAACCAATGACGAACAAATTTATACTTGTCACTTCATAGCTAGGCGCTTGGCATTATTAGGATAGGGCAAGGACTGGTTGGCTCAGTGTCAGGATAATGTGACTGTGGGGGGATATCAGGTCATGGTGCTGGCAGCCTAGTCTCTCACTGCCATGAGTGCGTACGGTCACAGATCGGTACCCGTCCTGATATGACCTTAGATGTTGCCAGGATGTAAAACTCCAACAATCAACCAACTTACATCCCACATCCTGTGAATATAAATAGACACAACACTTTCGGTGTTAGCCTGGATTATGAGTCTCGGCGCCACCGCTAGGTCTCGCCTCAAGTGCGGCATCAATAATGGAGGATATACCACACGATGAACGCGGGACTATACAAGGAGAATTTCGTTCATGGCCAATTGGTCTTCCCCATTCCACTGCTCCTTGCCCTATTCTGGCATAGTAATGCCAGGGCTGTAGCTAGCGGTGGGCGGGCATGGAGGTGGGAAATCCCCCCTCCCCCACCCGCTCTCCAATGCTGACGAGTGACATAGAGATGATAGACAGGGTGATAGTTCAGTGGCTCCCATTATTGTGCCACATTCGCCGAATGCTGTGCCACTGGTGTCGCCATCTAGCAGCAATGACGTGTGGCAAAATGATTGGTACTAACTGGTTGGTACTGTCAAAGACCCTATAATACTAAGACGGCTCACTCAGCCTGTACTGTGTAATCAAAATGATCAAACCCACCACTTGGTGTGCTGGGTGTTCTCTTGGATAAACAGGTGCTATATTATATGTATAACTGTATATATGAATGTGAAAGATGTGTGATGATGGCAATGCTGATGATGATGATGTGTATTTGTTCATAACAATTTCATATTGATGTGTATTCATACTTACCTAGCTCATGTATAATATAATTGTATGTGTTTACATGTGAAACACCAACCAGCAGCCGGGCTGATCAAACCCACCACAAGGTGGCACTGCGAAATTTACATTACCATGGGAGAGATAGGGAGTGAGCCGTCTTAGTATTATAGGGTCTTTGGTACTGTTTAGTGCCGCTTTGTGTAAATCACGAATCCAACTTTCAGTCTGAATATATATGTATATATTTATATATCTGAACCGGCACCGTGGTGGCTATGTCCTTTCTTTCAATTCCAAGGTTTCTCTAGGAAGAATCAACCTCATCACACACCAGTCGAAGTGCTTTTCAAGTTGCAAGTTTGTTCTCTGAGTCAGCTCCACCACCATCGATTGCACCTAGCCTCGCTTTGGAATGCCATCAACGTCAATGCTGAGAGATCTGCGAATGCATCTGTGCCCACTGAACTCACTGCACTATAACTGGCAAACTTCCCCCACACATTGCTGAGAGATCTGCAATTACCCTGTACGAGGTGCAGAACGCATGTTCACTGTGTTGCAATACACGATAACACGGTTTGGCCTTATATGGGCATGTCCTAATTTCGCGAGAACGAGGCCACTTCCGGTTATAGGTAAACAAAAGACTGATAGCCTTGAGTTTGCCAGAACGCACAGTGCAAAGCATTAGTTTTATTCAAAATTAATAGAAATCCAGAACCCTAACCTTATAAATTTAATATAATCTATTCGTTGAATATGTTTTCTATATGTGTACCAAGCGATTTGTTTCTAGATGGTGTGGTTTTAGAGATATTTCACTTTTTCTGTATGAAGATTGCTCTCGACCATCGGCAATGCATTGAGTTTGCCGTACGCGCAGTGCAAATCGTCAGATTTATTCAAATTTAATAGAAATCCAGAACCCTAACCTTATAAATTTAATATAATCTATTCGTTGAATATGTTTTCTATATGTGTACCAAGCGATTTGTTTATAGGTGGTGTGGTTTTAGAGATATTTCACTTTTTCTGTATGAAGATTGCAATCTGGCGAAACTGCCATTGACAATCAATACCGCGTGCGTTTGTGTACCTGCAAACAGGAATTAGGTCAAGATGGCCGCCAAACCGTGTTTAGGTGTATCCGCGTGAGGAATCTTTCTTTGTGTGGATCCTTGTTCAGATATGGAAGAATTGTGCAATGTGCAAACTGTATTTGTTTCGGTTGATTATGCATCAGTGCATAGGTGGCAGTTCTCTGCTCGGAAAACCTGGTCTGGATGCACAGTCGTCCGTTATAGACAGGTAGGCTACTACTGTGAACTTAAAAAACACTCAAAGTTGTTCACATCGATGTTCACATCTCTGACTACACAGAAAACACACTTAAACTTAAAGATTAGTAGAAGCATATCGATAATATTAACCATCAATAGGCTCCCCCCCTCCAATAAAAAGAAATCAACAATAACCAAATCCGAAAACCCTTTCCACAAACCGTGCATGACTAGCAAAAGTTGGAAAAATTATATATATGCCGACTATTTAGTACTAATAATATAGACATATACACAACTCTACAAGGCCTATAAGTAAATAGTGCATTTGAACATTGGTAGAGATTTCCTAATCATTGCACTTCTATCTGCATTCGAACACTCTTAAGGCCCTGTCACATTACGGCGTATGGCGGGAGCGTATTGAAAACCTACGTAGGTCCTGCGCGTGCCGGCCTATGATGACATTTGGTGACCTTTCGGGTGGTTTTAAGCGTATGTGGAACCTACGTGGAGCGTACGATGAGCGTATGAGGAGCGTATGGGAGCGTGCTGTGACATTTTTTGACAGTATGGGCCATACGCCCTCATAGGTCGAGTTTTTTTTAGCATGCACAAAAAAATTTGGATGGACAGATTTATGAAAGCGTATGGCGGCGTATGCCTCATACGCTTCACATAAGCCGGCATCTGGCGGCGTATGAGTAGCGTATGAGTAGCGTATGCGTAGCGTATGAGTAGCCTATACGGCGTATGCCGACGTATATGACGTAACGCGCCTACGCCGCCATACGCTCCCGCAAAAAACCCTAATGTGACAGCCCCTTTACTAGTCAAAAGCTGTATTCACACGGGCAAAATCTAAAGCGATCTAAAGAAGGCTGAGTTTCAAAGTGTGTCGCATTCACACGGGCAGTGCTTTGAATCGGTTTATGGAGGAAGTGGATATCTGCGCATGAGCAAGTCCAGACTAACCAGCGCCACTTTGGGTTTGTCGACGTCGGCCGAGAGAGTGTGGGTTCGACCTAGATATGTATGGACTGAATCGTATTGGTTTGGAACAGTCAAAACTTCTGCTGGGCAGTGAAACCCTAAAAATAAATCATGAAAAAAATATATGTGCACAGCTAGCAGGTTCATAAAGCAAATTTATCGGAAAGTCAACACACTCAGGTCTCGACTGTCACGTTTCCCTCGACTGCGCATGCGTGTGATGTCATAAATAAAACGTTTCAGCATAGATCGGTTCCTGTAGACCACCGAGCAAAGCGTTTTACATTAAACGATTTATATGAATCGATTCAGCCCTAAAACGCCTCAGCCGCGCATTCACACGGCAAATCTGAGTCGAACTACGCAAGTGGTTTTGCATGAGGCATTTTAACTTGCCCGTGTGAATACAGCTCTATACCCTATAAGTAAAACGATCTAGGCAAAGCGTTTTACCTGAGGAGTTTTAGAGGAGCGTTCACACAACCAAATTTGAAAGTGTTTCGGCTGCCGGGAACCAGCGGCCGTAGTGGTGAGCCTGTAGCCGGCGAGCACTGCTATTTGTTTAGTTTACATTCGTCGATTCACAATATGAATAACGACACTGATGTAGCGGCTACTTTAATATCGCTTGGAATTTAAGGTTAATTTAATTAAATATCATTATTAGAGTATGTGATTCTATTAAATATGATCGCATTCAATAGATTTCGGCCTAATCGGTCCCTAACACTGTCGGGTACCAGCTATGAGTTACAGCTGAGCCTTTAGCCGGTGTCGCAGTTTCAGCGCCCGGTCAGTTTCAGCGCCTGGTCATGGCTTCTGCGCATGCGCGGATTTTAAGAGCGTCGTCTGCGCATGCGTCAAATTCTACCCAGTTTCAAGCACCCGTGGCCTAAGACAGTTGACTAAGATATAGTTGGATATTCACTACAAGAACAAGTACAATCAACCACATGATGTACTTGTTGTTAAGAAATGTACTTGTTGTTAAGAAATAATAGGTTAACAGGTATTAATATCAAGTCGGTCCACTTGATATTAACTTAGATATCCTTATTTAAACAAATAAGTGTCCACTGGCAGGGCGCTCAAACTGGCCGGGCGCTCAAACTGCGACATGCTGCAGTTTGCACGGCCTCCGAAAATCCGCGCATGCGCAGAAGCCACGGCAGGGCGCTGAAACTGACTGGGCACTGAAACTGCGACACCGGCGAGCACTGCTATTTGTTTAGTTTACATTGGTCGATTCACAATATGAATAACGACGCCGATGTAGCGGCTACGTTAATATCGCTTGGAATTTAGGGTTAATTTAATTAAATTTCATTATTAGAGTATGTAATTCTGTTAAATATGATCGCATTCAATAGATTTCGGCCTAATCGGTCCCTAACACTGCCGGGCACCAGTGTATAGTTACAGCTGAGCCTGTAGCCGGCGAGCACCGCTATTGTACACTATCGCCGCCCGGGAACCACAGTATGGGTGGTATAGTTTGTGTAACACCACCTGGTATTGTTGAGAACTCACCTGTCAAATGCGCAATCAAAATACCATCTGCATATCATTCTTGATACAGGGTTCGTACGAATTGATAATTCAGAATTTTGCACCGAAAGGTCCTTGAAACTGAAAGTCCTGGAAAGTCCTAGAATTTGATATGTCAAAATGTGTATGAACCCTGTTCATACTACATTGGTCGTAATGCGAAGCATTGCGTTTGATGCGAGGAGAGGAAGAGACCCTCCCCCGCCCCGCGCTGTCGCGCTGCTTTCTCACCTCGGCAGACGGCGCGGCGCGGCGCCACCTCCCCCGCCCTCCGCGTCGCGCAGCACTCGCGCCTCACCCGACGCCGCTGCTCGCCACCTCTCGCCCTCCCCCGGGCTGGCAGCATTCACACCTCACCTGCTGTCGCCCGTCCCTCTCCCTTATAAGGTCGCCCGCCGGCCTCCCTCGGCACTCGCCCTCCTGCCGTCTCCCAGCTCTCTGCCTTTTTCACTGTTTGGGTCCACCTCGGATTGCTGCTCCACCTCACGCTACACCATGCCTCGAGGGAAGGGACGAGGACGGAAGGGCTCCCGGGCCGCCCCCCGCACCCCGGGGCCATCTTCAACGCCTCGGCGGGACGAGTCCCCGGCCTCTGCTCCGGCGTCCCCCGCGGCGCCCTCGGACCGCACCTCGGGCGCCGAGATCTCGGCAATACTCGAGGCACTCCAGCGCATCCGCCTCGAGCAGCGCCAGACGTCCGCCGAGGTGCGCCAGACTGCAGCCGACATTCACGCCCGGATGGACGCCCTGGAGACCGCCCCGCCGCCCGCCCAGGCCGCCCGCCCCTCCGCGGCCGCCCCAGCGCCTCGGGCGCGCACCACCGCCACAGCCCGCCCCCCGCCGCCGCCTCAGGCGACCCTGCCCGGGGCGGCGCACCCGGAGTACGAGAGGTACCGGCACCTTGCTACACAAGCCGCGCCCACCACGTCCCGGGCCTACCAAGAGGAACCCACCCGTCCGGGACATCTTGGCCTCCGCCGAGGCGCGACGCTCCGTGAGCCGCCAAGGTATCCCGGTCGACTATATATTTCCCTCCGACCTGGTACAGAGGGGGCCGGAAAGAACACCGGTCAAGAGGGGCGAGGCAACGAAGGACGAGTACGCCCTCGCCCTTCTCACCCTCATCGACCATCCCGATTTCCCCGGCCACTCCGCCCAGGGACTCCACCACCACCACCTTACGTGAGGCGCATACTCACTATGCACTGCGAGGCCGAATGCATAACCAAGCAAGCCCGTGAGCGCCAGACCCCCCCCCACCTCGGCGGATTTTTGATCCGCCGGCCGGCCCGGGGGGCCCTTCCCGGCGCCTCACCCTCACCACTGCCGACAGCCCCGCGACCTCCACCGACAGCCTCCCAGCGACCACCGATCGCAGCGCCGCATAGTCCCAGCCGGGGATCATCACCTCGGGCCTCACGCCTCGGACCACATCCCAGCCCAGCCTCACGAGGAACCCTCTGCCGCCGACCCTCACGACACCGCCTTCAACAACACCCCCGCCCAGACCCCGACCACCACCCCACCCAGCCCTGAGGACTTCGCTGCCCCCCTGCTCGACCCTCGTCGGACCTCCTCACCGGATCCCGCCAAGGAGCGGGCCTCCTCCTTTTTGGCCGCCCGCTCCCTGTCGACGCAGGCCCCGGACACTCGCCGCCCCCAGAGGGAACCTGACCCCTGACGCGGCCCGCCTCTCTGCCGGCCCACCCCACTTGCTCCGCCTCGCACCCTCGGGCGCGCCGCGAGCCCTCTCCGCCTTTTTTGGTGGAGGGCTCCTCGGCACCCACTCACTCTACTGACACTTAATTTACCTGAACTTTATTCATTACTCCGCTCCTCATGAGCTTCTTTACTTCCTCAGGTTATTCCTTATTTACTTTTATTGTGCTTTTTACTCTGTATGCTCTATGCTTTCTCTGTGAGGCGTAAATAAAGACGCCTTATTTCCACCCCCGCCTTCTTCTCTTCCTTTTCGCGCATCGGTCGTAATGCGAAGCATTGCGTTTGATGCGAGGAGAGGAAGAGACCCTCCCCCGCCCCGCGCTGTCGCGCTGCTTTCTCACCTCGGCAGACGGCGCGACGTGCCGCCACCTCCCCCGCCCTCCGCGTCGCGCAGCACTCGCGCCTCACCCGACGCCCGCTGCTCGCCACCTCTCGCCCTCCCCCGGGCTGGTAGCATTCACACCTCACCTGCTGTCGCCCGTCCCTCTCCCTTATAAGGTCGCCCGCCGGCCTCCCTCGGCACTCGCCCTCCTGCCGTCTCCCAGCTCTCTGCCTTTTTCACCACCCACCCACCCTACACTCCTCCTACACTCCTCCATGTTGGAGGGCTCCTCGGCACCCCCTCACTCTACTGACACTTAATTTACCTGAACTTTATTCATTACTCTGCTCCTCATGAGCTTCTTTACTTCCTCAGGTTATTCCTTATTTACTTTTATTGTGCTTTTTACTCTGTATGCTCTATGCTTTCTCTGTGAGGCGTAAATAAAGACGCCTTATACCCCCCGCCTTCCTCTCTTCCTTTTCGCGCATTAGATTTTGTCATTGCTGTCAGGTGGCAGGTTGGTGGTGGTAATCTAGATAAAAGATTCACCATGTACTTGTAGTACACGGGTGAACGACAATGTAGTGTAAATACGGGCGAAAATAGCTTTAGTATGGAACAGGAAGTAGAAACTCTCGTTCCATGATCAAATGGCTACATATATCGGCGCAGAGTTGGTGAAATCAGAGAGAATGCAAAAAGACAAGATGGCGGCGATAAAACGCTGGAGATTTCACTTTAAATTGCATTAGAGTATATATTTTATTATATTTTCCAACTCAAAACTAGCGGGTAAATATGAAGACATACATAAATATTGCTTCTTAAATTAAGACATTATTCACTCAATTAATTTCCCCAGCATGTCAAAATTCTTCGCCAGCTTTTCTAATGCGTTGGTTTTCACCCCTGTACTGTCAGTATGGGGTGAATCTTTTATCTAGTGGTAATCATGTCTATTGGCTGTATGAAGTTTTGATTGATTGATTGATGCATGGTTGCTTTACGCCGTGTCAGCAGCATAGGCCATATTCACGGCGAGAAATGTTTTTTTATTATTATTCAAACCATCGCTTTTGCATGTAAAAGCATATAATCAATTGTGTTAAAAGACACTCATTAAATTAAAAAGCTCACAATTATATATTTGTGGCCAGGGGAAATAAATTCCCGTAAACAAATTAAAGGTTTTATTATAATTGATAGAATTTATTTAGTAAGTATGAGAGACACAGGCGACAAGTGGCATAGAGCCTATACCTTTTTTAATTACTTACCTGAATTCGCTGTAAATATATTCCAATGCGCAACAATATGCTAATATTTCACGTCAGAGATTATTTGATAAACTGACCTAAGCATTGAGTGTATGTACAGTAAGATCATACTAATAATCACAGCATCTATTAGAACTTCAATCAGAATTTGAGACAATTATCCGATAAGTGCAGTGCCGGTTTTATTAGATTTCAAGGTATCTTTTATGAATTGTGAATATCCCCAAACGTAGCACACCATAGAGCACCCCCATCCCAAACTATTCTCCTGCTACCGCCCCCCCCCCCCCAGCCCCACCCCTTCATCAAGACCCCTTCACTCTGATCCATGAAAGCAAAGACATTGGCGCAAAGACTACTACAACAGTGTGAACATTACTGCCATATAATATCAAATGACCAGACGAGATGGCCGAATGAGTTAGATCGTGGGGTCGTAGGTTCGAACCCTGGTCGAGTCAAACCAATGACTTAAAAATGTATACTTCTCGCTTCCTAGCCTGGCGCTGGGCATTATTAAGATAGGGCAAGGACCGGTTGGCTCAGTGTCAGGATAATGTGACTGAGTGGGACATCAGGTCATGGTGCTGGCGGCCTGGTCTTCCAGTGGGGCAGCACTATAAAGTCACCAAGAGTGCGCACTGTTACAAGTCGGTACCCGTTCTGATATGACCTTAGATGTTGCTAGGACTTAAAACAACAACAAACAAACAACCTGCCATATTCACACCTCCCGACAAAAAAAACACCTCACCTCTGACACGTGATGGAATGCGAGGGCCGTTTTTATTAACAGTCCCCAACCAATTTTCACAAAATATAACTCCAAATAATGACTCTCGGTCCTGCCATTCTAGAGCGTGAATGAGTGACTGGGGCTTTGTATCCAAGCAACACCTGAATTTACATCAGGTCGCGTACTCAAGGCAGCTTTATCGTGTTCAGTGCCGTCAACGCTACGGGACATCATGGCAAAATATTCCACTCAGTCCCATTACCCTAAGACTAATCAGTCCCTGTTGGCACCATGGCATGGTATTTCACTCAGCGAGGTTATCCCCGACATACCCTTAAGGCTTGCCCTGTTTTTAATATAAAGTACCCCAGGTGTAGTAGCAACAAGCAACATTGTAAGTTTTTGGCTTGACTCAGACGGGGATCAAACACCCCCCCCCCCCCACCTCCCTAAAGGCTCTGTCACACATCACCGGATTGGGGAAACAGAAAGAAACCGAACAAAGTCTGTTGATATCCGGCAAAGTCTGGTTTGTGTCCGTTGCATATCCGTTGCATATCCATTGATATCCGTTGATATCTGGCCCATTCGGTTACAAGTTTTGAACATGCACAAAACTTGGAACGGATGCCGCCAGATTGACATCTATGGTTCTTGTCCGTTTTGAGTTTGTTTCGTCCATTGTACGTTTCACGTCCATTTCATGTCCATTTCATGTCTGTTTCATGTCCGATTGTCTAGCGGCCTTTGACCCGATATCACAACATTTTGACACATTTTAATACATTTTGATACTTATCAGGCCCGAACACAACCAGACTAGACAATTCTGTCCGTTGCTCAATCCGGTATAGTGTGACAGGCACTTTACAGTGAGTGGACATTCTACCCATTCAGAATTTTGGTGGTGGTAATAATTATCAATAACGCAAGTGTTAATTCACATCTTAATCAATCTGACCCCTGCTAGTTCAGAATTTTATATTAAAGCTGCATAATCCGATGGAAGCTTAATATTTTCAAAACCAAAGCACTTATCTAGATTTTATCCTAGATATCCAATTTAGATATCGGTGAATTTGATTAAACATTGAAGGGACTACCAAACCAATATAATAGAACATGTTATTGCTGAAGCCTAAGGTGCCCACGATTTCAACGTGCATGACAAAATTAAGTTTGCATGTTTTCACTTCAAATATCTCTAAAGTTAACTATTTATGGCAACAGTTAATTCAAACTAAACTAAGGTAGTAATAATCAGATTAATATTATAATTAAAAGAAATGCAGAAACTCAAAACCATCGGACTATGCAACTTTAAGGTATTTTGCCATTAAGAAATACCACTGAAATGAATCATGATTTCGTAGAAAACTATACAGGTCTGCCTTCATATGAAATATAGACGACACTTACATTAAGGGATTTACGATAATGGGTAGAGTAAAACCACTCTAACCGACCACCTCCACAGATCGACCACTCCTCTATATTGATCGCTTTATATGGTTGATGGAAACAAGCTGAACTCTCTTCCCGAATTCACCTACCTCAGAAGCACTATATCAAGTGATGGATGCATTGATGCTGAAATACAGAGGAGGATGGCCAAGGCTAGCGCATCTTTCAGCCGACTACGGCAGAGACTCTGGAACAACCACCATGTGTCCATGTGGGTCAAATGCAAGATCTACCGGGCAATCGTGCTATCCACCCGACTATACAGAGCTGAGGCCTGGACAGTGTACAGACGACAGGTGAAAAAGCTGCATGCCTTCCTGATGCGACATCTGCATTCAATCAGGAGGCTAACCTGGAAGGACAAAGTGACAAATAAGGAAATACTCGAACGGATGGGGCTGCCCTCTATGGAAGATCTACAGATCAAAAAGAATCTCCGCTGGACTGGACACCTCATGAGGATGTCATCAGACAGGCTACCAAAACAGATCCTCTACTCTCAACTGTGGTTACAGAAAGAGAGGGCGCCCTCATTTCCCGTTCAAGGATCCCATCAAGAGAAACCTGAAGCTGAGAGACATTAAGACCGACTCATGGACATCACTCTCACAGCAGAGAACTAAATGGAGAGCACCAGTAAAGTAATGGAAGCAGTCTTTGTCGCATCACAACCGACAACATGATGATGATGATGATATGGGTCCCAAACAATTGCCCATACAATACCATTTTAATGATGAAAAAAATAACCTCTCTAAACCGAACACCTCCCTAAAAGGACTATTTAAAGTCGGTCTCATGGTCGGTCGATTTAGAGAGGTTTTATTTATTTTTATTCTAAGCGTCACCATGAATAATGATGGATAGCAATAATTATAAATAACGCAAGTGTTAATTCGCATCTTAATCAATCTGACCCCTGCTAGATTCAATTTCCCATCTGCCTCATTTAATCTGCATACAGACAGAACCCACTTATATGCAGTCCACAGGGATTGCATGGCGCTGAGTATTTCAATCAGGGTAATGCCGCACGAATAAATTGCAAGTAATCAGATCGGTTATGACGATATATTGCGCAGGGAATTGTAGCTGCGCTGGTACCGATAAGTGACCGGGGTAATCGCATAAGAGGGTGTGTGTGTGGGGGGGGGGGGGCTTTCTTATTATGGAGATGGCGTGGGGGGCCCATGGACTGGATGATGCAAATATATATATGGGTCGTTCTCAGAAACTGTGTACCACATATTTGGTTCCACATTACATTGTTAAGGCTCAGTCACACCTTACCGGATTGGGGTACCGGATAGAAAACAGGCACTTTCCGGTGAAATACGGCAATGTACGGTTTATATATGGTACTCATCCGGTGTGTCCGTTCTCTGTCTGGTGGTGTCTGGTGTGTACAGTGGCAAGTTTTGAACATGCACAAAACTTGTACCGGACACCGCCGGACGGATGTTTATGGTTCGTGTCCATTTTAAGTCCATTTAGTCCATTTTGTCCGGTTCATGTCCATTACCCATCCGTTACATCTCTGGTTTGCTTCCTGCAGAGGCAGTTGATGGTGTTGCGGGAATTTGGTCAGTATATGTTTCCGGCGCGTCCGTGACAGTCCGGTACGTGTCCGGTTGATGTTCGGTCTGTCCGTTTGACATTCGTTTGTTGTCCAGTTATTGTCCGGTTATCATCCGGTGGCTATCCGTTCATGTCTGTTCCATGTCCATTTCATGTCTGTTTCATGTGCGTTAGTCCAGCGTCCATTTCGACCCATTTCGATACATTTTGATACCGAACACCACTGGACTAGAAAATTCTTTGGCTGATTTATGTCCGTTGCTCAATCCGGTAAGGTGTGACAGGCACTTTAATGAGTTTGCCTTTTATTTGGGGGTAGTAAGTCAAATAGTTATTATTGACTCTGTGTATTAAGTATGTTAGCAATGATATCTGTATTTAATCAATCTGACAAAATGTATCCAAAATAGGCGTATATGATTTTGTTATAAAGTAAAAATGTAAAAATTTGCATAAGTATGAACACCATGCATCGACCCAAACTTCTTTTTTTCCTGCTTTTTTGCTTAACTGTAATCAATTAAATCTTATTTGAATATATTGTGTGCATTGAAATGATGTTATGGATCTATCTTAAAATGATGTTATGGATGGATGGTGCATGGTTAATTTTAACAGCTTTCTCAATTTGTATGAGATCAAAATTAAAAGGTGAAGCAAAACAAAAATGTAAACTCTGACATATGCACAAGATATAAACCTTCATATGCATATGGAATCTGTTATTATTTGCAATGTGTTCTGCTATTATTTGGAATATTTTCTCTTTGGTTTCCATGTCACAAAAGTGGTAGACAGTTTCTAAGAACGACATGTGTATATATATAGATATATATATACATCAATACTTATAAATATACATATATATATATTTTTATATGAGCCTGTCTCAAAAGGTGCTAGCTCTTCATTTTTTTGTCTATAGTAACGATTGACACAAAACAGCACAGAAACGGTTGCACTGAAAACACAAGGACATTTGCTTCAAATCAATATGTATTCTATTGGGATTATGAAACACCATGTAGAAAACAAATCAGTTTATCCTGAGCAATTGCATAAGTAGATAGTGTGTTGATCGTTACAATGGACATAGTTTTGTCCCATATTGCTTAGCACCTTTTGAGACAGTCTCATATATATATATATATGTGTGTATGATGAGCAACCCTGGACATTGTGAACCGGCAATGGGGAATTAGGCAGGGGGAATTGGGAACTAGGAATTGGGTATGGAGAATCGGCAATGGGGAAAGGGGAATTGGGAAAGGAGAACTATGACTGGGGGATTAGGAAGGGGGAATTGGGAACTGGATATGAAGAATGGGGAATGGGAACGGAGAATTGGGAATTAGGAATATCAATACTCACACTAATGTAAGTGGTATAAATCAAGATTACAAATACTATTTCAATTTATTTATACTTATAGAGTAACGTGCTAACAAATTAAATTATGAAATAATTATTGACCATATATACTGTAGTACATCTTATTTCCGACAAAAACACTTGGTAAAACCTAAATGTATGCAGCTTCAAATGACCTATAATCTAACACATATAACCGAACAAACATGTGAATATTTACACAAAGTAGGGTAAACGCTACTATTAATAGTATTGGAGTTTATTTATGTGCTGTACACAGAAAAAAAAGGATCTTCGGTTTTCAGAGCGGTTCGGATTTAAGAATTTAGGATAAGGGATTGTAGACCTGGAATAATTCATTAGTGGCGTTTTAGGAGAAACTACTTAGCATTAAATCCTGATTTTGTAATCCTCCTTCCAAATAAATCCAGCCAGTAGGCGTAAGAGATAAACCTTGTCAAGGGGGCTGAGTTCTCCCTGGTGATTATATATATCTAGATATCTATATAATATATATGGATGATGCTTATATATATGTAAATGAATATATATATATGTATATATATATATATATATATATGTATATATACCGACGTATATGCTACGTATATGCGGATGTAAGGGAATTGCACCGTGCTGCCACCCAGGGGGTCCTGGGGGGTTCGCAGAATAGTACGCGGCCGATCCGCGAGATGGCGCCGGACCTCAGGTACCCAGCGGGTGCCTGCTGGTCGCCTCAGTGTGTCTCGACCAGGCAGTGTAGCCACACGTCTCACATTTCAAAACTATAAATATGTGTTGCACTGTACTGACTAAGCATCAGCAATATATATACATTGCCCGTTCACAATGTCCAGGGTTGCTCATCATACACACACATATATATTTATATATTATATTGCTGATGCTTAGTCAGCGCTGTTCAATGTTTCCATACAGTTGCTGTCAACACATATTTAGCAGTGGCTCACATGGCCAGAAGGATCAGACCTTTTAGCGCCAGTTGACATGCTGCCACCTGGCGGGAGAAGGTCTCAGGTATCAACCCCCACGCCCCATCTTGTCAGGAAGTACAGGAAACATCCGTCGTAGGGAGCCACTCTAGCGTTCGTTGCCAGTGTCTCATTGTCACCATATGGTTGGTTCAAGCATGGGCAATCCGTATTGTGTTTTCGGTATAATAGTTAGCACACTGGCCCTGAATGCAAGAGATGTGGGTTCGATTCCTGCTCTAGGCAGATTATTTCCCATTTTCATCAACCCATGACACTGGTTTCCATGACCAGGATCCTGTTCAAGTTATGTACTGTATGGTTGTTGAACCTACCCTGTGTATGCATATATATGTAAGTGCATTGCCTGTATGTATGTAATTGTAAGCATTAAATGCCCATTTAAAAGACTTACAATTCCAGGGGAACGAATGTAGTCGTCTGCACTGGCCTCTCAGTCCAGGAGCCAGATAGCAGGTAGATATGGGTTGGGTGGTGTCATCAGGGAGCCTAGATCGTGAAATGGTTAGAACACTGGCACAGAATCCAATAGATGTGGGTTCGAATCCCGCTCTCGCCACAATATTTCTCATTTTCATCACCCCCACGACATAACTATAACCAAATTCTAACCACGATATAGAGACATGATCTGTACATATGAATACAATCAATTCAACCCTTCCAAAATAATGTTCTGGAATATTTATCATAAACAGATCCAAACAAAGACGAAATGAATTAGGGTAAAGCAGGTCTGTCGCATTGCTTCTCCAAAAGTTGGTTCCCTGTGTGACAAGTGTGACTTCACGCTGACATTCAATGTGCGGCTCCTTAGGCATCACTAAGTTAAATCCTACCTAGTTGGTTGTTGGAGTTTAATGTCCTTGCAACAGCTAAGGTAATATCAGGACGGGTTCCGACTTGTGACAGTGTGCACTCATCGTGACTTTATAATGCTCCCCACTGGGAGACCAGGCTGCCAGCACCATGACCATGATATACCACTCAGTCACATGATCCTGACACTGAGTCAACCAGTCCTTGCCCTATCCTAATAATGCAGAGCGCCTGGCTAGGAAGCGACATGTGTCAATTTTTAAGTGATTGGTTTGACTCGACCAGGGGTTTAACCAATGCGTTCGAATGCCAGATTACCTCGTTTCGGGTCCCCATTATGTTCCTAATGACATATATTTATTCCTGCTATCCAGGTTCCTCCTGGATGTGCGTTATATCTTATTATTTTTTAGTCACATTAAGGTATTTTACATATGTATATGTCCATAAATTATGAGCCTCCATTTCTAACTTTTCCACACGGCTGAGGCATTGAAAGCTTTCGTTCACATTCCATGTCAATGCTAGTGGCACTCCAGTTATGAGTGTTAATGTCTACTGCAGCTAGGCTTTGAGGATGTGGGGCTGTGAGACTGTTAGCTTGGCTGTGAGTCGGTGAGCCTTTAATGCGTGAGTCTGTGAGGCTGTGAGGCTGTGAGCCGGTCAAAATGTGAGACTGAAGCTGTGAGACTGCGTCGGTGAAACTGAGTAGGTGAAACTGTGAGTTGTGGAGTCTTTAATGTGACGTGTCAGTGAGGCTGTGAAGTATGTCAGACTGTGAGACTGAGACCATCAAACTGTTAGTCGATGAGTCATTAATGCTGTGAGTCAGTGAGGTTGTGAGTATGTCAGACTGTGAGACTGAGAGTGTCAGACTGTTAGTCGATGAGTCTTTAATGCCATGAGTCAGTGAGTCAGTGAGTTTGTTAGACTGTGAGACTGAGAGTGTCAGACTGTTAGTCGAAGAGTCTTTAATGCCATGAGTCAGTGAGTCAGTGAGTTTGTTAGACTGTGAGACTGAGAGTGTCAGACTGTTAGTCGAAGAGTCTTTAATGCCATGAGTCAGTGAGTCAGTGAGTTTGTTAGACTGTGAGACTGAGAGTGTCAGACTGTTAGTCGAAGAGTCTTTAATGCCATGAGTCAGTGAGTCAGTGAGTTTGTTAGACTGTGAGACTGAGAGTGTCAGACTGTTAGTCGAAGAGTCTTTAATGCCATGAGTCAGTGAGTCAGTGAGGTTGTGAGTATGTCAGACTGTGAGACTGAGAGTGTTAGACTGTTAGTCGATGAGTCTTCAATGCCATGAGTCAGTGAGGTTGTGAGTTTGTTAGACTGTCAGACTGAGAGTGTCAGACTGTTAGTCGATGAGTCTTTAATGCCGTGAGTCAGTGAGGTTGTGAGTTTGTTAGACTGTCAGACTGAGAGTGTCAGACTGTTAGTCGATGAGTCTTTAATGCCATGAGTCAGTGAGTCAGTGAGTTTGTTAGACTGTGAGACTGAGAGTGTCAGACTGTTAGTCGAAGAGTCTTTAATGCCATGAGTCAGTGAGTCAGTGAGTTTGTCAGACTGTGAGACTGAGAGTGTCAGACTATTAGTCGATGAGTCTTTAATGCTGTGAGTCAGTGAGTCAGTGAATTTGTCAGACAGTGAGACTGAGAGCTTCAAACTGTTAGTCTATGAGTCTTTAATGCCATGAGTCAGTGAGTATGTCAGACTGTGAGACTGAGAGCGACAGACTGTTAATCGATGAGTCTTTAATGCCATGAGTCAGTGACTCAGTGAGTATGTCAGACAGTGAGACTGAGAGCATCAGACTGTTAGTCGATGAGTCTTTAATGCCATGAGTCAGTGAGGATGTGAGTTTGTCAGACTGTGAGACTGTGAACACCCAACGACTGAATGGTAAAATTCATGTTTCCAATCCACAACTGGAAAATAGCGATTCCCACACTTGGAGTCCCACTTCCTCTTTATATTTTACAGGGTGTCTTGTTACTATGAAGCCTTTACCAGACGGGATGGCCGAATGAGTTAGCGTCCGACTCCCGTGCTGGTAGATCGTGGGGTCGTGGGTTCGAGTCCCGGTCGAGTCAAACCAATGACTTTAAAATTGATACTTGTCGCTTCCTAGCCAGGCGCTCGGCATAATTAGGATAGGGCAAGGACTGGTGTGCTCAGTGTCAGGATAATGTGACTGAGTGGGATACCAGGTCATGGTGCTGGCGGCCTGGTTTCCCAGTGGGACAGCACTATAAAGTCGCCATGAGTGCACACTGTCACAAGTCAGTACCCGTCCTGATATGACCTTAGATGTTGCTAGGACGTAAAACAACAACAAACAAACAAAACAAACTATGAAGCCTTAGCTCAATCCGGCCTGATTCCCCTCATATCTTCCAGTCTCAGGATACGCATTCGGCCCCATATAGTAGCAATTTTCCCCCTTTAAAACTTTTGTTTGATCTTCTTTGACTAAAGCTGCATTATAGTCCGATGGTTTGATCCCAAAGACAGAGTTCAATAATATTAATGGAAGACAGGACTGAATCTACTTTTTTTTCTTTTACTGATAAATAAATCAGTAAAAGAAAAAAGTAGATTCTTTTCATCCACGAAAATACATGATTATTTGTTGGGAATTAAGAATAGCTGAGGTGGAAAGTTAATATCATATTCATAGCTGATGGAGATCAGAAGCAAATGGGTAGACCTTGAGATGGCAGGAAATCCATTGTGACAAAATTGTGCTCATCAGGCCCCATGCGTATGCGCATCATTTTACGTAAAGGGCAGGGCATAGCGGCAGACGACATGGGCAAATGACATCAAAGATGGCCACCAGAGTAAACACGATCTCAGTGGAAATGTTGTCATGTATGTAGCATTTCAGCTGCAATAAATTATAAAAAATCCAGATTAGGTTGATTAAAGTGGAATAGTACACTGCATTTAAATTTGTGTCATATCTTTAAGAACAAATTATTAGGTTGAACTCAATAGACCTATTTCATATGACGTCAGCATAGGTATCTAGGTCAGTGCGCACGCCTTTTGGCTGCAGGACGACACACTGTCACACTGCAAACTCAATGGTTATGAGGAATCTTCATAGAGAACAAGTGAAATATCTCTAGAACCACATTTATAAGGTTAGGGTTCATCATTTCTATTAATTTTGAATAAAATAGACGTTTTGCACTGCACGTGCCGGCAAACTCAATGCATTGTCAGTGGCCGTGAGCAATCTTCATACAGAAAAAGTTAAATATCTCTAGAACTAGACCACCTAGACACAAACCGCTTGGAACACATATAGAAAACATATCCACTGAATAGATTATATTAAATGTATACGGTTAGGGTTCGGCATTTCTATTAATTTTGAATAAAATAGACGTTTTGCACTGCGCATACCGGCAAACTCAATGCATTGTCAATGGCCGTGAGCAATCTTCATACAGAAAAGGTGAAATTGAAATATCTCTAAAACCACACCACCTAGACACAAACCGCTTGGAATACATATAGAAAACATATTCAACGAACAGATTATATTAAATTTATATGCTTAGGGTTCTGCATTTCTATTAATTTTGAATCAAATATACGTTTTGCCCTGTGCGTACCAGCAAACTCAATGCATTGTCAATGGCTGTGAGCAATCTTTATACAGAAAAGGTGAAATTGAAATATCTCTAAAACCACACCACCTAGACACAAACCGCTTGGAATACATATAGAAAACATATTCAACGAACAGATTATATTAAATTTATATGCTTAAGGTTCTGCATTTCTATTAATTTTGAATAAAATAAACGTTTTGCACTGCGCTTACTAGCAAGCTCAATGGCAGTGTGCCTTCGTTCTGCAGCCAAGCTGCGTGCGCATACATAATGTTCATAAACATTGAAAGGGGCATATAATATAACATACTGTATTCTCACAGGTTAATGCCCTGGGTGTTTAAATCGGCAAATCACTGAAGTGGGGGTGGGTGCTAAGGTTTGGGCATTTATGAAATATTTGCCAAGCTGGGGGTGGGTGTTAACCCACACATGGGCGTTAACCCGCGAGAATATGGTAATATAGCCCACATTGCCTTAGTTTGGAGTAATTCTTTAGGTTAGTTGGGTGAGGACTATTTTTATATTGACATGAAAGCCCGTAATGTAGTTCCAACATGTATAGTGAGTGAAGCCAAATACTATATATTAATACTGTTATGTTAACTAGGACATGCTGCCACCTGTCGGAGACATTGATTTATTATATTCCTAAATCACAAAACTACAAGATGCTCAATGGCTGCACCTGTGTCTAAATTTAATATGTACCATACAAATCTGGATAGTGCTTTAGTTGTGAAAATATACTTTCATCAGATTATGAAGCATCAATTCTTTTGTGATGGTGGTGTGGGAGGTTGAGGCTTGGGGAGACTTACAATAAACCTTTTGTTCATGGAGTTGAAATTATGATATATTTGATCGTAAGCATGTGGTTTAGAAAGGAGACACACTGAATGGACATATTTGGTTATATGCTGTTTTCCTTTTATTCATTGAGATAACATCGAGGGTTTTAAACATTTCTTTGTAAAGCGATGTTCAACTGTAACAACAGAGGCTATCATAGCGTGACGGGCTATTTATTGAGTCCACAAGACCAGAGCATCCATTGTATTGTCCTGTCGGTTGTAAACCAATGTAGCCATGCATTGTCAGTTGCAGTTAATATGAACCAATCCAAATAAAGCGATTCACAAAAAAAAGAAGAAATTCTTTCCATTTACTCCACATGTAAAATACGTGGCTTAGTGTGTATATATATACCATATGATATTATGAGAGTATTTACTTTCATAGCAAGACATGAAAATCAGATATAGATATTGGTGTATTCTGTTGTTGTTTATGACGTATTTTAAAAGAAAGAATGCTTGGATTTGTTTCAGATTAAAATTTGTTAGTTTCTGGAAATTGTACATTGTTCATATTGCTACGGCAATATGGGTAATTCGAAACTGAGGCGGACACCCCTCCCCCCCCCTTCTCCCTTCCCTCCTTCCCCTCCTCCCTCCTTACCTACATTTGATTATTTACTCATTACCATTACTGCTTATTTCCTTGACTTATACTACTTGAACAATTGACCTCATGACTCACTTATTACTTATTGACGATTGATTATTACTCTTAACCTTATTGATTCTTACACCTCCATTCATCACTATTACCTGCTGATTAACTACTACTGAATAAATTTCCACATTATGTACTTCCGCCTCGTGTTTTGAATTGTTGGTTTATGGCAATTGTACACTCTTAGTTTCAGGCATTTGTACATACATTGTTAATGGCAGTGGTACATTGTTAGTTTGAAGCAATTGTACATAATTAGTTTATGATAAGTGTACATTGTTCATTAAATGGCAGTTGTACATTGTTGAGTTTCTGGCAATTGTACATTGTTAGTTTATGGCAATTGTACACGCTTAGCTTAAGGCAATTGTGCACCCTGAGCTTATGGCAAGTGTACATTGTTAGTGTATGGCCATTGTACATTCTAAGTTTATGTCAATTGTACACTGTTCAGTTTATGGCAATTGTACATTCTTGGTTTATGACAATTTGATACTCATACAGTCTTAGTTTATGGCTATTTTACATTGCTAGTTTATGGCAATTGTACACTGTTTTTTTATGGCAATTGTACATTGCTTGTACAGTAAACCCTCTCTAAATCGACCGACCTTAGGACCGAGTTTAAGTGGTCCATTTATGGAGGTGGTCGGTTTAGGGACTTAGAATATGGTTGCAATGGTATCGTTGTAACCCAATAAAGCGATCGATATATTGGAGTGGTCGGTTAGAGAGGTTTTACTGTACTTGATAATCGTGTAGTAATATAAACCCATGGGATGTAATGAATATGAAAGGTAAAACCGGTCAGGTGTGACTAGTTGAGTATGAATTGTCAGACGAAACCCTCAGACAAACTCTCCATGTAGGAATCCATGCATCACGGATGTGTCATTTAATTAGTCTCTCTATAACCAATTCCAATAAACATATAAACCTGTGCTGGTCTGGAACAATAGGGCTGGAATGGAGATGTAATACCCATATTACTCATGCTCATCCATTTGATTGCATCATTTAATACCATATTTTATTTAACATAAGCTGGGTTGACTTAACATTAACAATAACGATGAGAGAAATCACACTTCGGCCCTTTTGACCTAACCCCTCACCCCCACTGGAAAAGAAGTGAGAGATGCAGATTTTAGTGTCCATTGTGACGTCACACCTTACTGTGCTGCCCTTTTATAGAGAACGCTGATAATTGCTTGTTGGGGTTTTACATCCTCGAAGCATCTAAGGTCATATCACGATGGGTATTGATTGTGACTTTATAGTGCTGTCTCACTGGGACACCAAAATCTGTGGCACCATGACCTGATTTCCCACTCAGTTACATTACCCTCATACTGAGCTAACCAGTCCTTGTAATGCAGAGCGACAGGCTAGGTAGCGGCAAGTATCAATTTACTAAGTTTGACTCGGCGGGGTTTCAAACTCCTGACCTTCCATGCACACTTACCAATTCGGCCCCCGCAGATCTGCTCCTGACGTAAGAAGAAGCCTGTATTGTTACTCTGTGACAACATGAGTGTGCCACTGGAGGAGATGCAGGGGTAGGGGGGTTGAATTTTGGTGTTGGGTGGTGGGAGTGGTGCACAGATATTTATAGTCACAAATTGATGTGTACTTTTGTAGAGACGACGTTAAGACAACAGGACGCCTTACATTTACAAGCGGCCGGTTTGCATGCCCAGTGTTCCCAAACTGGTTCATCAAACGCTGTCGTATGTGCTGTCATGTCTGTGGGGAAGTGCATATAAAAAAACCCTTGCTGCTTATCAGAAGGAGTAGACTAAATGGTGGCAGCAGGTTTCCTCCAAAGAAATATGTCATAATGACTATATGTTTGACATCCACCCAGTGATAAAGATCAATGTGCTCTAGAGGCATTGTTAAATAAAACAAGCTTTGTTCGCATGCACACAGAGTGTTTTTGTTTGCATGTACACAGAGCGAATTGTAATGTATTGTGTATTACCTATTATGAAGTCTAAGCACCCAACCTTTTACAGCAGATTCGTGGTGCATTGTGGTCCCAATGGTCCCGAGATGGGGGACGACAACCAGTGTCAATCAGATAGTGCATGTGGAGGACAGCGAGTGAAGAGAAAGTTTATGAAAATCAAACATAGTGTGTGTATTCAGTTTCGCATACAATGTTGCACTATATGTTTATGAAGTTATACAAGTATTGAAGTAATACATGATTTGCACCATAGTATATCTATGTCTCTCAAGCACTAAGCACTGGCTTGGTTAGGTGTCGTCCCAAGTTGTCAACATTTTCACGGTCGTTCAAAGTGTACCGCAGGGGGAGGGGGGTTGTTAGTAAAATGGCGTTTAATAAAATGTTGACATTTTTCGCCGATTTTTGTTTGTTGCACTGTAGTAGACTGCAATGGCTTCTGGCAAGGTGTGGATAGGGTCATTGCATCAGGGTACCTAGGTAGTGTAATAGATATCACACTAGCTTTGGAATATCAAGACCTGTGGGTTCGAATCCAACACTAGACATACTATTTCCCATTTTCATCAAGCCCGGCTAGGTAGTGACACAGTCATGTTAATTTTTAAGTTATTGGTTTGACTCAACCAGGGTTCACACCTAGGGTTTTGAATCACATGACCTCCCAAAATGGGAGGTGGGCACTCAACTCATTTATTTGTTCACCCCATTTGGGTCTGTAATAACATGTTGATGTATACTACTTTGGTGGAGAGGCAAGATCTGGAAAAGTAGTACTGCCTGTACTACCTTGTGGCGTTCTCTGTGGCGGAGTGGTTAGAGTGTTTGACTTTTTTTTCTAGGTCAGACTCCTAATCTGAGGGTCGGCGGTTCGATTCCCCATGCCCCCAGCTCTGCCAATTTGGATTTCCACCGCTGTGTATAACTTACAGCATCATCAAAGGCCGGTTGCTCTCATACCATGTCTATGTGGTGTGGGAGGTTAAAAATCCCTTGGGTCGGTAGGCTCGGGCTTTCTATCGACCAGCAGTGGAATGACTGAAATTTCCCCTGCTTAAACAACAAATGGACCAACAACAAAAAAAAAAAAATATTGACAACTTTGGACGGCCCCTTTTAAACCTGTCTCTCTCTTTCCCTCTCTCTCTCAAACTCACTTGGCCACACATAAGGCAACTTTCATATTTTGCCAATACTTGGTAAATATGTACCCACCCCCTAAAGTAAGCCACCTTAATGTACTTATTACCCCCAGCATAAACTGTCAATTTCGAGCCTTCTCATACATTCTATATTTTGGGGAGCCTTCGTAGATAATTCATTCGTTTTATGTATTCCCTTATTCATTTCTTCGTTTCTAATTTCCACGGAAAATATTAAACATAGCTAGCCAAAATTAAAAACAAATATAATGATGACATAACAGAATGATAAATTAAATTTTGAATTTGGTGGGTGGAGTGGAGGGCGGGGGGGGGGGGTCTTTCATGAGTTTATTAATCAGGTCACAATTTCCCAATAGTACATTTCATTGAGAATTATAGAAACATGTACATTATTCATGTTGGCCACAACATGGATAATTAAGCACGCGGGGCCGGCAGCTATATATTCAATAATATCTTTCGCCCGACTTAATCAGCTACCACGACATCCAGCTCATGGACTTCCTCGAGTATTGATGGCCAGTGGACTTCACTGCAGACAAACCCCCCGATAGCGTCGACCACAAACCACCACAATGACAAAGCCAACACTGAACATATCGAGGAATACATAAAAAAGGAAGCAGAGTTCGGCGCGATGCTCGGACCATTTCCGTCACCTCCGTTCAAGCCATGGACAAAGAAGGTCAGCCCCATGATGACCCGCCCCAAGCGAGACTCGGCAGCTACGCAGGTCATTGTTGACCTTAACTATCCCCCAGCTGCCAATACCAGGGACAGTCAGCGACGTACATGCCAGACACATGGAATCACTGACTTGGCGGACGAGGTTACGAGATGTGGAAAGGAATGCTGGATGCATTTCAAAGTTAAGGCAACATAGTTTCTCAAACAGGATCATAAATATATGGAACAGTCTCCCACAAAATGTTATTGATGCTGAGTCAATTAATTCATTCAAGAATAGATTAGAAAAAGCATGGGCTGATGATCCAGGAAAATCTGACCCCTTATTCACCACATGCTACTAGTTACTCCTTGTGTTGCTTATTTACTTGCACTCAAGCAAAAATGAGAGACAAATAAGTGTTCACACTTCCTGTCTCATCATCATGCTGTCGGTTGCGATGCGACAAAGACTGCTTTCATTACTTCACTGCTGCTCTCCATTTAGCTCTCTGCTGTGAGCGTTGCGTCCATGAGTCGGTCTTAATGTCTCTCAGCTTCAGGTTTCTCTTGATGGTATCTTTGAACCGGAGACGGGACATTTCATGAAAGCTGCCTGCAAAAGTGTTGAAGTGCTGCTGGCTTTTGCCGGTTACCAGCGGCACTCTCTCGGGGAGCAAATAGAGGTTTCACACCGGCAAGAACATGTCAAGACAGGCGCAAAACTATTTGTCCCTGCAGTGGCTGGTCGGGAGATGTTGGGAGTTCCATACATCAACCGCCCTTAATGCTGCCACAGTGACATGGTTTTCTGTTTAGGGTTTGCTCCCTTAGCCTTCGGTTCAGTCAAGGACCTGTACCACAAGGCAGTGGTTTAGAACTCTGCAAGGCAGGGGCGTCAAACTCCCTGAGGTATTGCTATACCTGCATACCTTCCTGTCTACCATTCGCTATATCGCTATATATGGTGCGTTGATTTGGCCCGTGCCTACTGCACTTGCCCGCTATCCACCCTCTTGCTTGGCATCACCCTGAACGGCTGCATATACATTGACATTGCACCACCGTTCGGGTGGAGGACGTCCTCGATGGCCTGCGCCCGAACCACGAACGGCCGTGGTGTACAGTATGAGGAAGCGGGGATTTCATGCTCTCTGCTACCTCGATGAGTTTGTCGGTGTAGCAACGTGTCGCCAGGAGGCTCAAAGGGCATACAATGAGATTGTGAGTGTTAGCACTGAACTAGGACTGGAACTTGCCCCGTTAAAGTGTGTCCCCCCTGTAACGGAAGTCGAGTGGCTGGGATTCTCCATGTCCACCACTGCTATGACAGTCACCATTCCATTGGACAGACTCCAGGAGGTCACCCGCGAGTGCGAGTCCTGGAAGACCAAGAAACTGGCCTCACGCTGTGACATCCAGCGCCTCGTTGGCCGCTTGCAGCACGTTGCCAATTGCGTCCGCGCAGCGAGGTGCTTCATGTCACGCATCCTTGCTACGCTGAGGTCGGCCGCATTCAGGGGGAAGCACCCGGTCCCTCCCGACCTGGCTCTGGATGTCGGATGGTTCACTCAGTTTGCTGCATCATTAAACAGTGTGGTACTCCTTCCAGTCGCGGAGAGGACGAGCTGGACCATCGAGTGCGACTCCTCCCTGAAGGGTGGCAGAGCTCACTCGCCGACCCACTTCTAAGCTGCCAAGTACTCTCAGGCGCTCCTTGATAAGGCTACTAGAACATTGCCCAGCTCGAGGCCCTGAACCTGGTTGTCGCCCTCAACTACCTCACGCCGCCCACCCCAGATGACTTCTCTATCTACGTGAACACGGATAACAAGTCCTCACCACCGGGTCAGGCCGAGACCCTGTGATATGTGCGTGTGCGCGTGAGGTTTGTCTGTTCGCTTCCAAATACAGCTCCGACCTTGTGATTCAATACAAACCCGGAAAAGACATTGTCTTTGCTGATGCACAGAGCCGACTACATTTTGACCATGCGGCAAAGGCTACCGCCCATGACATGATCGCGGAGCGCGGCGTTGGATGTGTCTATGTTAGCCATGATGACGTCCTTACCCCTTGACTGTGATTAACCTGGAAAATACAATTACTTGCTTTCTTTCCCAGGTTAGTCCCCACTTCATCACAAGCGCATCATCCGAATGATGGAGTCGGGGCTGGTGAATGGGACCTGGAAAAACAAAACCGCCCAGGCTAGAAGGTACTTCCGGTACATGAAACAACATGGCGCCAACGCACTCCACCCGGCACAGTACCACGTTATGTCCTATTACTGCACCTCCATGATAGTCTCGGGTCCCCGGGAGCCATAATGAACTACTGCAGTGGGGCGCGCACTTCGGTCCTGGCTTTTGGAGGGCGCACTGATCGCTTCGACACATACCCAGTTGCACTGGTCCGGAGGGGTATACAGCGGTCATCCCTCCATGACCCAGTACAAGCGCCCCCACTCTGCCTGTCTGATATCAAGAACATCGTCTGCTTCTTCTGCACAGCTGGCCGAAATGGACTGGTGCTCACAGGCACAGTCCTAGTCGGGTACTTCAGCCTGCTGCGGCAGAGCAACCTGTTGACGGCACCTCCACCACTAGATAAAAGATTCACTGGGTACTTGTAGTACACGGGTGAAGGACAACGTAGTGTAAATACGGACGAAAATAGGTTTAGTATGGAACATGAACTAGAAACTGTGGCTCCAGTATCAAATGGCTACCCATGTAGGCACAGAGTTGGTGAAATGGGCGAGAATGCAAAAAGACAAGATGGCGGCGCTAGAACGCCATCGATTTCACTTTTAAATCTTATTAAACTAGATATTTTATTATATTTTTCAACTCAAAGGTAGCAGGTAAATATGAAGACACCGACAAAGAATAAATGTTGCTTCTTAGATTTTGAAATTAGGCTCTCATTTCATTAACCCGCTTTTTCGACCGTTTTTATATAGGGCTGGTATTCACCCATGTACTGCGAGTACCGGGTGAATCCTTTACTTACTCCACCACCAGACACTTCCCATGCACTCCGTGCCCGGGATCTGACAGTCGCTGACAACAACCTCAACGGGCATGTCCGGTCTACTAACACATCTTTGACATATGTGTCCCCGCAGCCCCGAACTCGAGGTACTGCCCTATCTGAGCCTGGCTCGACTACATCCGTGCCACCAAACCACACCTCCAAGGCCAGGCCTTCACTACAGTCGATGGGTCCCCTCTCCAGGTCCAAGGCCCTCAGGGGCAATGCTCACAGACAAAGATGCAGCAAACAAACTGAACAGACACTTTGCCACAATAGGGCAAAAGCTGTCAGAAAAAATTAAAAAAAAGATGGGAAAACAGATCAGGAACTGTGGAGAACGAAATCCCCACCTGCAAAACAGATATGATAGAAGTAAAAAAATTAAAGACATAGACACGAATAAACCAAGTGGAATGGATGAAATACCAACCAAAATACTGAAAGAGGCACTCCAAGCCATCCCGGCCACCATAGTAGACCTATTAAAAATCTCCTTTGAGCAGGGGCGTTTTATCTCAGCCTGGAAAATGGCAACCATCACCCCCATTCACAAAGGTGGAGACAAACAAAAATGGGAAACTACAGGCCAATATCAATTCTTCAAACCCCAGGCAAGCTCATTGAAAAAGCTCAATGAACACCTGGAAAAAAACGATATACTAAACGAAAGACAAGGGGGCTTCAGGAAACTGCACTCCACATCAAAAACAATAGCTAACCTAACAAATGACATAATGGCATCAATGAACCAAAAACAATTAGTTGGAGCCGCCTTCATTGACTTCAGCAAAGCATTTGACACAGTAGACCACAAAATACTACTGGAAAAACTAAAAAGCATGGGCATAAAATCCAACACTATGGATTGGATAAGATGCTACCTGAACAACAGGCAACAGAAGACAAAAATAAACAATACACTATCAGACAACCAACCTGTCACATGTGGTGTACCCCAAGGGTCAGTGTTAGGGCCACTACTCTTTATAAGCTATATAAACGACCTTGACAAATGGTTGCAAACTGAATGCCTCCAACTATATGCAGATGACACAGTCATATACACAAATGGCACCACAGAAGAGGAGGTAGTAACTAAAGTAAATAAACTCCTACTAAAACTAGATGAGTGGTGTGAGTCCAACAAAATAACCATCAACACAAGCAAATCAAAAACAGTACTCTTCTCACATAAAAAAATGCCAGAAAGAAAACTACACTGTAAGTTAGAAAACCAAACACTAGAAAAGGTAGACCATTACAAATACCTAGGCCTTGAGTTGGACAGCCAACTAAACTACAACCTATGTATAAATAAAATTATACAAAAAGTAAACCACAAACTGTGGCTATTTGCAAAGCTAAGAGACTACATGACACAAGAAATGTCAATAAAAATCTTCAAGGGCATGGTGCTCCCCTATTTTGACTATGGAGATGTAAACTACATGGGTGCGAGAAAAGAACTACTAAAAAAACTGAAAACACTGCAGAACAGAGCCCTAAAAATCTGTCTAAGAGTAGACAAGCTGCACCCCACCTATGACATACACAAAAGAAACAAAGTGAAATTACTAGAAAATAGGAGAATAATTCATTTGAAAACATTAGCATATAGCTATAGTCAAAACATTAAACTTCTAACAAAACCACAAAGGGCAAATAATACGCCACTACTAAAGCAGACCAGAAGCCAAATAAAAGCTCATGAGAGAAGCATGCTGGAAATGGCTGCCAAGGTGTGGAATGCCCAAACGGTAAAGGAACGACAAATTCCTGACCTAATAACTTACAAAAAATATCTGTGCAAAATAAGACTAGGAAACCCCCACTAAGCTGCATTTCAAAGGGGCATGTGATATGTCACGGCCCACCAGCGGGATGCCCAATGGAAGGTACCCATGCCAAAAGTAGCCAGATAACACACTACACAGCTACGTACAAGCCTATGATATGTAAATAGGAGTAGGCTAGTCTAGTAATAAGAGTAGAAAAATAAATACATATATACCAAGAAAATCCAAAAAAAATAACATAGGCTATTAACCATACCAACCAATTATCTATCTGCTACTGAAATGCAGGCAATCAAATACCTTATCAGCAGCCACTGTGGTAAGATAACACCAACACTACAACTGGCCAGCATTGAAAACAAGCCTGGGTACCCGGGCTTATATGGTATGCACAGTATAAATACAGCCTCAATAAAAGAATTATAAAAATGATTAGATTCGCCCTCACTGAGGTGGGCCATCCAGCCCCAGGTGCAGTCACCCTCCATAGCCTCTGCAGGGGAGGCGCCCAAGCTTGTGCCAAAATGGGTGCTCCTCCTCTTCAGGCGATAAAAGACCTCGGATACTGGTCCTCCACTGTTGTGCATGCATATGTCCCTAAGACGGCCTTCAAATCAGCTACACGGACGCTCTCTTCATCCTTTGGTTGAGCATCTGTTAGCCTACATTAAGACTATATATTCATTTTTGTTCGCTGTTACCATTATCAGCTTTTAAATAAATGACACTTTACACCTATGTTGGTCTTGTGTTGCTTAATTGTTCATGTTGGCCACAACATGGGTAATTTAGCGCGCGGGACCGGCAGCTATATATTCAATACTATCTTTCGCCTGACTTAATTTGCCTTGGCTCTGTACTGAGCCCCTACCCCAACTGGAGCGTCACGCATACCCTATTATATATATAACACATCGGCTGATCATGGTGGCGACTAGCGAATTTCTGATACACTTTCAACTGCTTGTGCAGCCTCCACGCTTAACGTGGACGCCTAGCCGACCTACTTAAGACATAACGTTTCATTCGAATCATTGTACCCTAGCACCTGAACAAGACAACACATATTGACACAGTGACGTTTTTTTTTAGCGTCCCACCCACCCCAAACTCAAGATTAGACCTAAGGGTTGAGCGTCTGTTAGCTTACATTAAGACTATATATTCATTTCTGTTCGCTGTTACCATTATCGGCTTTAAAATAAATGCCACTTTAAACCTATTTCGGTCTCATGTCGCTTAATTATCCATACATGCCATTATTCTTTGGCACTGGTCATCTATACACCATGGATAAAGCCATTGTCACACCGTACCGGATTGGGGGAAACGGACGAGAACCGGACACTGTCCGGTTGTGTATGGCGATGTTCGGGTACCATCCGGTAACCATCCGGCGGTGTCCGGTGGTGTCCTGCGGTCTCCGGTACAAGTTTTGAACGTGTCCAAAACTTCTGCTGGACACCTCCGGACTGAGGTGTCCGGTTGGTGTCCGGTACATGTCCGGTACCCATCCGTACATGTCCTGTACCCATCTGTTGGTGTCCGTTTTGTCCGGTACATGTCTGGTACACATCCGTTACGTGTCCGGTTCTCGTCCGGTTCTCGTCCGGTATATGTACGGTACATGTACGGTACTTATCCGGTTGTCCGGCGGCAATTAACCCAATTTTACACTCCATTTCGAAACGTATCGATAGATTTCTTCACCGGACAACACCGGACTAGAAAATTCTTTGTCCGGTGCTCTCCGGTACTCAGTCCGGTACGGTGTGACAATGGCTTAACCAGTATTTATATATGCCGTGCTTAACCCATCGTGTAGCTGCCAATCTGTTGATGATTTTCTTTTAAACCGACATTTTCCTATACTACTCACACAGTCAAAGCCACGAGGATACGTAGTCACTATCTTCAAAGGACAATACTGTCCTGGTATAGCAGGTGACCTATCATCGGATGGACAGTCAAATGAGATAGAGAAAAAAACCTGCCAGTTTGTATATTGAAAATTGTTCACATATGGCAGGAGTCCGCCAATTAGAGGTGTTCGCTGAATGAAGGTGCTGGAGTATTTTGTGATCTTTACCAGTGACACTCTATGTAAGTTGGTAATATAATGGCTGACATGTGCCATTACCAACCTTAATTAAGTTAATACGGCTTTCGCGATGTTTGATTACTTAGTTGGTTGGTTGTTGGAGTTTTCGGTCCTAGCAACATCCAAGGTCATATCAGGATGGATACCGACTTATGACAGTGCACACTCATGGCGACTTTATAGTGCTGCCCCACTGGGACATCAGGCCACCGGCTCCCTGACCCAATATCCCACTCAGTCACATCATCCTGACACTGAGCTAACCAGTCCTTTTCCTATCCTATTAATGGCAAGCACCAGGGTAGGAAGTGACACGTATCAATTTGATAAAGTTCTATAAGTCATTGGTTTGACTCAACTAGGAACCAAACTCCCGATCTCCCGCTCGCCAGGCCTGCGCTCTACCGATTCAGCCACTGCGCCCGGTGTGTTTTATAAGTAGATCACAGTCTATTCACTTCGGAGTTCAAGGCGGCTATCAGTAGCCAATCACCGAGGTTCAAACCACATATAACTGCAGTCGGTTCAATTCAATACTGGCAACATTCCCTATTTCCCAAGCTTCCCATCCACCTCCGAATGAACCCTTAACCTCCACCAATTAAACAAAATGTTAAAAGCAAAATCGATTATCATTTCAGAGCCATTCACACAGACATATTCGCCTATACCATCTCCGTGTGTCTAGGCACTCACTACCCGTCTCTCTCTATATATAAAATCACCTCCTTAAATATCAATCTCTCTCTAGTTCTATTGCTCTAAGGTCACCTGCTCAATTTTGCTCTCTGAAATCCTTCGAAAATCATCTTTATTTCTCTAAGGCTATCTGCTCAATTTTGCTCTCTGAAATCATTCGAAGATCATCTTTATTTCTTTAACGTCATAGGGTCAATTTTGCTCTCCGAAATCCTGCTGAGCTCATCTCTTTAATTAGGTAACTGGTTCTAGAACTCTCTGCCCCTCTAAGTCTCTGCCTCTCTGAAATCATCTGTGAAATTAAATAACTTGCGCTAACACTGATTGTGTCTCTAAAATGATATATACGTAATTCTCTGTATTGCACCAGTACTCCGTCTCTCTCAAATCATCTATAATTTTCTCTAATCTCCCACTTGCATTCTCTCCCACTCCAAACTCATCTCTGCAGTCTTCTATCTCATTCTCGCACTCGCTGTCTTTTTCAAATGTCTGTTTAATATAATCTCACTCATTCCTCAATCAGGCTTCTACAATCTTGGTGAAAAAACAACACATTCTCGATTCTCACACTCTCTATGTGTCTGAACTCATTGATTTAATTCATTATCTAGTACAAAGCCTATCTCCCTGAAACCGTGTCTGTTGTTCTCGATCTTGCTCTAATACTCCGTCTCTCTGGCACTCTTAAAATCATATTTTCCATTATCTATGTCGACCTGGTACACACTCTCTCTAAAAAAATAATTTCTGTAATTCTTTTAACTTTCTATCTCGCTCTAACATGCTGTCTCTGCAAAAAGAAAAGAAAACAACTCCATAATTCTCCATCAACAAGCTGGCTCTTTAATCCCTAACTCTCACACACACTCACACTCACTCACGATCATAACATGACCCCGGTGGATGTGGGGGGTGGCGTGTGACATGTGTAGTAGTTGCTGCAGGCATTCTTGCTGAGCGTGCGCACGGCCGGAACATCCCGCTGGTCCTGATGTTCCGCTCCAATGAACTCATGCTGAAGCCCGCCTCGGAGGTGGGCCGGTGCACAGGCGTCGGTCGGCTCCTGCTCGGAGAGCTCGGCGCGAAGGTCGAGCGCCCTGTCTCAAAAATCATTTCTGTAACTCTTTTATCTTTTTAGCTCGCTCTAACATGCTGTCTCTTAAAAAAAACCACCGAAAAACATCTCCGTAATTCCTCATCAACACGCCGGCTCTCTAATCCCTAACTCTCACACACTCATGCTCACACACTCACACTCATAGCATGACCCCGCTGGAGCTGGGCGGCGGACCGTGACACGTGTAGTAGTTGCTGCAGGTCCTGATGTTCGGCTCCAGTGAACGCGTGCTGAAGTCCGCCTCGGAGGTGTGCCGGTGCGCGGGCGTCGGCTCCTGCTCGGAGAGCTCGGCGCGAAGGTCGAGCGCCCGACACACGCAGCAGCAGGCGCGCAGGAACTCGGCACGGAACATGCGCGCGCACAGGTTGTACACGAGGAAGTTGGAGCCGTAGTTGAGGTAGTACTGCACCGAAGTGATGTGCTTGGCAGCGTACAAGTTGGCGAACATGGAATCAGGCAGTGGGAGGAATTTGTAATAGCTGCAGTAGAGCAGTACCCACGTGATGCAGTAGGGTGTGTTGAGAACGACGAACACCGAGGAGACTGCCAGCAGCAGCGTCGCCGTGTTGTAGTGCGAGCGGCGTCGCGACGCCAGTTGCTTGTTAGTGCTGCTATTGGCGCCGCCGGAGAAGGCACACATCTCACAGTTGGGCGGGAAGTTCTTGCGGCGCAACCAGATCCGCCTGAACATGAAGAGGTTCAACGAGCAGACGATTACCACCGGGACGATGATGGAGCCAAAGATGAGTACGAAGACGTTGAGGACGCCGTAGACGACGGCCAACTCGTCACGGACGTCGCACTCGGTGCCAACGCCGCGCTTCTCGACAACGCCAATGGTGAAGAGAGTGAAGGAAGTAGCTAGCATGCAGCACGGAAGCTCGCCTAGCAACAGCCGGCGCACATGCGCAGTGGTGCGCAGCGTGGCACGCTTCAGCGGGAAGACGACGCCGATGAAGCGCTCGACCGTGAAGGAGGTGATGATGACGGACGAGTACAGCCGGCTGAAGTAGGACACGTAGGTAACCAGCACGCACATCACTTCTGAACGCCGCGTCACCGGAAGTCCGATCCGCTCGTCCTTTAGCCAATAGTCGAACATGACGGCCACCAGCGAAATGTTGTCTGAGACGCCGAGCGCCGCCAGGTACCAACTGGCCGAGCGCTTCCGGAGAGGCCGCGTCATGAAGACGAAGACGGAGAGGGTGTTGAAAACGAGACCGAGCGGGATGATGGCGGAGAGGCCGTAGAACATGATGGCCCTGCTCACGTACATCAGGTACGTGTTGTCCTTGGTGTCGCCAGTCGCCGTTGAGTTGCCAGCTGGGATAATGGAGATGTTTACGACTGATAGGGGATCAGCAGTAAAATCCAACTCGGTTAGCTCCATGGTTGGTTTGTTGGGTTGTATGTTATTAATTATGTGAGGTATAAAGTACTTATAGCGAATATTGTTATGTGTGGAATTATATTGTATCTATTGTTATTGTCACCTTTATTTACTCCTGTAACCATATGATATTTACCTTTGGGTTACTGGAGGTTGGTGTGCGGCCTGGAGGGCTGGAGGTCTGCTCCTAAGCGCAGCTCCTTCTCCTCTTTCCCTCCAGGTGGCACGCACGCCAGTTCCCGGTTATCGGACCATTTCGCCTCAGATCTTTCTTTAATAAAGTAGTGTGCGGTAGGTCTTAGCCCAGCCAGAGTATTAGGCTCGATCCATACTCATCTTGCTGCGTCCCTTTCTTATGGAATCAAAATAATAATATGTGTGTGATCAATCGGGCGTTCAAACTTTATTTTGGTGCGTGTGTTGGGGAGGATGTGTGTCATGGTGCTATGTGTGTATCGGGGTGGTGTGTAGGCGCGTAGGTGTGAATATGTGTGTGTTTGTATGTGTCGGGGAGGAATGGTGTCTGTGTTTGGAAAGTGGGTTCAATTCAATGCATTATAAAGACCAACATTCACTTCCTTGTACAGATTATCATTTAGCGGCTTGCTGTCTAGTTATTCGATGCACTGGAGGAACAGAATCAAATCACTTCCTTGTACAGATCATCATTCAGCGGATATCCAGTTGTTCAATGCACCGGAGCTAACAACAAATCACTTTCTTTAGATTATCATTAAGCGGCTTGGTATCTCGTTGTTCAATTCACTGGAGGAATACAAATCACTTCCTTGCACAAGTATCTAGTTATTCAATGCACTGGAGGGTCAGAAAAGGTCACTTCCTCGTACAGATCATCAGGCAGTGGATATTCAGTTATTCAGTGCACGGGAGACATAACAGAACCACCTCGTTGTATTGATAGCCAAACAGCTTCATATCCGGTTATGCAAGTTTAATCAGGCGAATAGATTACACACATAACAAAGAACTCACCCTAGACTTCTCAACTGTTTATGTTGGTAAAACATTCCCGCTAGTTCCTCCATTAATAAGACGCGGTGTGACTTGCATATCATTATTGCAATCCACAATAATGTTGATGCTTCCTTTGGTTTAGCTCTTAAAAATAGTGACCTAATTTAGTTTGTCCAGCTTGAATTTAAGCGCACCGCTCCCTTTCTGTCGAATCAATGTTGAGCCATGGCACTCTGTGTGTATTGACGTATGTGTATTGCCATGTGTGTATTAACATCTGTGTAACGAGATCGATCCCACTCTGTGAAGCGATTGGTGAAAAGGCGCTCACAATCATGGCACAGGGGTTTGGTTCTCAGAGCATATGAGAATGTAGTGTACACAAGCAAACCACTATATGTAATTATGTTTATATATGTTTAATTATATATATGATATATGATGTTCAGCGGTACAGTGAGTGAGCGTACTGGCCGCTGTGGCATGGGCGAGCAGGTGGCGCCACGTGGGGAGGTCAGTTGGTACCAGTAGATTCCGGATTATTATACTCGTATACTCGCCTATACACCATATATCTGGGAGGAAGGGAGTCCTTGCTGCAGGTGTTGAATCACGGCACGCTGTGAGTGTATTGACGTGTGAGTATTAATACCGGCCCCAATCTGTGATCACAGACATGGCATATTGGTCTGGTGGTTTCCGGAGCCTCACAGAGTGACAGAGTCAGTGAGTGAGAAGAGGTCCATGTGGTTGCTTCCAATTGGTTCGGTTTGTGTTGTTGCTCTTCTGATAAAAATAAATTAACAACAAAAAAGAACCTGAGCAGGAAAGTAGTCTTATCCGTCAAAACCACCAACAAAAAAGAACTCACTGTGAGATCCGCATGAGAACAACTTCCGCACCTCGAGACTCCTAGGTCGCTTTCTGTGAGTCCTGAGCATGCGCGCGCCAAACGCCATTAAACCCGGGCGGCATTGGACAGCACTACATTTACGCGTTCTCGGCACCACAGTGAGTGAGTGAGTGAGTACCAAGTCTCGGAGTGCAGAGGGAAACCAGGAGAGCCAACCCCCCACCCCCACCCCCACCGCGGTGCAAGACCGGCGGACGCTGTGATTGGCTGGCGGCGCTGGGTGGGAGCGGGTGGGGGGGAGGCGGGCACCGTCGGTGTCCGATAGGGGGCGTGGAGGGGCGCGGCGGTCCGTTGCTGGTCAGGTGGCGGGGCATTGCGGGATGGGTTGGAGCTCGATGGGGCGGGATGGGGTGCAGTGGGGCGGGGCGCAATGGGGCGCGGTGGCACAGGTCCGGGCTGGAAGGGGGCGGTGCGGCGGGAGCCGGCGGGGCGCGGTAGGGCGGGATGGGCGGGCAGCGACGCGGCGCGACGGGCAGGGTGAGGGAAGGCCGGCGGGGCGCCGCGCGGCGCGGCGAGCGGGAAGTGGGGCGGGAGGAGCGGGGCGTAACGCGGCAGGGCGGGGCATAACTCGGTGGGCAGGGCGCGGCCGGGACGGGGCGTGGGTAGGCGAGCGGGGCGCGGGGAGGCGGTAGGCTAGGAGGCTGGGAAGAGCAGAGCGCGACGCTGCAGGGCGTGGCACGGCGCGGCGTGGCGGGGAGGAGCGGCGGGCGGGGCGAGGGGAGGCCGGGCTGGGGCGGGCCTGGTAGCAGGAAAACTGCGGCGGTAGACCATGTTTTGTACGATTAGCGGACGGAGATGATGGCAGTAGAGACGGCGAGCTGATTGTGATTGTCCCCCAAGTACTGTTCTGCCTCGACCAGCCCTCAGCCGTCAGGCATGAGTCAGGGAGGACTTCGCTTCACCAATAATTCATCGGTCAGTTTTTTCCACTCACACAAAAAACACACACACCCAAAAGCACTGAACCAATACCAATATATGAATCAGTATTGACTCCTCCCTAACAAAGGCTGCTTCCCTGTTGCTGCCTCTCTGCGGGGGCGGAGAGGTTTTTTTATCCGCATGTAAATTACAGACCATGAATACAGACAGAACTTCAAACAATGGATTTTGCATTATTGACTTTAATTATTCTGGAAAGGTGATGTGATTTAGATTGTCCTTGAAGGGCGTATCGATTTACTCGTCAGTATAAAGGGTTAAACTGGGGTCACGTCTAAGGGGCAGTTCTGGCGTGGTGGGGGAGGGTGTGTTGTTTTGTGTTTGCTGTTCCTCTTCTTTTTTTGCAAACATTAAAAAGAATGTGTACATTAGTTGATTAAGCAGGGGAAATTTGAATCGCAGAAAATAGGTCTTCCTCATTCCACTGCTCCTTGCCCTATCGTAATAATGACGAGTGCCGAGCTAGGAAGCGACAAGTATCAATTTTTAAGTTATCGGTTTGACCCAACCAGGGTTCCACGACCTACCAAAACAGTTTGAATCACACGACCTACCACAACGGGAGACGGACGTTCAACTCATTCGACCAGCCCATCGGTGCCTAGATTGGGATTGGAACCCATATTTCTGCCATTCCAGGAAGAACGTCCAAACCTTAGCCTATCTAAGCTGCGTGATGCAATCAAGCCATCCATGCCTAGCTGTGTATGTGGCATTTCACCTGGGGATGTCAGTGGCCCCGACTACATCGGCTCCCCTCTAGGATTGTATGTCTCATGCTTAGATTTACAAATATTCAGACAGCGCGGTTCGTCACCATACTTAAAGGGGAAGTAACATCCCCAACTTACCCACCGGTCGCGGTGACAGAATCGGTAGAGTGAAGGCTTCCCTGAGGATGGTCGGGAGATCGATTCCCCATTTTACAGTCAGCCATTTGTAACATGACATATGGGACATGGTTGAATCCTTACTAACATCTTGTATTGCATTGATATATCAGACAAAACAGTTCCCAAATAAAAAAGGAAGTATTTATTAACATGTATGTATGCTTAAATTTAAAAAGAAATTATTTGATGTCTTCAGAAATAACATTACACATTTCTGTCACAGATGTAACCAGTGGTGTCTGGATGCCACACAAATATTGTACACTAATTATTCAGTGAATAAAGCATGGCTGGGAATTACTTCTTTGTTATCAATATAAGCACTACATATTTCTATATATTATGCCATGATCAATATGCTTCTAAGTATGAAATTATTTAATTCTGCTTCGATTCTTGTTAAGCAGACTGTGTGGTGTCCATAACATATGTTACATCTGAGCAACACTGCCATATGAAATAGCTTAATCATGGACTACACCTTAATTTTTATCTCATCAATTTATATTTTACATAGATGTAAAGGGAAGATTTCCAGCTTTTATTTGCAACCAAAAAATGTAAAAAATTCAAATATTAGATTGTAACTCTCCATGTGACACTTCTGGCCAGTTTTCAGGAGAGTGACCCATATGTATATGAATATTCTGTATAAGTTATAATGCAAAGGAAACTGGGTCATGAACTCTTGTGTAGCTATGGTGCAGACATAGGATAGGGTGAATGGCTATATAACTTTTATTTACTTAAAGTTGCATAGTCCGATGGTTTTGAGTTTCAGAAATTTTCTGAGATAAATACATTAGGTTGACTGTTATAATGTACCTTACTTTAGCTTGAAGTAACTTTTATTTTAAGTGGCTAACTTTTGAGATATTTGAAATGCAACCATGCAAAATTAAATTTGGCAAGCTTGTCAAAACTCTGACTCCATAGGCTTCTACAGTAACAGATTCTATTCAATTGCCCCCAGTATTTCATTATGTGTGGTGACAAATGCTTAATAAGTGCATCAGTATCTATGCTAGATATGTATAATCAAATTTAGATAATTGTTTTGGTTTTGAAAATTTGATGATTTCATCGGACTATGCAGCTTTAATCTTCTAAATTTGCTGTTGCATTCGTTGATAAAGCAGTGGCAATCTCAATCCTGAACAAATGATCTTCCTCATTCTTCTTGTCATATCCTAGTAAGTAAATGCCGAGCACCAGGGTAGGTAGTGAAAACTATACATTTTCAAGTCATTGGTTTGACTCGGGTGGGGTTTGAACCCATGACCAATGTTATTCACATAGTCACTAGGTTAACATTTGCCTAGTAACTATTGAAAGCCATGAGTGCTACACATATTAAAGTCGTGGGCGCCATGCTTCTTTGATGCTAAAACAATGCAATTACTTCCCACACTTAGCGCACAGTGCTTCAATTGTTTGACCGGAACTAGGTGACCGGAACTGACCCAGTTCCATTGCATAGCAACTGGATCTCCAGGGATCAAGCATTTCATCCTTCTGAAACCGGACGCGGTGGCCGAATCGGTAGAGCATCGGCCTCGTGTGTGGAAGGTCGGGAGTTCGGTTCCCGGTCGAGTCAAACCAATGACTTATTTAAAATTGATACTTGTAACTTCCTAGCCAGGCGCTCTGAATTATTAGGATATGGCAAGGACTGGTTGGCTCAGTGTCAGGATAATGTGACTTAGTGGGATATAAGGTCATGGTGCTGGTGGCCTGGTTTCCCAGTGGGGAAGCACTGAAAAGTCACAAGTGTGCACTGTCACAAGTTGGTGGCCATCCTGAAATGACTTAGAGGGTAAAACTCCAAAAACCAAACAAACATTCTTCTGAAAGCGTCCAAACCAGTTTAGTCCTAACCCGCTTCTGGGTGAGTAGCTTTATACAAAGATAGCAAAGCAGTAGAGAGAAAATCACTTTATGATTGTCCAATTTTAATTCAATACAAAGACTATGCAAAGACTATTCATCTTGGGCATCGTTGATTGCTTATAACGGAGGCTCGGCCTGTGGGAAATAAACGCCATACAGTACAACTTCGCTAACCGACCACCTCCAAGGATCGACCACTCCCCTATATCGATTTTTTATTTTAGTACCAAACAATCGCCCATACAATACCATTGAAACAATTAAAAAAACTCCCTAAGCCGACCACCTCCCTAAATGGTCCATTTAAAGTAGGTCCCATGGTCGGTCGATTTAGAGAGGTTTTACTATATATGTATTTATGATATCTGATATATATTGGTCGCAATGATAGCATTGTGGTTGATTCAATCCAATTCAGTTATAGTCATATCCTATCTATGCCGAAAATGCAGTCTATACATACAGCGACAAAATTAGTATAAATTTGTGTAAGTCATTGGTTTGGCCTTCCACACGAGAAGCCAGCCAGCGTTCTTAGCGGTTATTATCTTGAATGCTGGGCTTTTGAAAGAAATGCCAAACTCCAATCTACATGGATGCTACTGCTACACGTAAACTAAGGTGGTTTGAAAAATAAATAAACAAACTAGAATTGGGGACAATGGTTGCATTGTGCCTGATTTGAGAGGCATGACAAGCCTGCTTCTTTCTTCACCCGTTGCAGCCTGGACTTGTCTTCGGGTGAATGTGAGCGAGACGGAGCTCAGACGGTAGCGTGTCCACCTGTGAAGGGTGTTGGTCATCCTATCGATCCTGTTCAGTGGACCCATCTGCAGCTTGGGTTATTTTATGTTCCAACCAGTGGTCCACTGATTGATTGATTGATTGGTGTTTGCTTTACGCCGTGTCGGCAGCATAGGCCATATTCACGGCGAGAAATGTTTGTTTTTTGTTCAAACCATCGCTTTTACATGTAAAAGCAGACAATCAATTATGTGCCAATAGACACTCATTACATTAGAAAGCTCACAATCATATGTTTGTGGTCAAGGGAAACAAATTCCCATAGAAAAAGAAAAGTTTTATTAATAATTGATAGAATTTATTTAGTAAACTATATGAGGTGGTACAGTCCAGTTGCCCTCAAAAAGGCTCAAATGTTTTCTTGTTTTACTTTAGTAAAAAGGTCATGCATACTGTCTGCAGTGTAGAATTGTTGGCGCAGGGCCAAAAAATCAACGCAACTTAGTAAAATGTGTTTGAGTGTCAGCGGGAACTGACACCCAATACATTCAGGGGGAGGTTCCCCCTGGAGCAGAAAAGCATGTGTAAGCCACGAGTGCCCAATACGGCAGCGGCTAAGGACCACTTGGTCCCGCCGACCTCCCGCATGAGTCTGTGGTGGTTTTCCCACAGATGGTTCAATTTCTTTAAGTTTATTAATGTATTCATCCCACTCATATTGCCATTTGGATTTTATGTCAGTGGCTATTAGTGGTTTCAGATCAGAGTGAGGGATCAGACACGGTTCAAGATCACAGTTCAGGGCCTTCTTCGCAGCCCGATCAGCTTATTTGTGTTTCCTTGTATGCCGGCATGGCCAGGCACCCAGCACAGGTGGATGTCATACCCATCTGTTGCCAGTTGGTTCATTTTATAAATGACCGTTGCTAGAATAGGGTGATTCGTTTTCAGTCCAACAACAGCCAGGAGGCAAGAGAACGAATCACTGATTATAACATAGTTAGTGTGGTTGGATACCTCGATACACTCCAATGCGAGAAGGAGTGCTCGGGCTTCAGCAGTGAAAATCGAGCTCTGATCGGGCAAGCGTACGCCAAATTTGTCCCGTCGGCAAACTCCCGCAGCAGCTACCCGGCTTTGGTCTTTCGAACCATCAGTATATATGCAGAGGTGGTGTGCAAACTGGCCTTGAATCTCTGCATGCAGTCCTTGGTACTCGAGTGGATGTGTCCCAGACTTCCTCAGTTCCGTGAGTCGGAGGATAACCGATGGCTTCCTCAATGACCATGGGGGATGTTCTGGAACTTTGGCATCCTCCAACACATCCAAATTCACACCCAAGGCCTCCAAATGAGGTTTCATTCGGAGCCTCAGTGGCTGGATGTAATTCGGTCTGGCTTCATACCTGGATTCGTCATGTTGCTTGAATAGACAATTGTGTGCATTAGTTTTTATCTTGAGTACATATTGCATGGCCAGTTTGATTCTCCTGTTGTTAAGTGATGCTTCATTAGATTTGATGTAGAGGCTCTGAACCGGTGAGGTGCGGAAGGCCCCAGGGGTCAGGCGCAGTCTCTGGTGGTGGATCGTGTCTAGCAGCCCAATATATGATTTCCTTGCAGAACCGTATACGATGCTGCCGTAATCCACTCGTGACCAAACCAAGGTTCTGTACACGGAGAGCAGAACATCTCTGTCCACTCCCCACTCTGAGCTGGACAGCACCATCAGAATATCTAGCGCTTTGAGGCATCTTGTTTTCAGGTACTTTATATGTGGCATGAAAGACAGTTTTGCGTCGAGAATGAGGCCCAGAAATTTGGTTTTCTCAATGACTTTAATGGGATCCCCGTCAAGGGTCAGCTCCGGTTCCGCATGCATTCTATGCAGCAGGCAGAAGTGCATGCAGACTGTTTTCGTCTTGGAAAATTTGAAACCGTTCAGAACTGACCATCGATGGATCCCATTTATGCTTAGTTGTAGCTGTCTCTCTATGACATTCATGTTAGCTGTAATATAAAACAAAGTCGTCCATGAAAAGACTACAGGAGACCCCCGCTTTACAGCAGCAGCAATACCATTGAGCTTGACCCCGAAAAGGGTCACGGCCAATATGCTGCCTTGAGGTACTCCTAGTTCCTGTGAGTGTAGCCTGGAATAGGTAGTCTTGACACGGACGCGGAAATGCCTGAAGGCTAGAAAGTTCCTGATGAAAATTGGCAGGTGGCCAAGAAGGCCAATCGCATAAAGATCCTCCATGATGCCATGCTGCCACGTTGTGTCATGGGCTTTTTCGAGGTCGAAAAAGACAGCCACAACGTGCTCCTTCTTAAGGAAAGCATGTCTTATGAAGGTCTCCATGTGCACCGAATGGTTGAGGGTACTGCGGCCCCATCGGAAGCCACATTGAAGGTTGGTCAGGTGGTGTCCTGACTCCAGTAGCCAGATGAGGCGGTTGTTTACCATGCACGCGATGGTTTTAGAGATGCAGCTTGTGAGGGCTATGGGACGATAGTTGTTGGCTTCACCCTGTTCTTTACCAGGTTTGGGAATCAGTATTACTGTCACCTCCCGCCAAGAGGCGGGGACAACACCCGACTCCCAGATGTTGTTGAAGAGTTGAAGCAACAGTCTCAGCGCAGGTTCAGGGAGATGTTTAAAAAATTTATAATTAATTCCATCAGGTCCAACTTCTGTGTCATGCAAGCTTTCCAAAGAACACCACAACTGGTCCATCAAAGGTCGTGTTATGTGCTGTCCTGTCTGTGGGAAACTGCATATAAAAGACCCCTGAAAGAGTAGCCTATGTGGCGGCAGCAGGTTTCCTCCAAAGAAATGGCGGGATGGCCGAATGAGTTAGAGCGTCCGTCTCCCGTGCTGGTAGATCGTGGGGTCGTCGGTTCGAACCCTGGTCGTGTCAAACCAATGACTTAATAATTGATACTTGTCAGTTCCTAGCCTGGCGCTCGGCATTATTAGGATAGGACAAGGACTGGTTGGCTCAGTGTCAGGATAATGTGACTGAGTGGGATATCAGGTAATGGTGCTGGTGGCCTGGTCTTCCAGGGGGCAGCACTATAAAGTCGCCATGAGTGCGCACTGACACAAGTCGGTACCCGTCCTGATATGACCTTAGATGTTTGTTTCTTGTTGTTTTACGTCCTAGCAACATCTGAGGTCATATCAGGACGGGTATGACCTTAGATGTTGATAGGAAGTAGAACAACAACAAACAAACAAACAAAAAACCAAAGCAATATCAGAATGACCATATGTGTAACGTTCAATAGCCGATGATGAAAATCAATGTGCTCTACTTTATTTCAGGTGAAAATTTCATCTCTCCCATCCACCTGATTGGACAGTAGTGTTTTCACGCCTCCTCCGTTGTCTGCGGAGCTCGCCAAGTCTCTCTCTTCATCTCTTGATGAACTAGTGACGCACATTTTCTCCACCCACCCGCCCTCTTTGTCTTTGTTTCTTTTATAGGGCTGGGCCTGAGTGCTATTATTGAATAAATAATTGTTACCTGCTTTTCCGTTCTGTGTCATTCATCTGCCGAATCAAAAATGGATGGTCTCTGTTCCAATCGACAAATGAAACATTTAGCGGCACTGTAGTGTGTCAGCAGAACCAGACGGGAGGACCGTGGGATCGTGGTTTCGAACCCTGGTCGAGTCAAACCAATGACTTAAAAATTGATACTTTTCACTTCCTAGCCTGGCACTCGGCATTATTAGGATAGGGCAAGGACTGGTTGTCTCAGTGTCGGGATAATGTGACTGAGTGAGTTTATCAGGTAATGGTGCTGGCAGCCTGGTCTCCCAGTGGGGCAGCACTATAAAAGTCCCCATGAGTGCGCAGTCACAAGTCGGTACCCGTCCTGATATGACCTTAGATGTTACGAGGTCGTAAAACAACAACAAACAAGTGTGTCAGCAGATACTTCTCTTGTTCTTTTATAAAGGAGAAAGAACCAATTTCCCACGCTCAAACAATTTGCCACGCTCAAACACAGTCATTCAAGCTGCATAATACCATATAACCACCAATATTCTAAATTAAAACACAGCCATTGCTTCTATCCTAAATATCCAACTTAGATACCAGTGCACTCATTAAGCATTTATTGTGTTAAAGAAGGGAATGTAAAGTCAATTCAACTGAACCTGTCATTGCTAAAGCCTACTGTATCCAGCATTTCCATATTCATGCCAACATTGATTTTGGGCGCTTTCAGTTCAACCCTTACTTTAGTTTGAAGTAACTTTTAGTTTAAATCGCAAACTTTTGAGATATTTGAAATGGAAACAGGCTAAATTAATTTTGGCAAGCTTGCCAAAACTCTATCACCAGAGGCTTCTGCAGTAACATGTTCTATTAACTGACTCAGTTGTCACTTCTATGTGATGTTAAATGCTTAATAAGTGCATCAGTATTTAAGGTAGATATGTAGAATCAAGTCTAGAAAATTTGATGTTTTCATCGGACTATGCAGCTTTAAGCTAAGCGCCCAATCCGGATGCCACCTACATGGCCGCTTGTTCCCATGTGTGGCGGGGACCGGCTCAGTTGGAGTTTGACGTGAATGGATGACAGAGGGTAGGGAGGGGGTGGGGGCTTTCCCCGTCTATGTTTGGCTCAATATTCACCGTGAGAGGATGTGTCCATCAATGTGCCGCGACCACACGCTGTGGGCTCTCCCCACCAGTCACTTAGTCGCACCTCATACATTAATACAACCCCCACTCCTCCTCCTCCTCCTCCCTGACACACAGCCCTCTCACTTCCCAACTCCCACCTCCCACCCACCCCCGCCCGGCCGGCGAAATGGACGCATCCACGCTTAATGGAATCGCCCACGACCATCAAACGAGCAAGAAAACGGCCCGGTCTATCGCCGTTCTACAACCCCCCACCCCACCTCCGCCCCCGCCCCCGCCCCCGCCCCGCCCCCGCCACGCCCGCCCACAGGTTATCACCCCCTTCCTCCTACTCCCACACTTCCCCGCTCCCACAAACACCTACACTCACTATTCTCACCCATCTCACTACTCTCACCCCTAACGCCCGACCAGATCTAACCACTCCAACCCCCACCACCCCACCCCCCCTACCAACCCACAACCGCAGGTTCCACACCACCTCCCCTACCGATCACCTCCACCATCGCCCATTACCCCCATCCCCCCATCACCAACCACTAGTCCCACCACCTCACCCCCTTACCACTTCCAATACTCCCCACCATCTCTCCCACCCACACCACCTCCACCATACCATCACCACCCCACCATCTCTCCCCCCACACCCACCACCCCCCCCCCCACCATCATCACCCCACCACCACCACACCCACCACACACATCCCACACAACCCCTCAACCCCACCCCACCCCCCATCACCCCCCACCACCCACCACCCTCCACCCCCCCCCCACAACCACCCACCCCCCTCCCCAACCATCCCCACACTCTCTCACCCACCCACACCACCTCCACCATCCATCCCCCAACCATCTCTCCCCCCCCCCACCTCCACCCCCACCACACCCCCATCTCTCCCACCACACCACCTCCACACCCCTCACCCAACCATCTCTCCCACCCACACCCCTCCACCATCCATCACCCCAACCATCTCTCCCACCCACACACCTCCACCATCCATCACCCCCACCTCTCTCCCCCCACACCACTCCACCATCCACCACCCCACCATCTCTCCCACCCACACCACCTCCACCACCCACCACACCCACCATCTCTCCCACCCACACCACCTCCACCATCCATCACCCCAACCATCTCTCCCACCCACACCACCTCCACCATCCATCACCCCAACCATCTCTCCCACCCACACCACCTCCATCACCGACCACACCCACCATCTCTACCCACACCACCTCCACCACCCATCACCCCAACCATTCTCCACCCACACCACCTCCACCATCCATCACCCCACCATCTCTCCAACCCACACCTCCATCATCACCCCCCATCTCTCCCCCACTCACTCTATTACCCCAACCATCTCTCCCACCCACACACCTCCACAACCACCACCACACCATCTCTCACCCACACTACTTCCATCACCGACCACACCACCCACTCTACCCACACCACCTCCACACCATCACCCACCACCTCTTCCACCCACACTACCTCCACACCCACACCTCCCCACCACACCACTCCCACCACCCATCACCCCACCACCTCTTCCACCCACACTACCAACCCGACCACCTTCACCCATCTCCCCCATCATCTCCATCACCAACCCACTAGTCCCACCACCTCATCACCTTACCACTTCTAATAGTCCACAACACTTCCACGCCCACACCACCTCCACTACCCATCACCCCAACCACCTCCACCACCCATCACCCCCACCACCTCTCCCACCCACACCACCTCCGCAACCCGTCACCCCCACCACCTGTCCCACCCAGACTACCTCCACCACCCACCACACCCACCACCTCCACCACCTCCACCACCTCCACCACCTCCGCCACCTCCACCACCTCCACCCACACCTCCACCATCACCCATCACCCCCATCACCAACCCACTGGTCCCACCACTTCACCCCCTTACCACTTCTAATACTCACCACCACTTCCACGCCCACACCACCTCCACCACCCATCACCTCAACCATCTCTCCCACCCACACTACCTCCACAACCCATCACCGCCACCACCTCCACCACCTCCAACCGCACCACCTTCACCACCCATCATCCCCATCACCACCCATCACCTCCATCACCTCTTCCACCGACACTACCTCCATCACACACCACCTCCACCACCCCCACCACCCCCACCACCTCCACCACTTCCACGCCATTACCACCTCCACCACCCGTCACACCAACCACCTCCACCACTTCCACCATCCACACCACCTCCACCACCCATCACCTCCACCACTTCCACCATCCGCACCACCTCCACCACCCATCACCCCCACCACCTCCACCACTTCCACCATCTGCACCACCTCCACCACCCATCACCCCCACCACCTCCACCACTTCCACCATCCACACCACCTCCACCACCCATCACCCCAACCACCTCCACCACCTCCACCATCCACACCACCTCCACCACCCATCACCCCCACCACCTCCACCACCCCCACCACCTCCACCATCCACACACTCCACCACCCATCACCCCCACCACCTCCACTACTGGTTCCGCAATGGCTCCATAGACATTCACTTAAAGGCTTCTCTAATACGATCGATCAGTAAATCCTTACCCCCCCCCCCCCCCCCCCCCAGCATGATTATTAATGACCCCGTCCGGCCTACCGCCCCTCATTCCCTCCTCAACCCCTGCTCACCCCCTGCTCACCCCGTTCTCACCCCCTCCTCATCCCGTCCTCGCCATTTCGTCACCCCTTCTCACCGCGTTCACCCCGTCTCCCGCCCTTTTCTGACCCTAATCTCCTTTGGATCGGAGACAAATCACGCGGTCTCGCCCATATATATATATATATATATATATATATTTATATATATATATATATATACTTTACCATACTGATATAGTCCAACCTAAGATCTATATGTATATATATAGATACAAAAATGTATATATATATATATATATATGGCACCTTGCTTCTCCACTGCATATACTTGCACACGATCCCCTTCGTTTGTTTGTTTTGTTGTGCATTTTTTCTCTTTTTGGGGGGGGGGGAGGGGGTCAATATTTTATTCGACAGAATATAAATTTTCAGTGCTGGGTTATTGGTCTTTAAAGGCGCAGTCACACCTTACCGAACTGGGGAACCGGAGAAGAAACCGGACACTGTCCGGTGATGTACAGCGATGTCCGGTTCATGTCCGGTACCCATCCGGCGTGTCCGTTCTATGTCCGGTAGTGTCCGGTGGTCTCCGGTACAAGTTTTGAACATGCATACAACTTCTACCGGACACCGCCGGACTGACGTCTCCGGTTGGTGTCCAGTTGGTGTCCGGTTTGTCCGTTTTGTCCGGTTCATGTCCGGTACCCATCCGTTACGTGTCCGGTTTGCTTCCGGAATTGTCCGGTGGCGAGAACGTAACCGGACATACCAGACAGCTACCGTGTGTGGTGGGGGTGTAGGTGTGTGGTGTATGTGTGGTGGGTGTGTGGGTGTGTGGGGAGGCTTAGGGATGTGGAGGGGGTGTAGGTGTGTGGTGGGGATTTAGAGATGTGGTGGGGGTGTAGGTGTCTGGTGGGGTGTAGGTGTGTGAGTGGGGTTTAGGGATGTGGTGGGGGTGTAGGTGTGTGGTGGGGGTTGGGTGTGGTGGGGGTTTAGGGATGTGGTGGGGGTTTAGGGATGTGGTGGGGGTGTAGGTGTGTGGTGGGGGTTTAGGGATGTGGTGGGGGTGTAGGTGTGTGGTGGGGGTTTAGGGATGTGGTGGGGGTGTAGGTGTGTGGTGGGGGTTTTGGGATGTGGTGGGGTCAGTGTGTGGGGGGTTTAGGGATGTGGTGCGGTGTAGGTGTGTGGTGGGTGTCTTAGGGATGTGGTGCGGTGTAATCGGTGGGGGTTAGGGATTGTGGGGTGTAGGTGTGTGTTGGGGGTTTAGGGATGTGGGTGGGGGTGCAGGTGTGTGGGGGGTTTAGGAATCTGGTGGGGGTGTAGGTGTGTTGGGGATTTAGGGATGTGGTGGGGGTGTATGTGTGTGGTGGGGGTTTAGGGATGTGGTGGGGGTGTAGGTGTGTGGTGGGGGTTTTGGGATGTGGTGGGGGTGTAGGTGTTGTGGGGGATTAAGGATGTGTGGGGTGTAGGTGTGTGGTGGGGGTTTAGGGATGTGGTGGGTGTGTAGATGTGTTATGGGGGTGTGGGTGTGCGGTGGAGATTTAGGGATGTGGTGGGGGTTTAGGGATGTGGTGCGGGTGTAGTTGTGTGTGTGGTGGGGGTGTAGGTGTGTGGTGGAGGTTTTGGGATGTGGTGGGGGTGTAGGTGTGTGGTGGGGGTTTAGGGATGTGGTGGGGGTGTAGGTGTATGGTGGGGGTGTAAGTGTGTGGTGGGGGTTTAGGTGTGTGGTGGGCATGTAAGGGGTACTGGGGGTATAGGTGTGTGTCGAGGGGGTGAGAGGTGTGTTTTCGGCGCGTCCGTTACAGTCCGGTACCTGGCCGGTTGATGGTCGGTCCGTCCGGTTCTCGTCCGGTTCTCGTCCGGTTCTAATCCAGTTCTCGTTCGGTTCTCGTCTGGTTCTCGTCCGGTTCTCATCTGGTTCTCGTCTGGTTCTCGTCTGGTACATGTACGGTACTTGTCCGTTGGTGTTCGTTTCGTCCGGTTCTCGTCCGGTACATGTACGGTACTTGTCCGTTGGTGTTCGTTTCGTCCGGCGGCAGTTGACCCAATTACGCTCCATTTCGATAGATTTTGTTACCGGACACCACTGGACTAAAAAATTCTTTGTCCGGTGATGTCCGGTATTCAATCCGGTAAGATGTGACAGGTGCTTTAACCATAGAATGTTGCTAGTATTGACAAAACTGTCACCCGGTCAGGACTAAAACAATCTAGTAATAATAAAATAATGTTAAGTAAGTGCAAGGATTGAGTAGGCGCATCATGTATATAAATACACATGGTTCCATGCACAATGGTTGCATGGGTTTGGATAACTTATTGGACCAGCGTTATAACTGATACACAAAGCTTTGTAACCAGTTTTCAGATGTGTGTGGGAGGGAGGGAGGGAGGGAGGGGAAGGACACCGACAGATTTAGGTATATCCTGAGCCTTGCCTTAAGAGTAAGATGGTTTTGAATTTCTGACACTTTCTGGGATAAATATATTAGATTGATTGTTACAATCGACTTCCCTTTAGTTTGAAGTAACTTTGATTTCAAAATGCTTTAAAAAAAAAGTTTAATAGATATTTGAAGTGAAAACATACCAGACTAATTTTGGCAAGCATGCATCACAATTCTGACACCATAGGCTTCAGCAGTAACAGGTTTTAATAAATTGGCTCAGTTTTCCCTTGTATGCAGAAGCAAATGCTTAATAAGTCCACCAGTATCTAAGTTAGATATGTAGGATCAAATGTAGGTGAGCGATTTGGTTGTTGCTTTCATCGGACAATGCAGCTATACTCAATAACCTTTAAACCTCAAATAAGTCAAGGGTTCCTTATATCTGCAGGCAGCCTGTTCCATATCTTACTTCCCATGTATATTGGGCCTAAACTAGTCTATTACCTACTCACCTAGGTACGCAAAGAAGGGCAGCAAATCCTCGCCTCTGTTTTTGTGTGTGTTTTATTGTTCTGACAGTCTGGTCAATGTAATCGTGTTCTTTAGCACTCTTATACATCAGCCACAAGTGGGTTTCTCGTCTCATGTCGAGCCGATCGACTTGGGCTCCTTCAGGCATGTTAGAGGTTCTCAAGGAATTTCCCTTGAACCATTGAAGACTAAAGCTGAGTGCTCTAGGGCTGTGTGCTCTTTTCAGTCTGGTCATGTTTTGTTGCTTTGCCGGTTGTGTGTGACTCACGTCGCTGTAGTCTCCAATGGACAGGGCTGTTGTTTTATCTAGTTATACTGTGGTCGTCTCACTTTGTAGTCTCTCATCTTCTGAGAGCCATTTAGCTTGACAGTAATGGCTTGTGTTATATACCATATTTCCTCTATTCGTAAATGCCGTCTCGAGAGTCGAATGAGCACCCACCCGTCAAGTTGTAAGCAACATAGCAGCATAGCAATATTGCTGCATAGCAACATAGCAGCATAGCATAGCAGTATTGCAGCATATCAGCATAGCCTAGCAGCATAGCAATATTGCAGCTTAGCAACATAACAGCATAGCATAGCAGCATAGCAATATTGCAGCATAGCAACATAACAGCGTAGCAATATTGCAGCATAGCAACATAGCATAGCAGCTTAGCAATTTTGCAGCATAGCAACATAGCAGCATAGCATACCAGCATAGCAAGATAACAGCATATCAGTATAGGAGCATAGCTGTATAGCTAGAAAGCATGGCTAAGCATGGCAATAACAGCATAGCAACACCAATCCAATAGATAAATAAGTATCTAAGTGTCTAACTTATTGCATTATGTACACTTTAATTTCAGAATTTACTTTAACAAAAATTTGTTTTAGACAACATTGATTTTCATCATCGGCTATTGGACGTCAACCATATCATCATTCTGACATATTTCTTTGGAGGAAACCTGCTGCCGCCACAAATGCAGATAAGCAGCGAGGGATCTTTTATAAATACTTTCCCGCAGACAGGACAGCGCATACCACAACCTTTGATGAATCAGTTGTGGACCTTGGTTTGAATGCAAAATAGCCCAAACTGCAAATGGGTCCACTGAGCAGGATTCGATCGGATGACCCCAACCTTCACATGTGGACACTCTATCGCCTAAGCTAGGTCCCGCTCCCAGAATTTACTTCACACTTCAATTTAATATATAAACCATGTAAACAAAATTGTGAAAATAATTATATACCTGTAGCACTCACGGTAGGAAGACCAGTGCTACGGCACTGACAAAAGATATATATGAATCAAATTCGTTTACCCCCCCAACAAATCAGTTGGGTCAAATCTCGCCACTTATTTTGGCTGAGAACATTTGGTGCTTTCATCAGATTGTGCTACTTTAATTTTAAAGCGATATTTCATCCCTAAGAGTGAGTCGGTCGCCTTCGTATTATATTAACCCAGACACGTGACCTGTATCGATCACGTGACCTGCACGGACGCTCTGCCTAATCGCGTTTTTGGAGATGGGGTCCGATGTCAATGGGACAGATATATCCTAATACTGAGACAGTAAAGCAGGCCTGCGCTTTGCTCGGTCTCTCGGTAGGCTGGCAAGTCGGCGTGGGTCGATCTGTGAACCCGTATTAAGGACGCCATCTGTCATTGTATAGCTCGCATACAGTGACTGTATGCAGGTGTAGAGCTAGGGGTTCCGGTAAAAAAAAAAAAAAAAAAAAAAGACAACGCTGTTCTTAGCCTGTCGCTACCGATTGTGGTTCCCTGGTTCGACCCAGGACATGTGCAGCGCTGTGTCCGCGCTGCCTGGGCACTGGTCACAGCGCTGCCTGGCATTCAGCCTTCAGCGCATCAACAGACACACCTCCTACCGTTTTTTTTCCACGCCTGTTTGCCACGTGCGCTGTCACCGCGCTCTTGCTGTCAACACCGCTGAGCTACTGTCCACCACATGGCTTGGGTCGGTACGTAATGCCTAGAAGATTACTGCTCAACTTGTGGCACTCTCATTCCGGGCCTGTGGAACGATAACTGTCAGAGGGGCATTGCTGCGGCTAGTGTGGCTTTCCGAAGCGCTCGACGAGAGCGCACCCGCTGTTGGAGATAGTTTTTCCAGCTGATCTGTCGATTAAGACAAAATGTCGACCGAGGTCCAACCGGAGCCACGTGGTGCGATTGGAGGGCGAGTGAGGACGACTATACGCCGAGGAGGAGCGCGCGCTCAAAGACAAAGTCCGAGATCACAGAACGGAAGCGCCGTGTGGCTGCGCTTCTTCAGCAACAAATGCAACTCAAGTAGGTCTCGCCGCGTTAGATGTCAACCCTGAAACGTGGTAGAAGCAAGTCGAGAAAGTCGAAGGCGCTGCAGGCACCGCGCCATTCAACAAGTTCCAGTTTCGGGCAGTCGTACCTCGAGCAATGGTGAGCGCAGAACAATGTCGTAAGTGGTCGTTAAACACCACACTGAAGACCCCGCAAACAAGTAAAAAGCTTAACGCTGTATGAAATAGCGAGGCGACTTGGCTTGCTTTCGATAACGTACGACTCAAGCTATCAGGCATCGCACTCAATTATAAAGCACATCAAGTTCATATGTTCACAAAGCAAAAGCCGAATAACTTCACAAACTCTGCACATGTCTCGTATGACACTGAAATTCGTAAAATTGCTTGTTAAAGAGGGCCTACAAGTGCGTTCACAAGGCTGGTAACAATGGATTGGGCGCGTACGCTACTATGCTTTGAGAATATCAAGGATAAGAAAGCCGTCCAGTTCAACTGCAGCAATGCTTCAAAGCCTAACGCGTGATAATAAAAAACTTGTTTAATCACGTATAATGAAGTCTGGCTGTGTCGCGTGACAGCAAAACGTGCAAGCAACGGCCATTGGTGTTCTCGCTTGCGGTAGCTATGCACACAACGTGGGGCGGCGCCGTGATTGATTGAATAGGCGGAGGAAAAAACAGCAACTTGTAACTTGCATTTTACTTGTATTTCGCTAACAATTCTGCCGCAATTTGAATTCCATGACCGCTTCAATTTGTTGACCTTCTGTTAATTATTCTGTGTCTAAACGAGTGGGTACGAGAGTGGTGAATGTTCTACGCCCCCTCTGCCTAAATAGCCATGTGCTGGCAAATTGGTCGTTGGGCGCGTGCCTAGCGCAAAGGCTGCCGCGGCTCACCTACTCCTATAGAACGTTAACGTAACACCCCCTTCCGACTTGGCCAAAACAACAATCAGTTGGTTAACTGTTATTCTAACGTGCTAGGGTTATTCTGTTTCCGCAATTGACTTAAACCTGTCCTGCTGAGCTGTTAGATCATTTTCGTTACTCGTGCATGTTTTTGACGCCGACTGCCTATGTAAGCTTAACATGCCGGTCAGTTAACACAATTTAAACCTAGCGCCGCGAATTTGTTGAATTATTTTTCGTGTGACTCCTGACCCTGACTGGGCTTATATGCTTGCATGGCGCAATTTTCGTTTTAGGATAATTAACAGGAGTTTCCTAACAATATTCCTGCGAGACAGAATCCAACTGCTAACATTGTCCATTCGAATTTATCGAAGGAAACTAATTAATCTGAGTTAGAACTCGCTATTTGAGCAAGACACTTGAAAACCGCCTCATTGCTCTCATAATATTTTTTGCGTCCTAAATCGCCCACCGGCCTTACGTTAATATTGTTGACTGCAGCATAACCTCATCAATAAAACTGTTAATAATTTCGTTGATGAAACAAGTTATGTATATTTAACTAATAAAACTCTAGACTCTTAATAGGTAATGTTGCGTTACAAAAACGATTTCTTCTATATCGATATAAAGGATGCCTACCGTGCCATTACTATCCATCCTATAGATAGACTTAATCAAGGTTTAATTTGAAATTAAATGGGAAAATTCAGTATTTTCTCGATAACAGACGTATCTATGGGCTTTCCAGTAGTCCTTAATATATTTAGTAATGTTTCGATTCATTTACCGTTGTGCTGTGCGTCAAGGTGTCCCCCCCCCGCTAGGCTAGTCAACTACTTATGATTTTGCAATTTTGTATGATTCCCTTTGCTGGATGTCGCGATAAACAATTAATCCTAAATGAATCTTAGACGTTTAGGATTTTTGTTAGCCTTTCCCAAACTACTTTCTCCTTCAACTTCAAAATCAGTTTTCCTTGGTATCGATGGTTGACAAATTTACAGCCGGAAGGCAGCTTCGCCTGCCTCCGACAAGGCTATTAAACTAAATTGGAATTGAAGTTCTTTCTGAACAAAGAAAGCACTCGTAAACAATTAGAGCGCCTGCGGTCGCTTTGTCACATTGTTCCTAAAACCGTTGTCAGAGGGGGTAGATCTTTTTTTTTTCCTCTAGGATATATATGCCATCAAAGCCTGCGACACCCATTAACCATAATTTCGCATTAACACTGCTTTTTTCGAGAACGAAATTACTGGTTGTGTTAACCTATGTTGATTGTTTTAAATGGTTACAAGAAAAACCTCGGCATCACACAGTCCACTCCAATCTTTATCCTCCTATACTGATGCTCGAACACTGGTTTTCGGTGCATTGGCACCAATATGATTGGTGCGTGGGCTTCTTGATTCTGACAATTTTTCTCGCAAACTGTACAGCATATTGCACCGACTGATGATTTATGTTCGATGCTCACATAAATGTGCGTGAATGTGGCGGTTATGCAGCTACTGACCGTTGTGTCCTTGGCCGGACTAATAAGAAGAATATATATTTGTCCCACTGCCAATACAACTGTCCTCTCGCCTTGAATACTGGCAAGTCTTCCAATCCTGTTATAATGAACTGGTTAAAGAGCTCTCTGGGTCTCCGTCCGATACAATTTTAATATTTCCGCTATACACATTAAAACTCAGATTATAATTCAGTCTGTGATGTTTTAGCAGGTGGAGAGACAAGCGTTCTCGGGGTAAAAACTTCCAGCTGCGACCATAGCTCATTGCTTTGTTGTCCACACTATTTGATTTAAACCCTTTATTTTGACCTTTCCTTCCAGGTCTGCTGCGCTCATGCTGAAGCGAGAGACATTGCCTCGGCATTATAACGCTCCGAACAGCATCGCCACGCGGTCTAAATGCAATTGCGGAAATATTTTAAGTTTCATTGATGAATTCCCTGGTTTGCTGTGCCCCCAACTCCATGCCCCCCCACTCAGTTGCCATTTATATTGCCTGCTTACCGCATTCTTGAATATAGTTCTGTAACCAATTATTTATCTGCCTTAAATTTCCTTCCTTCGTTCTGAAGGGGTAACCCCTATTGATTATTCCAACCACACGGTAAGGACGACCTTAGGCGTCTTAAACGGGTCTTAGCCAATCATTAAAACTGCTGCACCCCTTTTAACTCATCCACTTGGCCTGATTTTTTTGTTTCTGCTTTTCCGACTCCGTTGGCCCACACTTCAGCTAAGCCGCCATCCTTAACCGGCTTTCGTGGGCATCTTCGGAATGTCAATTAACAGATACAGACTCTGTCCTTATTTATACACGCTCAGCATTTTTATCTTTTTTCCCTTGGGGATGATTTTATCCGTTATCGGAGATCAAAAACCATTCAATTATTTATCCGAATCGGAAACTTTTAAACCCGATTTCCAAGCTTAAAAATCCAGAGTTGTGTTGCGTTTTTTTGGACTCTCCAAACATTTCGCTTCAGATTCCTTTACCTCTTGAGTACCTGCTTTCAGCGTCCTGCCCCTTCTGGAGGGTTATGCCTGCTTCCTTACAGGAAGTAGCAGTCCCACTATAAAAATTTTTACATCGTATCGTTGGCTTAAATTTCGGATGATTTTTTCTTGCCACTCTTTACGGAGGGGGCTGTACTCTTTTTACATATGCAGGGAGCTACAGTGAGGTGAACTCAAAAAACCCGTGTGATTGCGTTCGGGACTGTATTTATAATATATCGCTCAGGCGCCCATTGTCTGATCGCATCTTAAAAATGACAGAGAGTTTCCCAATCTATGACCAATTAATTTAATTGTTTTTATTTATTTTTTTTTCTTTTCTTCTTGTTTCTCTCTCCTTATTGATGTTTTTTTTTTTTTTTCTTTTCTCTTGCTGGTTCGGAGCTTCGCCCATTGGCGATTGCCCAGCCAGATAACCTTATGCATTATGCTATTGATTACCTATTGTTGTATTGCCTATTGTCAACTTCGTTATCTACGGAGTTATAACGCTTATGTCTATACCTGTTCTGTTAATAAATGAATATCGCCCATACCCCCTCGTTGCCTCCCTTCAGCTACAGCTCGCATACAGTGACTGTATGCAGGTGTAGAGCTAGGGGTCGGCAACGCTGTTTCTTAGCCTGTCGCTACCATTGTGGTTCCCGGGTTCCGACGCCGAGGGGCAATGTGCACGCCTTGTCGCGCTGCCTGGCACTGGTCACGCGCTGGCCTGCATTCAGTTCAGCCTCAGCGCTTCAGACTGACACACCTCCTACCGTTTTTTTTTTTCTTTACTTTCTTTCTTAGTAGGGAGGGCGTTTGCCCAGTCCAGATATCCTTATGCTATTATGCTATTGATACTATTGTTGATATTGTCCCCCTATTTGTCAACTTCTTATCTACGGATGTTATACGCTATGTCTATTACCTGTTACGGTTAATAAATGAAACGCCCATCACCCCATCGATGCCTCCCTTCTGCCTACACGCAAATATAAACAGAGAGTATACGCTGGAACCAGCGACGCCCTGAATCCACCAATCAGAAGTAATAGCCATATAAAATGCAGGTTCATACTAGATAAAGGATTCACCAAACTCGTGCCGATATAAGTACCCATTTGATACTGAGGCAGGCATTCTAACTCCTGTTCCATACGACAGCCTATTTTTCGCCCGTATTTAGACACCTGTCGTTCACCCATGTACTGGCGAGTACAGGGTGAATCTGTTATCTAGGTTTATATGGCCTTGAAAACCTGGAAAGTCCCATCAATTTGATAACTCAGGATCTCCAAGTCTGAAAGTCATGTTATTTGTCTAAAGGTCCCTTGAAAATCCTTGAAAATGGAAAAGAAATTACTATATAATTATTAATGTAATTATACATTCATCGACCTGCTAGAACTATAACCAGTGATTTTGTTGTGTTTAAAGTGAATTTGTGAGTTTTGTTATCCTTGCCTCTTCATTTTATATTAAAACTATATAATATATCGTCATTACGTTTTAAATGCTTATTTACACGGACATCTACAAAGTGAATCGACTATGAATATGCCGTGTTCCGGGTACATTAATTTAATAAATTCTTTAAAACATCATGAATTTTGGACTGAAAGTTCCTTGAAAGTCTTGAATCTTGTAATTTGATATTTCCGAGTGGAATGAACCTACAATGGTCATCACTAGTGTCATTGGTCGCTCTTTCTCTCTCCCTTCCCCTTTCTGTACACATACAAGTTGCCATGGGTTACACCCAATGCTCTGATTGTTAGCTTAGTATCAATGTAGAATCAACTGTGGCGTGATGACTTTTTTGAAATAAGCCATCCGCCTGTTCCATAATGATATTCTTCATCGCTGGCGAAACCGGGCGCGATGGCAGAATCGGTAGAGCCATCCTCATGTGCGGACGATCGGGAGTTTCCAGCTATTTTTCAATTCACTATTATAAGACTCATTTAAATATAATAGGAACATGTATTTCTCACTTAGACGTAAATGCATCGAAAAGTATTTTTGTCCGTGTATTTGTGAAAAAAAAACAAAAAATATAAGGAAGAGTTAATTCGAGTCAAAATGTTTCACCCTAGGAAGTATAAGTTTTAGATTAATAAAATCTTATCAATGACACTACGTAAGTCAAGGTTGCCAACCTCAAGCCCCTGTCACAACCTCACCGGATTGAGCAATGGACAGAATTGTCTAGTCCGGAGGTGTTTGGGGGTGATAAACCATCAAAATGTAATGAAAATGTGTCAAATATTGAATCGGGTCTATAGGCCGCTGACGAACGGACTGAAAGAGCATGAAACGGACATGAAACGGATATGTAACGGATAGCCAACGGAACGGTAAGCAGACTAAACGACTCAAACCAGACAAGAACCGTAGAACGTCAATCTGACGGCATCCCGTTCCAAGTTAGTGACATGTTCTAAAATTGTACCGACGGGCCGTATATCATGGATATGCAACGGATATCAAAGGACACCAAACCAGACTTTGCCGATATCAAGCGGACTTTTGTTCGGTTTCTTTCCGTTTCCTCAATCAGGCAGGTGTGAGAGCCGCTTTACGGTATTCCCCATAAAGTGTAACGATCATCAATGACCCCATCATCACCTTACACTGACCATCCCATTTTTCAAATTAGGTATATCATATCAATCTTATTGGATATTGGGATTCCAAAATGCAAACCACAGAGCATCTAAGATTTAGCATTTTTTCCCGGGAGTAACTTCCAGGCCACCCAATATAATATTCCCTTAAGAACTTCCGGTTTTTTCATTTTCTAATGTGGTGAACTTGCATAATTATTTCCCTGTTGTTGCTGTTTGGTACTTCATGAACAAGCCTGTTTCTTTTTTTAAAGATTAACAAAATAAAAAGTACCAAAATATAACAAATAATAGATGTCTATAAATTCCCGATGAACATTGGTTTTCTTTCTGACACCGGCGTAAAGAAAACACCGCCTCTGACCCTCTTTTGCTACAGTATCCCAATAGCTGATCCATATCAATTGACGCGTCATCACATCTCAGCACATCACACGCCGAGCCAGGTGTGTAAATTAGGACAGTGCGACCTACATAGATCACGTACGGTAGGCACCATTATGTAACACCACCCTTGGTACGATATCGAGTGTACGCCTCCAGACCGTGCCAGACTTTTACAGCGCAGTGGTGTCTTTTATCTAAGGCCGCCGAAACGCCCCCTTATAAAATTGTCCGATATAATACAATGTGAACCGAGGGAAGTTACTATAGAAAATTACAAACTGTCTATATATGATAAAATGTAAAATATAAAAACCAAAGACATATAGAGGATGTGTGAACTTGGTAAACTATTATTCATTAGGTATAGAAATTGTATATTGAATAGTCCTTTGAGAGGGAGTGGTCACTTCCGGTTTGACTAAGAACAGTCCTTTGAAGAGTCACCTCACAATGCCGCCCCGCCGCCCGCGAACATGGTATTGTTATGATCATTGCCCACTACATTGACTCTATTGGAGGGGGTGAGTCATGTTAACCCCTGCATTGTACTGTGATTTGATTAATAGGATCTGTGACAATGGCCATCTTGAAACTTGAGACCCTAATATAAGCAATACCAAGAGTCTCACTCTCTACTTCCTTCTTACCCTGTTTCCTTTTTTACCTGCAGTGTTTTCACTTGACCTGTTCACACCACCCACACCACCGAGCCGGCCCGTTTACAGACCCTGGTGGGATGTGGTAAACAAGGCAATCGGAAGACTTCCCCACATGCACTGCGCTAAAATCGTGTCAACCAGGCTGCAATCCCGGCCAACACGGCGCTACATTCTGCAGGAGTCGGCTCCTTGTTTAATGCGATGGGGTGGGGGCGTTGTGTTAGGCAGTTCGGGGATAGGGGTGCGTTGTGTTAACAGTTTCGAGGAGGGGTTGCGTTGGTGTTAGCAATTCGGGGAAAGGGTGCGTTTTGTTAGCAATTCGGAAACGGTGCGTTGTGTTAGCAATTTGGGGAAAGGTGCTGTATTAGCAATTCGGGGGGGGGGGTGCATTGTGTGCAATTCGGGCGGGGGTGCGTTGTTGTTTAGCAATTCGGGGAGGGGGCTGCATTTTATTAGCAATTCGGGGAGAGGGTGCATTGTGTTTGCAATTCAAGGAGGGTATCAGGACAGGTACCGACTTTTGATAGTGCACACTCATGGCAACTTTTTAGTGCTGCCCCACTGGTAGACCAGTCCACCAGCAGCATGACCTAATATCCTGACACTATGTCAACCAGTCCTTACCCGATCCTAATAATACAGAGTGCCTGGATAGGAAGCGACAAGTATCAATTTTTAAGTCATTGGTTTGACTCGACCAGGGTTTGGACCAAATCCCACGATCTACCAAAACGGGAGATCGACGCGCATTTCATTCGGCCATCCCGTCTGGTCACTGATGAAGGTGGAAGGTGGACGGGTGGGGGTATTGGGGGGAGGGGGGGGATGTTCGAGGGTTGGCTCGGTGATGACGTAACGAGCGGCGTTCGTTGGGCGTGTGATAATAGTGGAGTCAGTGGCACGCCTAGACACACGTACAATATTGACATGGTCGCCTACACGCGCATGCGCACGGCTCCCCGTCTCCCATCACCGAGCACTTATTCTGCAGAAGGTCCCCCAATAGACCTTTCCCATGTAACGTTGGCAGCCATGAGCATGCGCAGTAAACAGCTAACCAGAAGTATGGAGATGTACGTAAGCTCAGTATGTATGCTCAGTCAACAGCTACCCACAACATTAGCAGGCATGGAGTTGTATGTATGCTCAGTAAACAGCTACCCACAACATTAGCAGGTAGGGAGTTGTATGTATGCTCAGTAAACAGCTACCCACAACATTAGCAGGCAGGGAGTTGTATGTATGCTCAGTAAACAGCTACCCACAACAGTAGCGGGCAGGGAGATGTATGTATGCTCAGTAAACAGCTACCCACAACATTAGCGGGCAGGGAGATGTATGTATGCTCAGTAAACAGCTACCCACAACATTAGCTGGCAGGGAGATGTATGTATGCTCAGTAAACAGCTACCTGCAACATTAGCAGGGAGATGTATGTATGCTCAATGAACAGCTACCCACAACATTAGTAGGCAGGGAGTCTGTACGTCTCATCAATAAACAGCGGCCCACAACATTAGGAGACAGAGAGCTGTGCATACTTGCTACCCACAACATTAGCAGGTATCGGCTGCGTTCATGCGTACTGAGTCAGCAGCTACCCACAAGGTAGGTAGGGACCTATGCATATGCGCAGCGAACAGCTACCCACAACATTACCAGTTAGGGAACCATGCACATGCACAGTCAGCAGCCACCCACAACAGAGAGCAGGTAGAGGGATGTGTGCAAATGTGCAGTGAATAGGAGCAGGCATGAAACCATGCGCATGCGCAGTGAACCCCCACCCACAAGTAAAGAACCGTGCGCAGGCGCGTGTAAGTGGAAATATCAATACATTTATATTTCAGTATCTGACTGTCATGAAAAATGGCTAAGGCCTGAACACCAAAGTCAAAAAGGGTTTACTTGAAACTTTGGGCCTCTGGAATGGTTAATCGAGGCTTCGCTTTGCAAAGGTATTCCTTCAACCTCAAATGCTACATCGGATAATAAATGCTTTGCGTACTGAGATATCATGGGTGCCAGAGAGACCAGAGCGACATTATGTGAGACCGGAAGGAGTAAGAGAGAGAGAAAGAAAGAGTAAGAGAGAGAGAAAGCGAGAAAGAGAGAAACATAGATAGAGAGAATGAGAGAAAGTGATAAATAGCTAGAGAGAAAGAGACAGAGAGGAAGAGAAGAGAGAGATAGAGAGAGAAAGAGAGAAACTGAGAAAGAGAGGATGAGAGAAAGAGAATTTGAGAAAAAGAATGAGAGATAGACAGAAAGAGACACAGAGAAAGAAAGAGAGGATGACGGGAAGAGAAAGAAAGGATGAGAGAATGATAGAATTTGGTTAAGAGAAGGAGGAAGAGAGAAGGAGAAGAGAAAATGTGAGTAGAAATATAAAAATTGTGTAGAGTCAGTATTTTATGACTAAACTCAAAATATATGTATTTGAGAGAAGAGAAAGAAAAGAACGCGGGTGAGCAAAGAGAATAAGAATGAGCCATACAGGAAGAGAGACAATTATTACAATCAGAACTCGATGCACAATTTGTATGGTCTTTAAAAAAAAGGAGAAGAAAAGCCATCTATCAACGATAGAGTGAATTTCTTTTTTTATATGACAACAAATATTAAATAAATGAAAGAAGAAAAGCTGGAACTGCTCATGCGCATACAACTCCATAATGCCATTTCTCTTACCACTCTAGTGGCTTCCACCCGACCGGATACACCAGGCCAAAGCGAGGCTCTGGTCGGCAACCCCCCCCCCCCCCGTACCCGTACCCGCCCCCGACCCCCTGGGTACGATATCGAGACTGGCACGCGGTGAGATAAATAACCAATCACAGTCGCCAAGCACCAAATTAGCAACGCCACTAATTTAAAGATGGTCTGATTATTTGTGTCAACACCATGCCTGGAATCCCTTCATTAAAGTGGAGTTTGTCACGAATGGATGCCTCTTTTCTTTTTTTTTTCTTTCCCCTTAAAATTGCCTCTTTATGAAAGGCGGTATTTTACTTGTGGCTCATTTTCGTTTTTATCTTATGTTGCTTATCCATAAAATGTTCTCAGTTAACAAAGAGATTGTAAACATTCCACTGGCTGTACCGATTCTGGCACTAACTAGGGACAGGGCACAAATAAAAGGAAAGATGTAAACAAAACAAAAAAACAAATTCTGGGAACACGTCCTCATTCACAAGCCTATTACTGTAATGTAATGACCGACGTGGACACGGCGAGTAATTGTTTCTAACTGTCTTTATTTACAAGCCCTTCCTTTCACGTCACATGATGATGCTGATTTGTCATGTTGTGACATGACACAGTTACATATATTACATCCTCCTTTGATTGCAATAATAAATATTTAATAAGTACTTTTTTTTCTTTTTTGTTCTTGTCTTAACAATTGACTTGACACACTTACCTCTAGTACACTTACATATATTACATCCTCCTTTTACTGTATTAATAGATACTTGATCGGTACATTTGTTAGTTTTATTATTATCTTCCTACTCTTGAATAAGGCAACTTGTTGTGTTAACATATATTAAGATTGTGACCTTGTTATTCACTTCCTTTACTTTGTCACTCTAATTTACGAAGGCGGAGGCGGAATGGGTTAAATCGGTCTTTATTGAACATAAAACATTGGTATCATTCACAGGTCATTTCAGGTCAATTGGTCATTTCAGGATCTCTCTCCCCCAGAGTAATTTCTTGCAGTGCCCTTTTTGTTGATGGGCCGGGCTCGAACCCTCAACCCTACCCCTTGTACCTTATTTTTGGGTGTGGGTGGGTGGGCGAAGAAAGTGTGGAGGCAGTCCATGTAGATCGGGAGCAGTGGTGGAAGTGCGGCCATGGAGGGGGTTTGAGTTTGAATCTTGGTCAGGTGACCGTATCTTGGCTGGAAGCGTGCGGCCGGGTCTCCAGGGCTGGCGTGTTGGTTTGGGTTTTTTCAACAAGGTGGCTCCACCATAGCGTGCGCGGCGGCAGCTATAGTTCGCGAGTAGGTGATAGGTGGCACCAATGGTGCTCAAGTTAGCCCTGCGGTGAGGTACCCGCGCATCCGCCCGTAAATTACCCATGTTACGAATAACATGCACAATTCCTCTTAATAAAACACTTATTTCTATACATTTGTTTATACTTATTTCTATACATAAATTTGTGTTGCTGTATTGCAATCGAATAATATTATAAATTGCATGTCTGTATTACTATATCTATATACATATAATTACATTAAAACCTTAACTATGTATATAATATAATAAGTACAATACGACAGTTAACATAGTTTATATGACACTATATTCAATATATCTATATAGAACCTTGTATGTTATACCTATATATTTTTGTATTATGGTATTCTTTGCTGTACTATGCGTCCAACCCTTGTTATGTATGGTTGGTTAGGTGGGTGTGTTGGTATGCTTTGTGCCTTTACTGCTCTTTTTATTATATGTTTTCGGTTTCTTTTTAATGTGTTCTTGTTTTCGTTTATTATTGAGTAATTTCTGGGCCTGATGTTGCTTGTCTCTGTTATTTTTCCTTTAGTCCAATTGTTATTGTGGTCTTTGTAATAAATATTGTCTCCTTTATTTAATTTCTTGTGTTCTGGTCCTGCCCTTTTGTTGAATTATTTTGCCTGTGCTCTTTGTGCACTGGCTATATTATTTTTTCCCACTTATTAAGTTATAATCAATTTAGGCTTTAGTTTATCTGGCTGGATTGGTATTTTGGATCTCAGTCTTTGGGACATTAATAACTGGGCTGGGCTGGCTGACATATTGTTGAATCGTGTGTTTCTGTAATTTAATAATGCTATTTATACGTCTTTACTGTCTGTTAGCGATTTTATTGTCATTAATTTTATTGTTTGTGCACATCTCTTAACTTGTCCATTACTTTGTGGGCGCATTGGTGATGAGTATGCGGGTGTAAAGCCATAGCTCATTGCAAATTTCTTATATTCATCTGAAGAGAATTGGGGTCCATTATCCGAAACAACTATTTTTGGTATACCGTGTCTACAGAAGATTTCTTTTAATGCGTTTATTGTTTCTTTGCTACTTGTGGAGCTCAGCTTATGAATTTCAGGATATTTAGAAAAAATAGTCCACTACTAGTAAGAAATTCTATCCTGCCTTGTGGAAAAGGTCAATCCCTACTTTGTGGAAGGGAATTTCAATTATATCATGGCATATTAATGGTTCTTTATGTATTTGATTTCTAAATTCTTGGCATGTTTGACATCTTGAAATTAAATCGTCAATTTGGCCATTTCGGCTTGGCAAAAAAAAGTTCCCTTGCAAGCTGTTTAGTTTTCACTATTCCTAAGTGTGTTTCATACACCCTGCCTAGCATTTCTTTTTGTAGCTATAATGGTACTATTATTCTGTTGTCTTTCATGACCAATCTGTCCTGTGTTTTTATTTCTGCTTTGAAGGTATAAAATGGCCTAATGTCTTGACTCAACCCTTTGTCGCCATCTGGCCACCCTTGTCTTGTTAGTTTGGTTAATTCGATTATTGTTTTGTCCCTTACTGTTTCTTCTTGAATTTCTTGCAATATGCTTTTTGACATGCTAACGGTTGCTACTATTAGGCCACTGTCAAATAGGTTGGTAGGTGTTGTCTTGGCTGTGTGAGCCCTTGATAGAGTGTCTGCAAAGAACATATTAACACCTTTAATGTGGATTACCTCCAAGTCATAGTTTTGTAGCCTCATCCGCATATGTTGCATGCATGCTGAGAGTTGATGTATTGATTTTTGCATAATTGATACTAGTGATTTGTGGTCTGTTTCTATTATGATGTGCTTTCCGAAAAGGTATTCGTGGAACTTTTTGCATCCAAAGCAGATCGCTAATAGTTCCTTTTGAATAACTGCATAGTTTGGTTGGGTTTTATCTAATGCTTTTGATGCCATTGCTATTGGTCTGTTCTCTTGGAATAGTATGGCACCTAATCCAGATTTTGAAGCGTCTACTTGCAGAACTATTTGTTAGTTTGTGTCATAGTATTGTAATATCGGTGCGTGCAATAGTAGATTTTTTAGTTTATTGAACGAATCATTTTGGTCTTTATCCCAATGCCATGCGATTTCTTTTTTTATAATCTTCTTAATGGTTTCGTTATTTCCGCCATGTTGTGTATGAATTTGTGTACATATCCCATTTTGTCAACTCCAGCCTTGTCGGTTGGAGTTGGCAGGTCTATTATTGCTTGTACTCAGTTAGCATTGGGCTTTAGGCCCTCACTGGTTAATAAATGACCCACATAATTTACTTCTGATTTACAAATCACTGATTTCTTAGGATTTAGTTTTAGGCCTACTTCCCTGGAATGTTTCAATACTCCTTCTAGATTTCTGTTATGTTCTTCTACTGTTTTGCCAAAAGTTAGGATTTCATCCGCTATAACATTGACTCCCGGTAACCCTCTAATTATGTTCATTTCCTGAATGAATATATCCCCGGCCATTTTAATACCAAAGCGAAGTCTTTTGAACCTGTATCTACCGCAAGGAGTATTGAATGTGCATAAGGCTGAACTGGCCTCATTTAGCTCTATCTGCCAATAACCACTATTAGCATCAATCACCGAGAAAATTGTTGCCCCATTAGTCTTGGCTACTACTTCCTCAATTGTTCTGGTTGGGTAGGGACCTCTTATTAGCGCTTTGTTAAGTTTAGTAGGATCCAAACAGACTCTAATTTTGTTAGGCTTTTGTACAATGGTGATTGAGCTAACCCAAGGTGTTGGCTCTATTTGCTCTACTATTACTCCTAGTTTTACCATTCGATCCGACTCGTCTTTAACCTGATCTACAATAGCATGAGGTATTCATCAAGGTGGATCGATTATTGGTTCAAATGACTCATCAATATGTATTTCAGCATTTGCTTTGTTTTTTCCTAGCCCAGTGAAAACATCAAAATATTTATTTACCAATGTATCTGCTGCATTATTGTTGCTCTGCTGCTCTTGCACTTCATTAATCTTGGCAATTAATTTTAATGGTTTGCATGCCTCCTTTCCCAATATGGGTGATCCTGTATCTGTTATGTGGAACCTTAACACTCTGTCCTTGACCGTTAGGTTTATTTGTCCATGTGGGTGGATATGTTCACCTGTATTATTTATATCTTCCGGATAGACAATAACACACATGTAGTTGGACGAGATAAAACTCTGGCTGGTACCTCTAAAGGCCCCTCCGTTTAATCAATTTGTTCAAACATCGAAATACAACAGACAAACAATTCGAAACAGTTCAAAACATCAATACAACAGTCAAAAGTTCAATTCAAAAGCAAATCAAAAGTCAAAATTCCGGCTGATTGGCGGGGGCCCGCATCTCAGCGAACCAAGAGACGGAGTAGTAGAGGCGGGACAGCGACCAACCCCAAGCCGGTCATGTCACAATAGGGCCCCCTACAGCCCAAATAATATTAGCATAACTAGTTATACCCCAGATATGTTATTAGTTTACTTGTTGCTTTATCAAGCCACCTGCATTTAATTGATTAAATAGGCTCAATGGTATAATATTGGCCTATGAGCCTGTGTCCAACTTAAAACTAATTATTATACCATTGACCTCTACCTCTGTGTGCCATAGCTTATCCGGGCCTGTGTCTTTTCTGATATCGCACCAATAAATAACTCCTCCTGGTTTGTATCATCTGTATCGTCTTGTATCCAATCTAAAGGCTCTTGTGCTAGTACTTGTATTTCATTTATTGGCGTAGTGTGCGATCCTCCATGATTTCTGCACTCTTTTATGAAGTGTGCTATCCTGCCACAGCTAATGCACATCTTTCCTTTTGCATGGGATTGGTTCTGTGCATGCACGTATCCACATTTTGTCCTTGACCCTCCAAATCGACCGTATTTGTTACTATTTGTTATAGTGTTGTGATTATTAAACCAAATTCTGCCGGTGACCTGCATTGCTTTGGCGATGTTGCGTTGATACGTTCCCTCTGATTCGCTGTATCGCGTCTACTTGTTCGCTGTTACTGTATGAACTTGTATTATTTAATAGTGGTGCCCTGTGTTCACTTAGCCTGCACAATTCTGTACAATTGGACAGTTGTAGATTCGGTGTCTGTAGTAACTTGTCACGCAGGTTATTGTCCTCAACTCCACAGACTAACCTGTCACACATGATAGAGTCCTCGCATTCACCATAGTTACAGTATGCTATGCGTGAATGTAATTCCCTGATGTAAACATCCATTGACTCATTGGTCTGGTTAAATCAATTGAACCTGTACCTTACTATGGTGATGTTACTTTTCCCCTCACAGTAATTCTTGAATGTTTTCACAAGAGGTTTTATCTTGTCCTGGTCCTCACTATTAATCTGCAACGTTCGGTGTACTTTTTGCGCTTCCAATCCTGCAACATGCAGGAACAAAGCACGCTGCACTTTCTCTGCTTTCGATGAAATTCCTGCCGCAATTGTGTATATTTCATAGGAATGATACCATGATCGCCTATTAACGGCAAGGTTGTCTTCTAGGTTCAATTGGCTCGCGGCTTTTATACCCAACAGTGCCATTTTGTCTTATTTCCAGGATAATTTCCTCATCTGACACCATGTAATGTAATGACGGACGTGGACACGGCGAGTAGGTGTTTCTAACTGTAATGTGATGATGCTGATACGTCACGTCGTGACATGACACAGTTACATATATTACCATCTCACTAGATGTACATACTAGGCTAAGATATTAGTTATATGTTAGGAAGTTATACCAAAAAAAAACACCAAAAGCTAACGGAGATACTAACTGCTTAAATAAATGCTGGTGGATGTCTCAGATACCAACCCGGAACCGGAACCCGGGCACACACCATAACATTCCTCACAGCTGTCCAGTATTGAAAACAAGCACCCTCACGGGAGCTTACACGCTATGGGCAGAATAAATACTGGATAACGATTTTTTTTTTAAAGTGTTATAAAGGCTGCTTGTAAATAAAGCATGGCCTTGATGTTAGGAGCAGGTCTGGGTGTTGCAGTTCTATAACGAAATACAGTAAAACCTCTCTAACCGACCACCTCCACAGAGCGACCACTCCCCTATATTGATCGCTTTATTTGGGTCTAAAATGATGACCCACTGTAATGATTTTAAAAAGCCTCCATATGCCGACCACCTCCCTAAATGGGCCATTTAAAGTCGGTCCAATGGTCGGTCGATTTAAAGAGGTTTTACTGTTTTTGTTTAAGGTGTAATTTGATGTTCAATTTAAGGTTGCTGCAATATTGGTATTTGTATTAATAACACTAAACACAGGAAAGCATAAGTCGTATAATAATCTCTTTTTTAAAGACTTTCTTATGTTTCTGGTTGGTTGGTTGTTTGAGTTCTACACCCTTTCAACATCTAAGGTCATATCAGGATGGGTACCGACTTGTGACAGAGCACACTCATGGCGACTTTAATTATAGTGCTGGCCCACTGGGAAATCAGGCCGCTGGCATGATGACCCAATATCCCACTCAGTCACATTATCCTGACACTGAGCTAAGCAGTCCTTGTCCTATCCTATTAATGGCAAGCACCAGGCTAGGAAGCGACAAGTATAAATTTGATACGTCATTGGTTTGACTCGACCGGGAACCGAATTCCCGATCTCCCGTGCGCGAGGCGGGTGCTCTAGCGATTTGGTCATGGCGCCCGGTTGTGTTTCTGGTTGTTTCTAGCTCCTGCCCGAACCATACTAATTTTGCAGTCAATGCTGATCCTGAAGACACTCCACCTTCGTTGTGGTGATACTTCCTAGGGTGGGTGGGATGGTAAGTGAATTGACCATCGGTCCCACACCTCCCAGGTTCAGGTGCCAGGAGAGAAGTGGCTGACCAGTGAAACTCAGCAGCGGAAGTGTAAAAAGTTATGCTATTAAGTGCAGACCTGTGCACCTTCCGTATTTTTCCCGATTTGTTCCGGATTGCAAGGGTAAATACGGAAATACGGTTTCTTAGCCTTTGTTTCAGAATTTGGTGTATTTTTCTCACACTAAAAGTTACTGATCGCCTCTGTACAAATACTGAAAGTATTACTGAAAGTCTGTGAAAAAAATACTGAAAATGACTCTCAGAATAGTGAATAAATGTGTTACTGAAAGTCATTCAAGAATATGGAAAATGGCTTTGACAATACAGAAAGCTGCGAGATTGGGTGCACAGGTCTGTGAGTGGCAAGAAGTGATGCACCCGGTTGACGATAGGTGGCGGCTATGTTATGGCACCAACCATTAGTAATAGTATGCAGTGAACCGGTAGATGGCGCTAATCACCACATCATTGGTTATTGGAGGTTAAAGTTAAGACCACACCCTGAATTACCCATATTATTAACTCACAGATTAACTTACAGATCTTCTTCTGGCTGATCTCGGCGTCTTTTATCTTATGTACTTTCCACTCAAGGATTAATCATTTTACATATAGGAGCATATAAGATGCTTCCCGAGTATGATAAGGTAAGCTGGCCCACTGTGTATTCCCATGGAATAGTAGCATTTTAAAGTTTCATAGTCCGCTGCTTTTGCGTTCCTGCTATTTTCTGAGATAAATATATTGTACTCATCTTTATAATCTACTTTATTTTAGTTTGAAGTAACCTTAATTTTAAGTGGCTATGTTTGGAGATATTTGATGTCAAAACATGCCAAAATAATTTTGGCAAGCACGCCAAAACTCTGAAAACATAGACTTCAGTAGAAACGGTTCCTATTAATTGACTTATTAGTAGATGCCCTTCTATGCAACAACAAATGATTAACAAGTGCACCAGTACCTAAGTTGAATATGTAGAATCAAATCTAGATAAGTGTTTTGGTTTTGAAAATTTGATCTTTTCATCGGACTATGCAACTTGAAGCAAATGGTTTTCATGCTGTGTCTATTGGATCCTGCTGTATCAGAATATATATATATATATATATTTATATGTGTATGTATTTATGCATCTATGTATACAGTAAGATCTTGGAACCGACTATAAGTGGTCCATTTAGGTAGGTGGTCGGATTAGGGAGTTAGAATATGGGTCCGAAATAAAGCGATCGATATAGGGGAGTGGTCGATCTGTGGATGTGGTCGGTTAGAAAGGTTTGACTGAATATGCATATATGTATATATGTACAGTAAAACCTCTCTAAATCGACCGACCATGGGACCGACTTTAAATAATCCATTTAGGGAGGTGGTTGGTTTAGGGAGTATTTTTTGTATCGTCACAGTGGTATTGTATGGGCAATCGTTTGGGACCCAAATAAAGCAATCAATATAGGGGCATGGTCGATCTGTGGAGGTGGTCGGTTAGAGAGGTTTTACTGTATTTATGTATATATAATAACATTTATTGGTTAAGCTTTCCAGTTTAACTTTCGTGTAAATGGGCGGTTAACTGTTAGTAAGAGTTGTCAATAGGGAAACTGTCCTAGTGCATTACCCAGCATATAGAGGGCGCACTGGATTCCATTACTGGGAATATTGCTGGACATAATCGGTGCGAAAGGATATGCTATGCTTTCGGTGGAAGGGGACCGGGATGAGTCTAGACACCATGGTGAATTTGGTGATCTTTTACGTTGATTCTGTTTACATTACAAGGAGAGGGAGGAGGAGGAATAGCACCATCTCACGAGAATCTCAAAGTTGTAAAATTACCATCGCCAAATGTCAAATTTTCATTTTATAATATTTATATATTTCATTATATACATTTTTTATAAATATCTTCATGCCTTCCTTGCTCATCATAACTAATAATAATAAAACATTTATATAGCACCCGATCCAGCAGGCCGTTCTCAGGTGCTTTGCATAACAAACAAATATACAGGAAAATAAATTTCACCTAGTTAAAAGCAGATTTAAACAAATGTGTCTTAAGACCTTTTTTAAAAGCACCAACAGATTTACAATCAGTGATATATCCTGCGAGAGCATTCCAGTCTCGGGGCAGCAATCCTAAAAGCACGATCCCCAAAGCCTTTGAGTCTGCTCCGAGGAACTGCTAACTGGCTGGAGACTGTGGAGCGCAGTGTTGTGTTATAACGATATGTCATGGGAGGATTGTTCTTACCTTGTGAGTATGTTGGTGTGTATGTGTGCAAGGGAGTGATTAAAATTGCATAGTCCGATGGTTTTGAATTCTTGCAATTATTTTAATATGAAGATATTAAGTTGATCATTCTCTAGCTTAGATAAATTGAAATTAGCTTTATTTTAGTTTGCTAAGTTTGGAGATATTTGAAGCGCAAACATGCCAAATCAATTTTGGCATGCGCATCAAAACTGTGAACCATACGCTTCAGCAGTAACAGGTTCTATCAAACCTAGTGGACCCCTCTATGCAGCAACAAGTTCTTCATAAGTGCACCAGTATCTAAGTTAGATATGCAGAATCAAATCTCGATACAGGTTTTGGTTTTTTTAAATTTGAAACTTTCATCGGACTATGCGGCTTTAAGAAAGGCTGGCAATATACTACATCGCCATCCCAGCAGCGCCGTGCATTGTGGGATGCGTGGAAGAAAAACAAACCCGCGAGAAGCACATGGCACATGCTAATTACACTGGGTGCAGTTATGAAATGTGCTAGTTTCAGCTCATCTCAGCTCTTGTTTGAAACATAGAATACCAAGTAAAAAAATATATATAATAAATTAAGGTATTAATCTGTTATCCAGCATTGCATTTACATCAATATAATCAGCACACCCTATGTCATGTACATTTAGATGTAGACAACTCTGGGCACTCAGACTAGTGTTAGAGCCATAGCCAGAGTCAGTTTTACTTATTTATTAATGTTTTTATTTATATCCTATGGTTAATGACATATGTAGAACTGGAAAATGAGTAGGGTTAATCAGATATTGGTTATATATTTTTTTGAAACAAGTTTATGTTGACACATTTGAGATTTTAAAATTTAGAACAAGAATTACTTATGTCTAGTCAATGGTTATGTAAACATCAGCCTGTAAAGTGACTGAAATTGTATGTTTCTTAGCTCAAAATGCTTAATTATGGAGAGGTGTCTTAAACATATTCATTATATTATTATATTGCATCCATCCATTCATGTTTGTGCCAAATTGTTATGTATTTTGTATTAATTTTGAAAAAAAATCGAGGTTTTTCCCTATGAGTATCGGCAAACTGCTTTGCTGCCAGCGGCGTTTTCAACGCATGCGCAGTCGTAATGGTGATCTCGTCTATACACAGAGGCTGTATAATGAGCCAGTGATTGCTACAGTCCGACAATCAGGCCAGCCAATCAGAGGCAAACCAAGTCTTTCTGCCAGTCTATGGAAAGGGAACACAGGGGGTGTGCGCATGTGCAGGCGTGAAATCTGCCACGTCATTGTTGAACATACGTCTAGCAGAGAGATGGTTGGTTGTTGGAGTTTTACGTCTTGGCAATAGCTAAGGCTATATCAGGACGGGTACCGACTTGTGACAGTGCACACTCATGGCAACTTTATAGTGCTCTCCACTGGGAAATCAGGCCACCTGCACCATGGCCTGATATCCCACTCAGTCACATTATCCTGACACTGAGCCAACCAGTCCTTGCCCTATCCTATTAATACCGAGCGCCTAGCTAGGAAGCGAAAAGTATCAACTTTTAAACATTGGTTTGACTCGACCAGGATTCGAACACATGGGTTCAAATACCACGATCTACCAAAATAGGAGACAGATGCTCAACTAATCCGGCCATCCCATCTGGTCTGCAGAGGGAGTGGGGTGGTTGCGGGGTTGGCGGCGGGGTTGAGGGTGGGGGCGGGAGAACTGAAAACATAAACAGTCATACAGGAAGTGGTATTTTATCTAATGTAGAATATTTGCTAGGATAATCTCAGTGCAATCTATGTTAGAAACAAATGTAGTGCAATAACCCTACAAGGTTTGGCAATCAGGAATCACGTGCTTAGGTTTCAAAGTGAGTTTGAAGTTGAATACAGTAAAACCTCTCTATACCGACCCCTCCACAGATCGACCACTCCCGTATATAGATCGCTTTATTTGGGTCCCAACAATACCATTGTAATCCGATATAATCATTGTAACGATATTCTAACTCTTTTTAACCGACCACCTCCATAAATCGACCACTTAAAGTCGGTCCCAATCTCCCATGGTCGGTCGATTTAGAGAGGTTTTACTGTAGTTCGATGAAAGCATCATATTAAAAGAAAATCTAAACACTGACCTAGATTTGATCCCACATTCCGAATTTAGATAATAGTTCATTCATTGCTGCATACTAAGTCTATTTAATTTAATCTGATGCATGCTAAAATTAATTATGCATGCCTTCACTTCGAATACCTCTACAGTTAACACCTTAAAATTAGAGTTACTTCACATTATGATCATCAACCTAATGTATATATCTAAATAATATGGCAGAAGTATTTAACAGTGTTTGGAATATAGTACTAAACTCAAAACTAAATATTAAACTGTATATAATGAGTCGGTCTCACAAAATTGGGCCAATTGGTGGTCAATTTAAGATGTCGGCATCGCAATTCTTAAAGTGTAGTGCATTTCTTTGTTTCATATTAAATTATCCTAGAAACAAATAGGGTTGTAGTATTTTCTCTACCTTTACATTCAGGATAAACTTAAGAACTTTCGAACACCTCTGTCAATGCTAAACTATAATTATGCCGTTCCACCCCAACATCCAATAGTCGATGCCGACATCTTTAACAGATGTTGGCGTCACAATTGTTACAGTGTAGTGCATTTCTTTGTTTCATATTAAATTATCCTAGAAACAAACAGGGTTGTTGTATTTTCTCTACCTTCACATTCAGGATAAATTTTAGAACTTTCCAACACCTCTCTCAATGCTAAACTATAACTATGCCGTTCGACGCCGACATCCAATGCTCGATGCCGACAACTTTCCCTGATTGGCCTATTTTCGTGAGACTGACTCATATATAGATACTAAATCCTAAAGTATATATATGGAGCGACATATGCTAAACTATATACAGTAAAACCTCTCTAACCGACCACCTCCACGGATGGACCACTCCCGTAAATCGATCTCGTTATTTCGGTCCCAAATGATCTCCCATACAATACCATTGTAACAATTAAAAAAAACTCCCAAAACTGACCACCTCCCTAAATGGACCATTTGAAGTCGGTCCCATGGTCGGTCAATTTACAGAGGTTTTACTGTATATCTATCAACTCAAAACTATCGGACTATGCACCTTTAATTCACAGAATATAAGCATGAAGATGAATAATTCTAGTGGTTGAAATACACATTCACATATTGCTCACCCAGCAAAGGCATTAGCCAATCATTCACTTGAACCATCTTGATTTGAAAACGAGGTTAGTTACACAACGGATCCTATCAGAATCCTCGCAATGCAAACGAATCAGTCTGATAAATGGTGTTTATTCAATCTGGGTCACTTATGTTGGGGTGTATAGAATTTGTAAAGTGAAAGTGTAGGTGTTTTAATTAAAGCTGTATAGTCCTATGAAAGCACCAACATGTCCAAACCAAAGCAATTACAATGTATCTAGATTTCATCCTACATATCTAACTTATCTTCAGTGTTATGTGTGGTCTACTCTAATGTATGGGGCTGAGACATGGACAATCTCTAAGAAAATGTACAAACGTTTAGCAGCATTTGAGATGTGGACTTATCGAAGGATGATGAAAATATCATGGACAAAGAAGATCACCAACAAAGAAGTTCTCAGAAAAATTAAAAATAAGAAAAGCTTGTTTGCCACTATACAGACAAAGAAACTTATTTATTTTGGCCACATCATTCGTCAGAGTTCAATATACCGTACATTGTTGGAAGGGAAGGTGAATGGCAGCAGAGGGAGAGGGAGACCAAGAACATCATGGTTTACAAATATTTCACAGTGGACAGGCTTGAATTATTCAGTCTATCAGAAGAGCACACCATCGGGACAAGTGGAGAACCATTGCATCCAACCCTCGACTAGAGGACGGAACTATTGATTGATTGATCTAACTTAGATACTGGTGCACTTATTAAGCATTTGGTGCTGCATAGAGGGGAATACTGAGTCAATTTAATAGAAAATGTCATCGCTAAAGCCTATGGTGTCAGAGTTTTGACATGCTTGCCAAAATTAATTTCGCTTGGCTGCATTTCAAATATCTCAAAAGTTAGCCATTTCAAATAAGAGTTACCTTAAAATAAAGTAAGGTAGATTATAATGATCAACCTAATATATTTATCTCAGAAAATGATAGAAACTCAAACTATGCAACTTTAAGGGGGGGGGGGAATATATAATAATGCCAGGTATCTGGATGCAAAATTGGACACTGTTCTGCTATTTCCAAAGACAGGTACAGACAAACAAAGTGTCTTCACATTGATCGTTTTAGTTTGCACTTGGAGCAATTGCAGATCTCTCACCAGTGTGTGGGAAACGTTTGCCAGTAATCACAGCTGCGCTGGTGAATCTTTTTGCACCTCCAGTGTAATCGACTCACCATGATGGCATTCAAATGCGAGGCTACCTGCATGCACGATGGCGGCACCATGTGAGTGGTGTATACAGATAGTATATGAATAGTGATAAACCCTTTGTTACGTGTAATAACCTCTGTAGTCGTCTCCACCACCCCCTCCCCCCCGGCTGGGGTGAGGGGGCACCAGCATCCACTTGTCCCCCCCCCCCCTTGTTTGTTGTTGCTTTACGTCCTAGCAACATCTAAGGTCATATCAGGACGTATATATATATATATATATATTTATATACATACAGTTAGTATGGTATGAGTTGGTGGTAACAAGACCCCAACTCCTTTATTTAAAAAAAGAATGCTTCCGACCGAGTGGCAATTCCCTCCTCGAGCAGGGGTGGGGGGGCGAGGTGCATGCTCGGCCTCCCTCCCCACCCCACCCCACTTTGAGGAAGGGGGGATTGGGTAGGGACCACTACAGAGCTTATTACATACGATGAAGGGTTTATCACTATCCACATATATATCAAAGTAATATACATACGTGTGTATGCTAGACAGAGATAGCGTTTAATTTTTTAATCGATTTATATACATGTATTTAATTTGAATAGAAAACTATAATTTGTATCTATTCTAGTATTAGTTGTGTAAATAAGCAATCTCTGCATACACACACACACATATATATATTTATATATATATATATATAATTCCTCCGAGCTAGTGGAGGAGAGGCCCCACGCAGGAGGCGGGGGAGCATGCGGGTACCCCCCCCCCCCCACCCCGGTGAGGGGGGGGTTCTTTCTTGAAGATTGATACTGCCTCTCATGGATAAGTGTGAATAGACTTGTTTTCACGATTGTCGATAAAAAGCCTAAGTCTACACTTTTACCGACCCAAGGGATTTTTAACATCCCACACCACATAGACATGGTATGAGAGCAACTGGCCTTTGATGTCGCTGTAAGTTGTACACAGCGGTGGAAATCCAAATTGGCAGAGGTGGGGGCACGGGGAATCGAACCACCAACCTTCAGATTAGGAGTCTGACCTAGAAAAAAGTCAGACACTCTAACCACTCGGCCACAGAGAACACCACCCACTCCAGGTATTATTACATGTGATATCACTATCACTATCCATATATATATATATATATATATATATATATATGCAGGCCCTATATATATCTTTGAATATATATATATATATGTATATATATATATATATATATATATATATAATTGACACGACACAGCAAGATAAATTCATTTTAGAGCTGGCCTTTTTTTCTGACGTAGTCACTTTTATTTATCAAAATAAACAATTGGATGTTACTTTGCTACTACTTTCCCTATCTTTAAATGTATATATATAAACTGTAGATGGTAAAAGTATTAGCAAAACATCATCTAATTGTTTATTTAAATAAATAAGTACGACTAGAACTTCAGTAGAAGCGAGAAGCAGAAAAAGTGCGACCCAGCTCCAAAATTAATCCATTTTGTTGCGTAGTGTCAATAATTCTTTTCTTCAAACTAACTACCCTGCTTCAAAAACCAATGCGCGGCTTCGGTCTGCTTTCGTGAAATTGTAAAAAAAAAATGATGTCACCTATGCTGATATCAGCCTGACGTCATCACAGTGCACACACCATGAGTCGACACGTCACATATTGACAGTTGCCCACGCGTGGCGCCCGTCATGACAGCGGCCGCCTCCTGTGAATGATAGCCTCGTTTTGGTTCCATGGGAAGAGCGACGCGCGTGTCATTGTGACCGTCTCCCGAATATTAAAATAAATATCGGGAAAGAGTAAGCGGCGCATTTTTGTTTGTCTCTCTCTCTATCTCTCTCTCTATCTCTCTCTCTCTTGCTTTCAATTCAAATATGTGGGCGTGTTTGTGGAGCTGGTTATCTGAAAGTATGACAGGCTTCTGTAATCGCGAGGCAATGAGCTATTTCATGCAAGAGACTATATATATATATATATATATATATAGATATATATAGATATATATATCTTGCCTCCTCTCGCCTCCTCTGACAGCATGCCTCCTCTGGCAGCATGCCTCCTCCTCTGGCAGCATGCCTCCTCCTCTGGCAGCATGCCTCCTCCTCTGGCAGCATGCCTCCTCTGGCAGCATGCCTCCTCTGGCAGCATGCCTCCTCTGGCAGCTGGGTGACAAACACATATATTCACCCCAAACCAAGCATGCACCTGACTACGACTTGCTTACTTGATTTGCTTATGGCGACCTTCATAGTGTTGCCGCACTGGGAGACCAGCCAGCTGGCACAATCCCAACTCGGTCACTTTATCCTGATACCGGTCTAACCAGTCCTTGCTTATAGCCTAGTAATTCAGAGAGCCAGGCTAGGTAGCGGCAACTGTCCATTTTGTAAGTCATCGGTTTGACTCGGCCGGGTTTCGAACCCTCGCACCCTCGATCTTTTGCACGGGAAGCCGGCGGTCTTTCTGACTGGGCCACTACATGCGGTCGGGTCCGAAGTCAGTAGTTAGTTCTGTTACTTACATTGGGTGGGTTTCTTTTTCTTTTTTTCTTCTTTTTCTTTGTCTTGGGGGAGGGAGGTCAGATGCATCAAGCAGCCAGGAGTAGACCCATCTCCATCCATCATCAGTTTGTTTGTTGTTGTTTTACGTCCTACCAACATCTAAGGTCATATCAGGATGGGTACCGACTTGTGACAGTGCGCACTCATGGCTACTTTATAGAGCTGCCCCACTGGAAGACCAGGCCACAAGCACCATGACCTGATATCCCACTCAGTCACATTATTCTGACACTGAGCAAACCAGTCCTTGCCCTGTCCTAATAATGCCGAGCGCCAGGTTAGGAAGCAACACGTATCAATTTTTAAGGCATTGGTTTGGCTCGACCAGGGTTCGAACCCACGACCCCACGATCTACCAACACATGAGATGAACGCTCTAACTCATTCCATCCATCATCAGGTCGCCTACACATTGTTCATATTGATTGGCAATATGGATAATTCGGGACCGAGTCGGAGCTGACCCTTCCCTTATGTCCAGACCGGCTTACCCACACACCCCTCCCCCCCTTCTCTATAGGCTCCTACGTCCCCCCCCCCCTCCTCCAGGTGGCGGCACCACCGCCTCCGAACCCTCCAACCCCTACTACGATCCATTCCCTCCAGCACCCCTATGACCACTTCCGCCCTCCCAGCCGCCACAACGGCACTTCTCATCCAGATGCTGGACCACCAACACCTTCTCTTTCTTACCGCCCCCCACGCAACTCTCCCTATGACCAATCACACCTACAACGATCAGGGTTGAGGCCCGGGTCACGCAGAGACTTTTGACCACATGCCCTATTCACTTCCTTATTGACATGACACACACGCCCCATATGTACTATCCTAACCTGTTCTCAATTGACTTAACTTCTACTGTCCCTATGACTAACGGCTCCACTCTGGACCATATGAGACTCTTTGCCTGATACCTGTTCCATTGTTCATTGATTGCCTTATTCTATTATCCACATGACTTAACTATCAATTGACTTAACTCTACTGTTCCTATGACTAACGGATCCACTATGGACCATATGAGACTCTTCGCCTGATACCTGCTCCATTGTTCATTGCTTGCCTCATTGATTATCGACATGACATTATCCTTATTCTTCTACTCAATGTACATTCGCCCCCGCCACTCCTCTATATCAACCCTCTCAATAAACCTCCAGACTATAGCTCCGTCTTGTGTCCTGAATTATGATAGCACACAACACATTTTACCTCCAGTATGTTTGTCCCTGGCAAAATCTCTAGATGTCATGTCACCTGTATCATCAGTCACAGCTTAAAACGCATGCATTCATGTTTTTTTGTTTGTGTTTTGCCTCCTAGCAACATCTAAGGTCATATCTGGACAGGAACCGACTTTTGACAATGCGCACTCATGGCAAATTTATAATGCTGCAAAACTGGGAGACCAGGCCGCTGCCACAATGACCCGATATCCCACTCAGTCACATTATCCTGATACTGATCTAACCAGTCCTAGCCCTATCCTAGTAATGCCGAGCTCCAGGTTAGGTTGTGGCAAGTATCAATTTTGTGAGTCATTGGTATGATTCGGCTGGGATTCAAACATCCGACCTTCCGCACGGGAAGCCTTCGCTCTTACCGATTGAACCACCACCTCAGGTCCCATTTATATGTACAGGAGGGAGTCGATCAGAAATATAAATTATTATATCACCAACATGCTTTCCAACCTGTTCTCCCACCCTCCACCCCCAGCACCCAACCCGCCTCTATCCTCCTTTAAAACCCATGTGCTATTATCATGAGCTCTCATCAGCAATTATGAAAGCACGGAAGGCATATATGAGCCTGTCTCAAAAGGTGCTAAGCAATATGGGACAAAACTGTGTCCATTGTAACAATCAACACACTATCTACTTATGCATTTGCTCAGGATAAACTGATTTGTTTTTTACATGGTGTTTCATAATCCCAATAGAATACATATTGATTTGAAGCAAATGTCCTTGTGTTTTCAGTGTAACCGTTTCTGTGCTGTTTTGTTTCAATCGTTACTATGGACAAAAAGCCGAAGACAGGCTCATATGTCTTCAAGCAAAATTGCCTTGTGATGTGCCTATTAAAAAAGCTGGTAATGCGTTAGTGCTGTGATTAGGAAGTGATGTTCTAGGGTGGGTGGGGGTTATGGGTGGAGTGTAGGGTACGGGATGGAGGTGAATGTTTTTTCTTAATTTTTTTAATATTTATTAAAGATTTATACTTCCTATCATGGATAAGTCTGAGCAGTCTTGTTTACATGATTAAACAGTTGGTTATTAGGAAGCCCGGACTACACTTTTACTGACTCAAGAGATGTGTATGAGGGCAATTGACCTTTTGTAAAGTTGTCGTCTGGCAGCTGTAGTTGTGTAGGCAGGCTAATAGGAAATCAATACAGGCAAGGAGAGAAAGGAAGAGTAAAAAGAGTGAAAGTAGAGTGAGAGCTTGTACCCTCAGGTTTATTATTATATAGTGGTACATGGATCTGATATGGCACACCACCTGACCATGATCTCCAATCAGCAACAAGCATTTCTAGTTCCACCAATGAACAGTAAGCATTCTTGTGTCCCCATGCCCACCACCACCATGTCTTATGGCTGCTTGGCCTCCACCTGCCCTGTTGTGTGTGTGTGTGGTGATCCGTGACTAACAGTTGGGGGGGTGAGGGGGTAGTGAGTATAGATCTTGAGCTCCTTCCACACTAACAATAGTGCCCCTCTCACACTATCTATTTAATACACAATGACTATTGACTACAAGTAAAGAGTCACCAGCAACTACATAAATACATTCATGCACCTGGCCCTATACATCATTTACCTTTATAGACCATTTGTACTCCTTTATAGACCATTTCATATTCCCCAGCAATGCGTTTTATCAGAATATTTTACACTTGATGACGCTGTAAGTTATACACATCAGTGGAATTCCAAACTGGCAGAGCTGATAGCATGCGAAATCGAACCATCAACCTTCAGATTAGGAGTCTGACCTACAAAATTGTCTGATACTCTAACCACTCAACCACAGAGAGCACCAGGTGTGCTGCTAATGGCAGGAAGTCGTATTTGCAACAACAAAAACACACAAAAACAACATTAACTTGACAGTTAGAAAGTTCTACATCAGATTAAAGCGTACAATTAAGGAGCAGGTCATCAGATTTTAACATTTAATTCTCAAATGAATATCCGGCAAATCTTAATTAAATATTCGCTTCGTATACAAAGCAACTGCTTTGCACTCAGAACTGCTAAGAATAGTCGTGAGGTACTCTCTCTGTGATGTTTATGAATGGATCAGTTCTTATCTACTGGATTGAAGCTTGGCGTTCTCTGTGGCAGAGTGGTTAGAGTTTCTGACTTTTTTTCTAGGTCAGATTCCTAATCTGAGGGTCGGCGGTTCGATTCCCCATGCCCCCCAGCTCTGCCAATTTGGATTTCCACCGCTGTGTATAACTTACAGCGTCATTAAAGGCCGGTTGCTCTCATACCATGTCTATATGTGGTGTGGGAGGTTAAAAATCCCTTGGGTCAGTAAAAGTGTAGGCTTGGGCTTTCTATCGACCAGCAGTGGAATGAGGAAGACCAGTCGTCTATGACTGAAATTTTCCCTGCTTAAACAACTAATGGACCCCAAAAAAAGAAAAAAAAGTTCATTATCTGACGTTAGGTATGAAATGGATAAATAAATATCCTTATATTATAAAGCATAGTGAAAGGGCTTAGAATTAACTACTATTCACAGTAGGTGTTATGATACTTTCTTTGGATAACTCTATCGCAGTAGATATCCTTATGTTATAAGGCATAGTGAAAGGGTTTAGAATTCACTACTAATAGTACTATTCACAATAGGCCTTAGGATACTTTCCTTGGATAACTCTATTGTAGTAGATATCCTTATGTTATAAGGCATAGTGACAGGGCTTTGGATTCACTACTAATAGTACTATTCACAGTAGGCCTTAGGATACTTTCCTTGGACAACTTTATCACAGTAGATATCTTTATGTTATAAGGCATAGGGACATACTTTCCTTGGAGAACTATATTACAGTGAACTGCTTCTTTCTAAAACCTCCTCTATAACTAGTGACCCTTGAGTCTAAGAATGTTTCAGACTTGTTCGACATCATTTTACTAGTTAAGAAAGGTCATTAGGTGTGAATGACCCTAAAGTTACTGTCACACCTTACCGGATTGAGTACCGGACACAACCGGACAAAGAACCTTCTACTCCGGTGGGGTTCGGTATAAAAATGTACCAAAATGTATTGAAATGTTGCGCTATCGGGTCAAAGGCCACCGGACGAAACAGATGCTAAACGGACCAAGAACATACATTAATGAATAGCCACTGGACGATAACCAGATGACAACCGGATGACAACCAAATGTCAAACGGACGGGCCGAACATCAACCGGACACATACCGGACTGTTCATGGACGCGCCGAAAACATATAAAAAATCAACGGACCGAATTCCCGCAACATTGTCAACGGATTCTGTGGGAAGCAAACTCGAGACATAACGGATCGGTACCGGACATGAACTGGACAAAACGGACTAAGCGGACTTAAAACGGACACCAACCATACACCAACCATACACGTCAGTCCGGCGGTGTCCGGTACAAGATTTGTGCATGTTCAAAACTTGCCACCGTACACACTGGACATGACTGGACAGAGAAAAGAAACGCCGGATGCCAACCATATATAAACCATACATTGATGTATTTCACCGGACAGTGTCCGTTTTCTATCCGGTACCCCAATCCAGTAAGGTGTGACTGAGACTTAAGAGTTTGGCCACAGAGCCTCTCAGCTTGAAGAGGAAGACTGAGCGGATGGAACTTGGAAGGGGAAGCGGTGTGAAAGTGCCGAAGCGAAGAGAGGGAGAGGGGCTCGCAGCGCCCACCTGGGACTGGGGTTGTTTAGTTGTTAGAGTGACGGCCTGAGACTGGGGAGAGGGTGGGTCGGTGAAGAGAGCGGGGAAGACATCCTGCTGCGGAGATGTCTGTTTGTTTTTGGAGTTTTACGTCCTAGCAACATCTAAGGTAATATCAAAACGGGCACCGACTTGTGACAGTGTGCAGTCATGGCGTCTTCATAGTGCTGCCCAACTGGGAGCCCAGGCCGCCAGCACCCATGATCGAATGTCCCACTCAGTCACATTATCCTTATACTAAGTTAACCAGTCCTTGCCCTCTCCTAGTAATGCCGAACGCGAGGCTAGGAAGCGATAAGTTTCAATTTTGAGAAGTCATTGGTTTGATTCGGCTGGATTTCAAACTCCCGACCTTCCGCACGGGAAACCTGCGCTCTACCGTGTCGGCCATCGTGTCAGACACTGCTGGGAAAGGCTGTGGCGAAGTGAGGGACTGAGGGAGGAATAGGGGTCTTAGGTTGGTCTGTTGTTGGGGTTTTACGTCCTGATAACATTTAGGGCGGGGATTGTCAGGGAGCGGGAGTTGAGACGGGCAGGTGAGTGAGTCGATCAGGTGAGGGAAGAATGTGAGTGAGAGATTGGGAGGACGGAGTGGGTAGTGTTTGTCCCCCCCACAAATCATCCATAATTCAAAACCATGTCCCAATGCCGAGTGACAGGTAAGGTAGCGAGCGACAAGTATACACTTTTTAAGTCATTGTTTGACTCAGCAGGGATTCAAACACTGGGTTAAGATCCCATGACCTGTCACAGGGGAAGTGAGCCCTCAACTGATTCTGATGTCCTGTTTGGTACACAAATTGTAAATAAACCGACGCACCATAGAGGTGATCATTACACTCGTCCTAGAATCCCATGACCTGCCACAGGAGAAGTGAGTGTTCAACTGATTCTGATGTCCTGTTTGGTTAACGAAGTGTAAATAAACTGACGCACCATAATGGTGATCATTACACTCGTCCTAGAATCCCATGACCTGCCGCAGGAGAAGTGAGTTTTCAACTGATTCTGATGTCCTGTTTGGTTAACGAAGTGTAAATAAACTGACGCACCATAGTGGTGATCATTACACTCGTCCTAGAATCCCATGACCTGCCGCAGGAGAAGTGAGTGTTCAACTGATTCTGATGTCCTGTTTGGTTAACGAAGTGTAAATAAACTGACGCACCATAGTGGTGATCATTACACTCGTCCTAGAATCCCATGACCTGCCGCAGGAGAAGTGAGTGTTCAACTGATTCTGACGTCCCGTTTGGTTAATGAATTGTTAATCAACCAGCGCCCCTTGATCATTACACTCGCCATATAATGATGCCTAATGTGAATTATGATCATGGCCGCAGGAATCGTTAACCTCCACGGTCTGTCATCTGCTGTCACCAAAAAAATTGCCACCCACATTTAATGTAAATAACATTAATTAAAACGTCACATTTCTGTTAGGGAAAGTTCTACGCATTCGAAAATAAGGAACACAAGCCATTGTGCAAACGATTTCGCCTACCTAGAATGATAACCTGTTTTGGTTTTTCTTTTTCTTTTATTAAATGTAGTTTATTCATTGCATAATGGTCTTTGTTAGGGCCAGAGACCTGGTCTTCCAGCCATACAGTAAATTTACTTGATAGATAAATGAAATGTCGTGGGGGTGATGAAAATTGGAAATAGTGTGCCTAGAGCGGGACTCGAACCCACATCTCTTTGCATTCCGGGCCAGTGTGCTAACCATTAGACCACCTAGGCTCCCTGATATCAACACAGTACCCACGCCTACCTGTCTATGCGGCTTCTTGCCTGAGAGGTCAGTGCAGACCACTACACTCGTCCCCCTGGAATTGGAAGTCTTTTAATGCTTACAATTACATACATACAGGCAATGCCCTTACATACATACACATGGTAGGTTCAACAACTATACAGTGCGTAGCTTGTATAGGATCCTGGTCACGGCAACCAGTGTCGTGGGGGTAATGAAAATGGGAAATATTGTGCCTAGAGCCGGACTCGAACCAACATCTCTTTGCATTCCAGGCCAGTGTGCTAACCATTACACCACCTAGGCTCCCTGATATCAACACACTACCCATGCCTACTTGTCTATGCGGCTCCTTGCCTGAGAGGTCAGTGCAGATCACTACATATATATATATCCAGCGGTACAGAGAGTGGCGGTTACAGTGTGCAGGGGTGGTGGTGCCACCATCACAGCTGGGGTTTGGGAGGCTAGAGCAGGACATGACTAGGACAGAGTCCATCAGTCCATAAGACTGAGTGAGTGATGGGGGAAAGTAGGGATATTCCGGATTATTATACTTGTATACTTCTTATACAGCATATATACATATATATATACATATCTAAAGAGACTAGAACAGAGAGAATAAGTAATGTCATTGTGTCCCTCTTACATCCAAACAGAATTACTTCACTCTTTGCTATTGAACTGCATTCCAGTTGTGATAATTTCATTTTCTTTTTCTGGTCTGTTAATGTCAGAACTAATTGGGTGTGCGCCTGTGCGGATCTATCACAAACAGGTGTGTAGAATTACTTTTTGCACTACCACTGTCTGTTCCATTAATGTGAGTCGTTCCAGTTCAACACCCACCAAAGCTTATAACCGCCGGACCATTTTGAATCTGACCTTAGCCTGGGTTGTGATGGATGTGTGTGTGTGGGGAGGGTGGGGGTGGAGGGAGAGTTCACACAAAGAGCTAACAAATAGATAGTGACAATTTAAGTATTTATTTAAAAAACCTTCAGTAGCAGTTCTACACACCGCATGATGCATAACATAGACTATAAATGTACATATTTACAATGTACATTTATTTTTCTTGAAGATTTATACTGCCTATCATGGAGAAGTCTGATTAGACTTGTTTTTACCATTAGCCAGTTGGTCGATAGAAAGCCTGAGCCTTCACTTATGCTGACCCAATGGATCTTCAACTTCCCACACCACATACACATGGTATGAGAGCAACTGGCCTATGATGATGCTGTAAGTTATACACAGTGGTCAAAATCCAAACTAGCAGAGGTGATGGCATGGGGAATCGAACCACCGACCTTCAGATTAGGAGTCAGACCTAGACAAGAGTCAGAGACTCTAACTACTTTTACATATATATGTGTAAAATGGCTAAAGCTCGAATCTGTGGTTGTGTAGGCAGGTTGTAGTGAAATCAATACAGACAAAGAGAAAGGAAGAGTATAAAGTGTAAAGAAGAAGAGACAGCACAGCAATGTGAATTTCTATCCCATGTTTCTATATTTAACCCCGAGCTTTTAGAGTCGGTTGATAATAAATATCCTGTGTTTTCTTAATTGAGCTCAGCGTGAAATGAATGCTGTGGGATTTGCATATCTGTCCTTGCATTTGGTTTGCTCGTGGCCTTTTATTAACACTGAATTAAAAAAAAAAAAAAACTATAGATAAAGCACTGGGAAATATTTGAAAAAGAAATGCTGGATGAAATTCCATATTTGCTTCGAGTCTAACACGCTTGGTATCTCTAGTAAAGAATATGGCGAATCACAAACATGATCTACTGATTAAATCTGCCACGGTTAGATGTGTATTGCGCATATAAACCAGAGTCAACGGACCAAACAGATAGTAGCAGTGAACAAGCTGGTTGGTAATGCTAGTAGTCCCCACACGCAAATCTTGCTCAACCCACCAAATCTAATCTGGTCTTGTGATTAAAAAACTGTTGTTTCGGCATTAATTGTATTACTATAGCCATCTTAGTAGTCTAGATGTTGTTTGGTTGGTTGTTGTAATTTTACATCCTGGCAACATCTAATAATTCTAAGGTCATATCACGATGGGAAATCAAGTCACCGGTACCATGACCCAATATCCCACTCAGTCACATTATCCTGACACTGAAATAACCAGTCCTTGTCCTTTCCTATCAATGCTGAGCGCCAAGCTAGGAAGTGACAAGGATCAATTTTGTAAGTCATTGTTTTGACTCGAGCGGGAATCGAACTCCCGATCTCCCGCACGGGAGGCCTGCAGTCTATCGATTCGGCCACCGCATCCGGTGGTAATCTAGAGCCGACCCAGCCTGATAATATATACGACTAATGCCTAGTACACACCTACCGTTTGTGCGCACCCACCTACCGTATACGATCTAAAACTGCCCGTTTCGTGCACAAAAATCGCTAGGTGTGCGCTCCCCGCGCACACCTAGCGATTGCGATTCGCGACTAAAAACTCAGTTTTAGGGCTAAAACGGGCCGATTATGATTGCGATTCGCGATTCGAAAAATGAATCGGCCCATTTTCAGTTTTAAGCGGATTGGGTCGAGTCGCGAGTTTTAGTGCACGAATCATATACGGTAGGTGTGTACCAGGCATATGGGTAGTTGCATATTCTTAAATAATCCTGTTGAGGTGTGGGGGGGGGGGGTTTAAACAAATGGGATATTCTGCCTAGAGCGGCACTCGAACCTACATTCCTGCCATTTCAGGGTGTACGGCCTAATTATTACTCTATATGGTCTCCCTGACACAATCAGATCCACCTGTATATGTTGCATCTCACCTGGGCAGGTGAGTGTAACTCAATACACTCGTCCACCCTGGGATTCTAGGTCTCATGTCTTACAATTACAAATACAGTAAAACCTCTCTAAATCTACCGACCATGGGACGGACTTTAAATGATCCATTTAGGGAGGTGGTCAGCTTAGGGAGTTTTTTTTTATCATTACAATGGTATTGTATGGGCGATTGTTTCGGACCCAAATAAAGCGATCGATATAAGGGAGTGGTCGATTTGTGGAGGTGGTCAGTTAGAGAGGTGTTACTGTTTATAGTTAGTGCACTTCCTACTTCTTCCTACCTACACACACTTTGGGAAACTTACCGCTTCTAATACAGTTCAACAAGTTTGTTTTATTTAATTACACCTCTAGAACACATTGATTTTTATTTTTGGACATCAAACATATGGTCATTCTGACATATTTCTTTGGAGGAAACCAGCTGCCGCCACATAGGCTACTCTTTCCGATAAGCAGCAAGGGGTGTTTTATATGCACTTTCCCACAGACAGGACAGCACATACCACAACCTTTGATGAACGAGTTGGAGACCACTGGTTGGAATGGAAAATAGCCCAAACTGCAAATGTGTCCACTGAGCAGGATCGATCGGATGACTGACACCTTTTTTTTTCTAATACAGTTCAATGAACTCCACCCACACTCATACCCACACCCACACACCCACACACCCTACATCCATACACACACCCATTCCCTTAAGTGGAGGGCAGTGCCCTTTGGATACAATTCTGTAGAGCCTATGGGGTATGCCATTTTCGGATTTCGAGAAGTTAAATGCAAAAACACACATTAGTAGGTTCCTGGACAAATGGCATTATCATATGTACCAGCTGCGCTTTGCTCAGACTGGACGGAATGGATAACTGGGTAGAGCACTTTCTTCTCATGCGGGAGGTCATGGGATTAATTGCAGGCTGAGTTAAGCCCAAAGACTGCGTTTAACCTAAGTCAAGCCCAAAGACTGCATTTAACTAAGTCGACCCGTGTCGCTACCCTAAAGCCTGGTACACACCTCCCGTATACGATTCACGCGCTAAAACTGACTGCCTGACGCGACCCGTCACAACCCGACCCATCCCGTTTCCCGACTAATGCCCGGTACACACCTCCCGTATAAAACCTAAAACTTCCCGATTCATTTTTCGAATCTTATACTTAAGCCCTAAAACTGAGTTTTAAGTCATGAATCGGAAGGCTCAGGTGTGTTAGGGGGTCACACACCTAAAGACTGAAACCGACTAAAACTCCAACTTAGTCGTGAAACGGGCAGTTTTAGGTTTTATGCGGGAGGTGTGTATCGGGCATTACTAGAATGGGACAATGACTGGCTGGCTCAGTGATAGGATAATGTGACTGACTGGGATATCGTGTCATGATGTCAGCTGTGTAGGCCTATTATCCCAATGCACCATTTGTCTTTCAATATTATGGATGCACTGCATTGTGCCTAGGACTACAGCATTTGGTATCTGCCACATACTGTGTTCTGGTTGGTTGGTTGTTTGAGTTTCACATCCTGGCAACATCTAAGGTCATATCAGGACGGGTACTGACTTGTGACAATGCACACTCATGATGACTTTATAGTGCAGCCCCACTGGGAAATCAGGCCGCCAGCACCATGACTAGATAATGGATGGAGTCTGCATAGCCATCTTCATTCCACGTGACATTATACACCCCATGAGGTGGGTGTAGGGGGGGGGGGGGTAGTGCAGTTGAAAGCAGGTGCAAATACCTTGTAAAACACTCCATCACCTGCACCTAGTCCACTTCCGCCCGGGATGCTTACTGTTTCTATTTTAGGGACTTTATAGTATGTTATATATAACGAAATATATCACTGTATTGTAACCAATACATATATCTCCAGCGGCATATACTAAGCAATGCACACTCATATATATGTGATGTTTTAGTACACGTGGGATTCGAATCCACGGGCTCGAACCCTGCTCGAGTCAAACCAATGACTTATAAAATTTAAACTTGTCACATGCTAGTCAGGTGCTCGGCATTATTAGGATAGGACGAGGGCTCGATGGCTCTGTGCCAGGATAATGTGACTGAGTGGGATATCAGGTCTGATTTTCCAGTGGGGTACCCGTCCTGATATGACCTTAGATGTTGCCAGGACGGAGAACTCCAACAACCAACCTATGAAGCTTGTTGCGAGCAAACCAAATGCAAGGACAAATATGCATTTCACGCTCAGCTCAATTAAGAAAACACAGGATATTTATTATTAACCGACTCGAAAAGCTTGGGGTAAGATTTAGAAACATGGAATAGAAATTCACATTGCCGTGCTGTGCAGAAATATATAGATGGAATAGAAACTCTATGCATAATGGTGACGACAACTTAGATTTATTTCATTTCAAGCACACGATTAAAAAATAAATAACAACTTTGAAAAATAAAGCCACTATTCACTAAAAATGAAAGTGTGGCCAAGTGTATGTGTAGTCTTTAGTATTATTATGGTCTTGACTCCAGATGTGTTACAGTAGGTTTTGCTATGACCAAGCACCAGAGTGCGGGATGATACGAAACAGTAGCACCCCCCCCCCCCTTCCAACACATCAGTGTTTATTGCCATAATGGCAATTGCCCGCTTTCATTATGCTAAGCACATTACATTGAAGCTAGCCAATATCAATCAACTGCCCATGCAATTTGCCACCCAGCTAAGCAGACTAAATCGCCTCATTGCCGAGGTGGCCAAACCAGCAGAGGTGACCATCCACGTTACAAAAGGGACAGAAATGTGACCAACAAAACTCCTTTTTTTTGGCTTTCACAGTTGCCATGAGCGAATACGACTATTGGTGATTTCAATATTTGGAAGCAGCATATTCACAGGGAGTTGATCAGACGGGATGGCGCCGAATGAGTTGATCATCCGTCTCCCGTTTTGGTAGATCGTGGGTTTGAACCCACGGGTTCGAACCCTAGTCGAGTCAAACCGATGACTTATAGATCGATACTTGTCGCTTTCTAGCCAGGCGCACTGCATTATTAGGATAGGACAAGGATTGATTGGCTCAGTGTCGTGAAAATTTGACTGAGTGGGATATCAGCTTATGGTTCTGGTGGCCTGGTCTCCCAGTGGGGAAGCACTATAAAGTTGCGATGAGTGCCCACTGTGACAAGTTGATACCCGTCCTGGTATAAAATATTCCGATATACAGCATAGGGGGGAATGCAAATGTTCTATTACTAGGTACTCCAAAGTCGGCGTATACGGTGTCCGCAGCGCAAAATCTGACTCATTTTAACCGTTTTAAAAAGCCTTGAATCTCCACTAATTCTGCTTGGTTTGAAATAAAAATTATATCAAATTAAAGCTTGTTCTTTTGCCTCTTAGGGTGTCTGATTTTTAATCATCATTATGAAAGAAATCACAGTCAATGGACACTTGTTGGCGGGTACCATCAGCAGCTCTGAGCATGCTTGCCGATTTTGTTTTCATCCAGTCTGAGCTACTCCCTTCCCTAAACTTGATGGCTTGGTGAGTACATTGACCTGAGCTAAAAATAACCACCAATAAAAGATAGAGAAGAATCTAGGCTTCATTAGCATATCAAGCATGAGTGTTTCTGAGTGGGAAATTTGATTGAACTGAAGGAGTGAAAACTTTAAGACATTAATCCTCATTGAAAATTGATCAGGATCGTTTTGAAAATTATATCATCAGAAAGCTTAAGTCTTCCTCTACCTAACCAGAACAATATTTGGTTGAGATTTATATCATACGCATCAAGCATGGTCTGAGAAGTGACTGCTGCAAGAATTTGGCTATTGTCAGCTCGCGATGCTTAAGTGAATGTTGTCTTTCTTTCTCTCTCTCATCAGTTAGAAAATGGTGTCATCATGTAGAGCTTTTAATTCTGGTTATTTTGGTATAAAGAGTGCAGTGATCGGACAATTAGAATGGGAGTTATGCTATTTTTCTTAATTTTATTGTCAGCTTGCGATGCCTAAAATTGAATATTGTCTTTCTTTCTCTGATCAGTTAGAAAATTATGTCATCATGTAGAGCTTTTGATTCTGGTTATTTTGGTATAAAGATTGCTGTGATAGGACAATTAGAATGGGAGTTATGCTATTTTTCTATATTTTACTGAATTTATTATTGGTGGTTGCTGGAAATTAAGGAATTTAGCAAGTTTGACATGAAATTTCAGAAAGAATACTAACAGTGATGGTCTGTAAAAAATTGAGCTTCTTATTTGTATTATAGAGAATGAGATTCTTTAATATTGGACAGATCATATGCAAAATAGCTTCCAGGTGGGACCCTAAAATCCAAGATTTGGCTAATTTGGAAATGTGCACAAATCGGGGCAAAAAAATCAATCTTTAAACACTCATAACTTTGCAGCTATTCAATCAATCTAAATGATTTTTATATCATTGAGATCCAATTTAAAAGATCTGTACAGATATATAAGATGTAATACTGACCTGTTGAAAATAGAAATCACTTTGGAGTACCTACTATTACTGATCAGTGTACGTGACCAGGCACATGTGTATATATATGTGTGGGCGGGTGGTGCCTGAGTGGGATGTAAATAGACATAGTGGTGCTGGCAGGTCTGTGTGTGGGCGCACTCAGGGCCTACCCCCTCTGCTGGGATAGGGTCACCACACTCAAAGGTCAAGGTTGGTGGTTGCCATGGGGCCATACCGCTTGGTGGTTGTTGTGTATGGTGCTGGCGGTGTGCATGCGAGGGGAGTGCCTGCGAGCGGGCGCACGGCGCGGTAGGAGCTGACTTAAATAAAGGCATTATGCATCGAGACGTCATCGTGTGTAGTCGGTTATTTCACATAACATTACATGCTGTCGGATCGGGAGCAGACCTTCTGATATGCCATGGCCCTCTCGGGGTTGAAGCCAGCCGGTCATCTGGGGTCTGTATTGATTTCACTATAGCCTGCCTACACAGCCACATATTCGAGCCTTAGCCTGCCTACACTGGTATGACCTTAGATGTTGCAAGCAGTAAAACTCCAACAACCAACCAACGAGAGGGAGTTATGTAGGGACCAAACAAAGGCTGATGGTTTCTGTGGTTGCGTTGCGACTAATTAGCGTCATTCAGCCTTCATGATCCTTCTCGAATATCACAATGACCTAGGCTAGCAGGGCTTCTTCCAGAGGGTAAAATGGATCAAATCCCGTCCCCTTAAGTTTTCTGATGGTGTGACTCTGTTCCCTTTAATTGTTGGGATAATCTTTTGTTAAGGTTCTTCAAAGAGCCAGAGACAAAAAAAACTCCAGACCCGTCCTCCCCTCCCCCCTCCCCCTACCCCTCCCCCTCCCTACCCCTTTTTAGCGTACCTTCAAATTATTTTCTTGCAGAAACCCTGGCTAGGGAATTCTTACATAGGCGGATAGGCTTTCTCTATAAATTTGAACTGAAGTGTACTGTGGGATTTACTCTCCTGTCTGTGGGAAAGTTCATATAAAAAAACACCCTTTGCTGCTTATCGGAAAGAGTAGCCTATGTGGTGGCAGCGGGTTTCCTCCAAAGAAATATGTCAGAATGACCATATGTTTTATATCCAATAGCCGATGATAAAAATCCATTTGCTCTAGAGGCATCGTTAAATAAAACACCCTTTATTTTTGTTTAAACTTGTGAGTCACTAATTATAGAAATGCTTTACGAACAAAACAGTTCAATTCAATATAGTTCCCTAAGGGAAGTATCACTGAGCCTGCTTTGATCAGAAGTGCATTTGAAGGTCTTACTTATGCGTCACCGAAGTTAACATTTACATTCTTATTTTAGTGTTATCTAAATAATGATGATTACGGAGGAGGAAGGGGGAAATAGTCTTAAGGAGATTTTCAAAACTTAGGAAATTTTGCATTGGTTGGTCTGAATACTATGTCTCGTTGAATAAAAACAGGCTTGAACTCAGACCCATGCATAAACTATTATCCCTCAGATATGTTGTTACCCCCTCAGAGAGTTGCCAGGAGAGCCCATGTGAGCTTGAAGGGTGGATGTTCACTGCCCTGTAGGCATGTGATATGTCTCGTTAAATAAAAACATTATATACCTAATAATCGTTAAATAAAAACATGATATACCTAATAACCTTTATAAACCATTATATACCTAGTAACCGCCCATCCCTTCCCTGCATGACGTCACAACTGATATATATATATATATATATATATATATATATATCCGCACCATCTCATCAACCCCTAGTTCAACCTCCTCCAAATATCCACGCCCACCTCCTTTCCAATGCCCACCTCCTTTCCCACGCCCACCTCCTTTCCCACGCCCACCTCCTTTCCCACGCCCACCTCCTTTCCCACGCCCACCTCCCTTCCCACGCCCACCTCCTTTCCCACGCCCACTTCCTTTCCAACACCCACCTCCTTTCCCACGCCCACCTACACTCGCAGCCCTCGTACCTTCTTCAGACGGACTAGCCCCCATATATATCATATATAATATATATAATGTATGCGTTATATAATATATATAATATATGTAATATATATATAACATATATAATATATACTGAGCAAAAGCAAGTTATTCATTTACTTCCAAAACCATTTAGGGTTTCCGCAACAGCAACAAAACATTGCGCACAGACACTAACACACTATCAGATGGCTACATTTGGACTTTGACTGTCTTCAAACTGCCTCAAATTAAAATATCTGACAAATCATTGCGACTCTCACATAGTTACAACGTGTCAATGTAGTGGATCTGTGTTTGCCAGCAGTACATGTTATTAGAATGCAGATATTATTTAAATATATTGGTAGCTTTTGTTTGTTTAGTTTGTTTGTGTGATGTGAGTTTATACTGTCCATAGCATATAAGCTCGAGTCTTCGGGCTTGTTTTCAATGCTGGGCAGTTATTGTTTTGTGAATCTTATTGTTATATTTTGTGGTTAGTAATCTATGTTAGTTTTTGGGGGTTTTCTTGATAATATTTTTTGTTCTACTCTTAATTCTAGATTAGCCTATTCTATTTACATGTTATAGGCCTGTACATAATTGGGAAGTGCAGTTATCTGGCTAGTGTGGGCTAGGTTCCCTCCCATGGGCTGTCCTGCTGGTGGGCCGTGACATATCACATGCCCCTTTGCAGTGTAGCTTAGTGGGGCTTTCCTAGTTTTATTTTGCACAGATATTTTTTGTATGTTTTTAGGTCAGGAATTTGCCGTTCCTTCACTGTTTGGGTGTTCCATACCTTGGCAGCCATTTCCAGTGTGCTTCTTTCATGAGCTTTGATTTGGCTTCTGGTTTGCCTTGGCAGTGGTGCATTGTTTGCTCTAGTGTTCCTTTGCAGTTGTGTTAGGAGTGTAATGTCTTTACTATATCCATACGCTAATGTTTTAGGTGAATTATTCTCCTGTTTTCTAGCAGTTTTACTTCAGTTCTTTTGTGTATGTCATAGGTGGGGTACAGTTTGTCCACTTTCAAGCAGGTCCTCAGGGCTCTGTTTTGCAATATGTGCAGCTTTTTCAGCAGTTCTTTCTTCATGCCCATTATATTACATCCCTATAGTCAAAGTAGGGGAGCACCATACCCTCGAAGATTTTTATTGACATTTCTTCTGTCATGTAGCCTCTTAGCTTTGCAAATAGCCATAGTTTGTGGTTTACTTTTTTTATGATTTTTGTTATACATAGGTTGTCCGGCTGTCCAGCTGTAGGCCTAGGTATTTATAGTGGTCTACATTTTCTAGTATTTGATTTCCTAACCTGAGTGGGATATCGGGTGTAGGTTTCTTTCCGGCATTAATTTATGCGAGAAGAGTACTGTTTTTGATTTGCCTGCATTGATGGTTATTTTATTGGACTCACACCAGTAGTCCAGCTTTAGTAGGAGTTTGTTTAGGTTGGTTATTACCTCTTCTTCTGAGGTGCCTTTTGTATAAATGACTGTGTCATCTGCATATAGTTGGAGGTATTCTGTTTCCAGCCATCTTTCTAGGTCGTTAATGTAGATTATATAGAGTAGTGGTCCAAGGAGTGATCCTTGCGGTACACCACATGTGACAGGCTGTTGGTCCAATAGGGTATTGTTTAATTTAGTTTGTTGTTACCTGTTTGTTAGGTAGCATTTTATCCAGCTCATGGTGTTAGATTTTAATTCTGTCAGTAGTTAACCAAGAAGTGCTGTGGTTGGAGGGCTAAGAAGAGAAATCCAATCTCTAGTTAAAACAACTATTCTTCTCAGTCATCCTTATTTGGCTATGTATAAATAGTCCAAGAACTAATGCTTCAGCTCTCCTTTTTTTCGCTGGTTGAATAGTGTTATTACAGTCAGTATTGCTATGGGTCACCGATCTCGTGAAAAACAAAGAATGCCTCAACTCACAGTTCATTTCACTTCCACTAGATAATATATTTGAACAAACAAATACTGGCTCGGCTTGAGTTATTTTTCAGTATGTTGTGTCCTAGAAACATCTAAGATCATGTCAGGATGGAACAAAGACACAGACAAACAAAAGAAACGCCGTTTACTTACTAGTCCACTTAGTTGGTTGGTTGTTGGAGTTTTACGTCCTGGCAACATCTAAGGTCATATCAGGATGGGTACTGACTTGTGATAGTGTGTACTCATGGCAACTTTATAGTACTGCCCCACCGGGAGACCAGGGCACCAGCACCATGACCCGATATCCCACTCAGTCACATTTATCCTGACACTGACCGAACCTGTCCTTGCCCTATCGTAATAATGCCGAGCACCTGGCTAGGAAGCGACAAGTATCAATTTTAAAGTAATCTGTTTGACTTGACCGGGGGTTCGAATGCCCTGATCTACCAAATTGGGACAAACGCTGAACTCATTCGGCCATGCCATCTGGTGTGTTACTTAGTAGACCCGCCTCCTAGCTGGAGCAACATGCCGCCCACCTCCCCTGCTGGCCTGACAGCTAGATGGGACATGCGCAGAGAGCTTCCGGTGCCATAACGAGTACCCTCTGCAAATCCATAGCTGGTGGGTTGCTTCCAAGAACACCGGGCGCGGTGGCCTAATCGGTACAGCGCGGGCCTCGCCTGCGGAAGGTCGGGAATTCGGCACCTGGTCGAGTCAAACCAATGACTTATAAAATTGATACTTTTCGCATCATAGCCAGCTGCTCGGCATTATTAGAATAGGGCAAGGACTGGTTAGCTCAGTGTCAAGATAATGAGACTGGGTGGGATATCAAGTCATGGTGCCGTCGGCCTGATTTCCCAGTGGGGCAGTGCTATAAAGTCACCATGAGTGTGCACTGTCACAAATCGGTACCCGTCCTGATATGACCTTAGATGTTGCTAGCATGTAAAACTCCAACAACCAAACAACCAAGATTCAAAGTTAGACAGTTGGTCGATAGAAAGCCTGAGCCTACACTTTTACCAACCCAAGGGATTGTTATCCTCCCACACCACATAGACATGGTATGAGAGCAACTGGCCTTTGATGATGCTGTAAGTTATACACAATGGTGGAATGGGAGATTTTGACTGTCACCATGGAGACGATGGTTTGGGTGTGACAACAGCCAAAGGCCAGTCCTCAACCAGCCACAGTAGTTCCTCCAATGGCCACCATTGCAACTTTGCATTCTTTCAAAGTATGAAGCAGTAGTCCACAATTGGTTCATCAAAGGATGTGGTATGTGCTGTTCTGTCTGTTGGAAAGTGCATCTAAAAGACGCCTTGCTGCTTATTGAAAAGAGTAGCCTATGTGGCGGAAGCAGATTTCCTCCAAAGAAATATGTCAGAATGACCATATCTTTGACGTCCAAAAATAAAAGTCATTAAATAAAACAAACTTGTTGAACTGTATTAGAAGTGGTGAGTGCCCCGAAGTGTGTGTAAGTAGGAACAAGTAGGAAGTGCGCTAAGTATATACAGTAACACCTCTCTAACCGACTACCTCCACAAATCGACAACTGCCCTATATTGATCACTTTATTTGGGTCTGAAACGACCGACCGTACAATACCATTGTAACGATAAAAAAACTCCCTAAAGTAACCATCTTTAAAATGAATGGTTGACGGGTCTACGCCTGGCCATATCACAAAGCCATATTAGCTGACAATGCAATTAAAGCTGTCATTCTCACGCGCGATGCTCATGCTGATCGCTGGCCGGCACTATGAGACACCCACCACCCACCTAGCAGTAATTACACTGCCTGAGACTTGCCCCCCCCCCACCCCCACACCCTTAAAACGGACACCAACCATACATTGATTGATTGATTGGTGGTTGCTTTACACCGTGTCGGCAGCATAGGCCATATTCACGGCGAGAAATTTTGGGGGGTTTTCAAACCATCACTTTTACATGTAAAAGCAGACAATCAATTATGTGCCAATAGACACTCATTAAATTAGAAAGCTCACAATCATATATTTGTGGTCAAGGGAAACAAATTCCCATAGAAAAAGAAAAGTTGTATTAATAATTGATAGAATTTACTTAGTAAACTATATGAGGTGGTACAGTCCAGCTGCCCTCAAAAAGGATAACATGTTTTCTTGTTTTACTTTAGTAAAAAGGTCATGCATACTGTCTGCAGTGTAGAATTGTTGGCGCAGGGCCAAAAAATCAATGCAACTTAGTAAAATGTGTTTGAGTGTCAGCGGGGACTGACACCCAACCATAAACGTCAGTCCGGTTGTGTCTGGTACAAGTTTTGTGCATGTTCAAAACTTGCCACCGTACACACCGGACACCACCGGAAAGAGAACGGAAGCGCCGGATGCCTACCATATATAAACCGGACATTGACATATTTCACCGGACAGTGTCTGGTTTATATCCGGTTCCCCAATCCGGTGATGTGTGACAGGGCCTTCCTATGTACTACGCCAACTGACCTGATGGGACCGCTTCAGTTGGGCAGTCCGCCCATGTTCTACAGTCATGGTGTTTAAGGACCACCAGCACCCACAGCACAAAGCTTCACCAGCCCACCAGCCCACCAGCCCACTAGCCCACCAGCCTACCAGCCCCACCAGCCCACCAGCCCACCCGCCCACCAGCCCCACCACCCCACCAGCCCACCAGCCCACCAGCCCCACCACCCCACCAGCCCACCAGTCCACCAGCCCACCAGCCCCACCAGCCCACCAGCCCCACCAGCCCCACCAGTCCACCAGCCCACCAGCCCCACCAGCCCACCCTTTTATTTTAGTAGACGATGCTATGGAACTTGTGGGTTGCATAATTCCATTATGTTATATGCTGCAAATTGTGTATTCAAAAGTTATTTTATACCTTACCATACTCTATACACCTGTTTGTGTAAATAATCCTGAATTGAAAAATGGCTGGAAGACCAGCGCTTCCTCACTGACAAATGTAAAAATATTTACCACAAAAATGCTTTGTAGAGATTGTGATATATGAGACCTTACAGAGAAAGCTTGAGGTTCAATATCACAATCTTTCAAAATGCATCCAGCGTTTTGTGGGAAAATATGTCTTAGAGTGTTCACTCTAAACCCCCGGCTTGGCTTGTATTGCGCTCTTTCTTCCACATCAAAATCGGTTAGAATATAAAAGTAGAGTCAATCAAGCACATGGTCAGCCGATATTAATCACCCAGATATTCTGTGTGAACAAACTCTCCTCAGGTTTTACAACTTGTCTTCCCTCCTGTCTTATCACAGTATCTTTGATATATTAAAAAAATGCAATGTTGCCATGGTAACCATTGGAGGAACTACTATGGCTGGATGAGAACTGACCTTTTCTCTTTGGACACACTCAAACCATCGGCTCCATGGTGACAGTATCTACGAGGTCAAAGAAACAGTTGGGTATTTTCCCTCCAGTTCAAAACAGCATTTTACAATCATCTATGGAAGGATGACGTGATGTTGTGGTGGTGTCACTACAAAAAAAACATATAAAAAAGAAATACGAATGCAATTCGGTCATTCAATGAAGAATATCAGAGGACATGCTGAAGGGTTTATGCCTACACAGCATTCTTTTTATGCTAAATAAACCATTACAGAAAGTGTGATGGATCTTAACATTTGAATATTTTGCCTGCTATCGCATTAATTCAATTCAGGACACGACACGGGACTACTTAGTATGGGATTATATTCAATCTAAGGCAGGAGGAGACACAGGTCAAGTTAATGAAGTACAATGCAGGTCAAGGTCAAATGAGGGTAGCAAGTTCGAGTCTCTACGGGATCCCCATTAAATCTTATAGTAGGGTCGGGTGAGGCGGTAAGAAAAGGCGGGTGGTTTTGTTGGTCCGGTGTCTGGTGGTGAAGTGCCGTCAGTGGGGATGGCGGGTTGGAAGTGACATCAGAGGGGGGAGGCCCAGGTACAAGCGGCAGCTACCAGCACGGGGGCGCGGGGGCACAGCGGCACCACCTGGAGTCACTTTCCGGCCGCCTATATTTAAAAGGGGTAACTAAGTGGAATAGGTCGGATTGGAGAGCAGGGGGGGGGGGGGGTCCCTGTGCCTCCTGTCTCGGTCCCGAATTACCCATGTTGCCTATGCAACATGCCCATAGCATTTGGGTACTATGTGAGACAAAATCAAATGCAGGCAAATGAAAACATGTCAGTTTGTTGTAATTATGTTGTTATATAATTTAGGATTCGGACAAAGAAGTGGTATGCAGTGCTTTTATTTAATGGGAGTAGGTGTAGAGTCCAATATACGGGCACCGCCCCAGACGTGGGTTCTAGTCACATGTTGGAAAAAGCTGTTGTGGCACTCCGACCTATCATCTCTCATGTCTGATAATTGTAGGGCGGGTGGGTGGTCAGAATCTTGGAGTCTGGGTCCAGGTGCGAAGTGGTATAGTTACTGCAGTTGGTGGCGGAAGTGGACTCAAACCCATTAGGTGGCAGGGTGACGGGGAATCGGGGTTGCAGGTTCGAAATACCAGGTGGTGTATTTTGTGGATGGCGGCCAATGGGACTTTGCTTTGTCATAAATTATCCATATTATGTTAGTTAAAGAGTTATGGTTTTAGCTGGAAGTATGTCAGCAAATAGGAAAACATAAGCTTTGTTACCCTCATGCTATGATATAGTTCCTGAATGAACGACTCATTGGTGGTGGTGATGGTGGCGCTGATACTGATAGTGGTGCTGGTGCTGGTGTGTGTGAAGCCTGAGTGGTGCCGATAGTCGTGGTACACGCGGGGCGCTCCTATCAGAAGCCCTTGTAATGCCGCAGTGACAAGAGTTCTACAGATTCACCGGAAACACGCCCAGCTATGCGCGCGCATGCGCATGCCTGACCTGAGTGATGAACATAGACCAGATGCGATGGCCGAATGAGTTGAGTGTCCGTCTCCCTTTCTGGTAGATCATGGGATTCGAACCCATGGGTTCGAACCCTGGCCGAGTGCAACCAATGACTTAAAAATGTATAGGCATACTTGTCGCTACCTAGCCTGGCACTCACCATTACTAGGGTAGGGCAAGGAGCAGTGGAATGGGGAAGAATAATTGTCCGCGATTTAAATTTCCCCTGCTTAATCAACTTATGTACCAACATATAAATTTTAGAACTCACCCTAGTATCGGGGCACGGCCTATTAGTATAACGAGATGTCAGCCTTCTTACATACATGCGCGGCCCGGTAGTAGGGGGTGTCACGTGATCTCTTGCACCTACACTATGCCAACATTTCTGACAAATATAAAAATGCAATAGCTTCCTCGTCAGCGTTCTATTTTTTCTCTTTGTTTAACACATCAGATGGCGGTGTCAACATCATTATATTCAACAGGGTTGTGTTTATTGTATTTTTATTGTGCCCGTGGAATTTTATTGGAAGGGTGACGTGATGGGCTAATCAAATGAGTTGAGCGTCCGCTTCCGGTTGGGCTGGTGGTGGGTTCGGTCCCCGGTTGAGTCAATTCAATGACTTTAAACTTGATACTTGCCGTTACCTTAAAGGCATTGTTACATTCACAATGCTTTCAGGGTCGATGTGGTGAAGCTAAGGTTATTTGTGTTATTCAAGTCTAAGTACTGTCCTCAATGAGATATTACAGATTTGGAAATTGGTGGCAATCTTACGGCAGGTTAAAGTAAACTTGATGATTTCTGCATATGTCTGATAACCACTTCCCTGTGTGACATCACAAAGCTATTAATAATAGCCACCGGGTACTCAGAATTTAATGGTGCGGGCAAACCAATCCTGACCGAATGGGTTCGAGCACAAATAGCCAATTCGAACGGTGATCTTTCATTAAGATACATTGACTGTTCATGTTGTAAGGAATATGTGACAACGTCATGTGACGTATCTTTGAAGGTGCATAAGTCGATCTTTTTCTTTTTCTGTCATTTATCTTAGATAAATACATTAGCCTGATCATCATAATCTAGGTTACTTTAGCTTGAAGTAATTGCGGTTAAAAAAGGGTTAATCTTTGTGTAGAAACCAATGCTCGGATCTGTGGCTGTACATAGGCTAGGAGGAAAACAATACAGACAAAGAGAATGGAAGAGAGTAAAGTGTAAGAGAGAGAGTCCAGCCCTCTGACTTATTATATATATAGTACATGGATTATTGGTATATGATCATGCCATTCACTTCAACCAATAGGGACTCAGCATTCTGGTTACCATGACCACCAGGGGCCGTATGCATGGGCTGGTGCTAGGGCCCTAACCGCGGCTATGGGGGCACCACACGGCTAACGGTGGAAAATCCGCATGCAGGAGCCGGTGCCAGCGCTAGCCGCCGACCGTAGCCTAGGCTAAGCTACCCTGCTTTCAAGTCAAGTTTAACTGCTAGCCGCACCGGTTAGTGTGCGTGTGTGGGTGTCAATCTATTCAATGCTATCATATTTGACAGAATTATATACTCAATTAGTGAAATTTCATCAAATTAACACTAAATTCGAACCGATATTAACGCCGCAGCTACATCGGCGGCAATATTAATATTGTCGAATCGACAAATGTAAACTAAACAAATTGCCGCCATCGCCGAATCGGCGGCGATATTGTCAGAATGCGGTGCTCGCCGGGAACAGGCTCACCAGTAACAAGGCTTGCTGGTTCCCGGTGTGTGGAGAAGGCAACCGCCGCATCGTCGGAGATATATTAAAGCCAAATCTATTCAATGCTATCATATTTAACAGAATTACATACTCAATAAGTGAAATTTTGTCAATTTAAACCCAAAATCGAAGCGATATTAATGCTGCTGCCATCGTCGATTCGGCAGCAATATTGTTAAATAGCTGTGCTCGCCGGTAACAGGCACAGAGGGATTTCCCAAATCTATAAATAAGTACACGGTTTGCTATCCGGCCCGGTTTGGGCATTGGTGCATACAGCTTGACCTAATTCACCAAGCCCGTCCTAGCTGTGGATAGCTACCCCAGAGCTAGTGTGTAGCACCGGCTACGCATAGCACCAGCCCATGCATACGGCCCCAGTGGTCTGCCCACCACCAGAGCTGGTTGACCTGTAGCCACCACCAACCTTGACCCCTGTGCACATTGACCCCTACCTCAGCAGAGAGCCAGGCCCTGAATCCACTCACCCAGACCTGCCAATCATCCCTATGTCTATAATTACCTGCCCTCAAGCATGGGCCAAGCCATGTGTATATATATATATACACAACATACATATACACACGCTCTTGGCCGGCCACACAGAATAATAATAGAGGATTTCCATTTCCCCCTCTCTGCTGATTATCGGAATATTTTACGTTTGGATTAAAAAAAGACTAAAAATATGCTAAATCAATCCGGTGTACATGTCAAAATAATGACGCCATAGGATTCAACAGCGACAGTGACCTAGGACAAGGAACAATGGAATGAAGAAGACCAATGATCCATGATTGCAATTTCCCTTGTTTAAAAATGCATAGTCTGATGAAGCATCGCATTTACTAATCCAAAGTGCTTACCTAGATTTGATTCTACATATCTAACTTAGGGACCAGACGGGATGGCCGAATGAGTTAGAGTGTCAGTCTCCCGTGTTGGTAGATCGTGGGGTCGTGGGTTCGAACCCTGGTCGAGTCAAACCAATGACTTAGAAATTGATATTTGTCGCTTCATAGCTTGGCGCTCGGCATTATTAGGATAGGACAAGGACTGGTTGGCTCAGTGTTAGGATAATGTGACTGAGTGGGATATCAGGTCATGGTGCTGGCGGCCTGGTCTTCTAGTGGGGCAGCACTACAAAGTTGCCATGAGCGTGCACTGTCAGAAGTCGGTACCCATCCTCATATGACCTTAGATGTTGCTAGGATGTAAAACAACAACAAATCTAACTTAGATACTTATAAGCATATGTTGCCAAATAGAAGGGAATACTAATGCAATTTAATAGAACGTGTTACTGCTAAAGCAAGTGGTGTCAGAATTTTGGCGTGCTTTCCAAAATTTATTTGGAATGTTTGCACTTCAAATATCTCAAAGGTTTGCGACATTAAAAAATTCACCTCGAACTAACTAATATAGATTATAGCAATCAATTTAATATATTTATCTCAGAAAAAGACTGAACTTCAAAACCATTGGACTATGCAACTTTAATCAACAAATCTTATAACAACAATTTAGTTCATTTGGTGATTTGCCATGCCAAATATTTAACTAGAAGTGCCTCTGTATGGGCAATCTTTTATAGTATTGACCTACGAGTAAATGTACCATAATTCAAGTGGATCTATATTCTATGGGACTCATGTTTAACTGGGGCAACTATTCATTACTATATGAACCAATATTCTCCTACTAAGTACCGCTGTACATCATGCGATAATCTTATGTGAGTTAAAGATTGGGAATTCAGTTCCCATGCTCCTAATAATAATAATAGGGATGTAATTGACAATGTAGGATAGGTGAGGAAGGGGAGCCCCGACATCCAATCAATGTATATTAATGCTCTCTGAACTTGGAATGGGCCCCGATGTCCTGGCGATGGTATGCAAATCAAATTGTCACAGAGCGTGAGGCGAGCTTTATGCCTCATTAAGTCATATTGGACGTCATGAATACGATGTATGTAAATTGCCTCATGTCAGGTTAATTGCATTTTGTGCTGTGATTGGTCTCACTCAGTGTCCATGAATGGGAATATTAGGCATAATTCATCCATATATATATGGATAAATATATATACTTGTATATATATTATATATTATATATGTGTGTTTAGATATATATGTTTTTTTTAGTGTTTTTTTGTTTAACGACCCCCCAAGCACAAAAAGTAAACATCGTCTATGGGGGGTCATATATATATATATATATATATATATGTATATATATATATATACATGCAGTGAAACTCCGATATTACATAGCCCGATCAAGCGCAATTTCGGATATAATGATATGATTCATTGGACCTGGAATTCCTTAATTTATTTTTTAATGATAATTCAGTAAACTGAACTCCGATTTGGCGCGACTCTGCCTTTTTCGTGATGATTGTATGGACCCCATCGATCGCGTTATAATGGGGATTTACTGTGTACAATGTACATATATATAATATATATATAGGTATATATTATCATTATTAATGGAGAGATTTCATGACTACCACGTTTGAGCTGACGCTGCTTTTATTTCGATAATCAAATATGTTTGTTTCGCAGAAGCTGCCGCATCCACTATTCAATATGAAATTGAGAGACTGGAAAGCACAACATAAAATTCTATTTGACAGAAAACAACTAAAATGGATTTGTCGGGTTTTGTGCCTGAACGGTGAACCCTGCCGCTAAAGTTATTACACTGGAGCCAACTGACGCCGACATGCAGTGCCAACTAGTGCCTTTGGTCATGTGTTGCTTATATTTTTCAAGGCACAGTGAAAATCGGTGATGTGGTGGGGGTAGAAAACAAGGCATGCAAAGGAGGAGATAGCAAGATAACATCAGGGAATGGATAGGCCTGGAGTTGGGCAAGTCCCAGAGGGCAGTGGAGGACAGGGGAAAATGGAGAACACTTGTCGCAAGGTCATCTGTGGTGCCCCTACGATCCTTGCGGTTAAGGGATTGATGATGATGATGACGATGATGGCACATTCTACTCCAGACTCAATCAACACTCAGCCATCAGTGTGTGGGTGAGAGTTGGGGGTGGGAGTGGGGGGGGAGGGAGGTTGAAGGAAGGAACAGCATGATCTGACCTCCTTCTACTGCACCCACCAAGTGCCCAGATGCCGAGAAGGGTCCACAGTGAGGAAAGGAGGAAAAACGGGTGACCACTGTCCCATATTGAGCATACCCTTGCAGGAATAGTTTCCCATTTTGTAAGTCCTGATGTTGTGTGATTTAAACAGAAGTCGATGTAGATAAATTAAAAATATACTTCAAGCACTTTAATCTGTGCAAAAGATACATATATGTGAAACTATGTTTGAACAAGAAACTACAAAAAAAATAAAGGACGTATTGGATGGGACCTTTCCATAATTTGAGCCAATCAGAGCTGTTCTTTTCGATTGCAAATGGTGGCCCCTATCGAGGTGGCCAGTTGCAATAAAAAAGAACAGCTCTGATTGGCTGATACTGAGTTCTCACGAAAATGAGAAGAGGAAAATCCATTTCCGGCAAGTTCAAGAATTACACAACACAATTGAAATAAATACCATTTTACAGTTATAAAAAAGTTAATGTTTATTGTCAAGTATTTCTGTTCTATAATCTATCAATAATGCAGATAACTAATCTACCTCACTGAGTTCTCGCAAACACGAGAAGAGGAACGTCTATTTCCGGCAAGTTCAAACGGGCTCAAACGAGTTCGAATGTGGCTGGTTGTTCCGCTCCGTACAGCGCTGAATATGCTTATGCACATGCCCAGGTTCCACGCTGAGGGTGCTTGCTACTCTTGCTGTTGTTATCCGGTAACCATTTTGAATTACGCATGCTGACATCAGCATGTCCAATGTTGCCTGTAGCTTACCTCCATGTGATTTTTCTGATGGCACGGTTACCTATGGAGCATTTCCAACAAAGGTATTGGTTTCGCATTGTATAATTTAATATGCTTATTTTAGTACCAATGGGGTAGTGCTGCCGTCTCGCGTTTTGGGAGATTGTGGGATTCGAACCCATGGGTTCGGGTTCGAACCCTGGTCGAGTCAAACTAATGACTTACAAATTTATACTTGTCATTTCCTAGCCAGACTCTCGACATTATTAGGATAGGGTAAGGACGGGTTGGCTTAATGTAAAGATACTGTGACTGAGTGGGATATCGGGTAATGGTGCTGGTGGCCTGGTCTCTCAGTTGGGCAGCAATATAAAGTCGCCTCGAGTGCGCACTGTCAGAGGTCGTTACCCGTCCTAGGACGTAAAACTCCAACAAGCAACCAACCAATCATCGTGTAAAATATTCCGATAGTTAGCATAGGGGGAATGCAAATGTTCTATTACTGATCGGTGTACGTGACCAAGCGCATCAATCAATCAATCAATAGGATACAGCTATAATAGGCCTTGGACCTGTTAGCCGCTCTTAATTAATAGAAATGGAGACAGTTCTTCAGATGTGGTCGATCGTAGCAACTGTCACTGGCTCCAAGATATATGTAATGCTTGACCAGTATGCATCCAGTCGGGACTTGAAACAGTTCACCGACTCTGCTGCTACGACACTCTCCGGCAGGTCATTCCACAGGTCAACCACCCTAAAGCCGAAAAAGTTGTGTCGCAGGTCCAGTCTGGAGTACCGCTTCCTCAGCTTCAGGGAGTGCCCTCTGGTCCTGGTGTTGGAGTCTCTGATAAGGGGGCCGCCTGTCTTGTAGATACCATGGAGATATTTGAATACTTCAATCATATCCCCCCGGGCCCGTCTGTAGTACATGCTTGGGATCTTCAAATGACGCATACGTTGTTCATAGGGTATTGCATCGAATCCATGTACAAGCTTCGTTGCCCTTCTTTGGATCCTCTCAATTGACTCAGCATCCTTCCTGTAGAGTGGTGACCACACAACATTTCCATATTCCAAAAGTGGACGTGCAAGGGATGTGTACAGTCTGCGTACAACATCCTCGTCTAGGTATGTGTACGATCTTCGAATGATAGCCAGTATTCCATTAGCTCTGTTGGCGGCTTCCTGGATGTGGTCGCTGAATGTCAGTTTGTTGTCCACCTTGACACCCAAGTCCTTTTCTATCATTGTTTCGGAGAGCGGAACATTATTCACACCATCGTTCATTACATAGATGTGCTTGCTGTTTTTGCCCCCTAAGTGCATCACTTTGCATTTTGAAGCATTAAACTTCAGCTGCCAATCACTTGACCACTTCTGCATGTTGTTGAGGTCCTTCTGCAAGTCCCGTGAGTCACTACCTTTCTCCATACGGCGGAATACTTTGGTATCGTCAGCAAACATTTGGACCATAGAATGTACAACCTCTGGTAAGTCATTGATATATATCACAAATAAGACTGGTCCAAGCACGCTGCCCTGAGGTATTCCGCTTTTCACCGAGCACCATCCTGATGGTTTGCCATTTACAATGACTCGCTGTCTTCTGTTGCTCAGAAAATCCTTTATCCAGTGTAGGACATCTCCTCTTATGCCATAGCCATGCAGTTTTTTTAGCAGTCGCTGGTGTGGAACAGTGTCGAATGCTTTTTGGAAATCTAGATAAATAGCATCCAGATCTCCAAAGTCATCAATAACGCGGGTCCACTCATCCATACATGCCAGTAGTTGGGTCATACAAGATCTTCCTTGCACAAAGCCATGCTGCTGTGTTGATAGGAGGTTGTTTTCGACAAGATGAGCCATGATAGAATCTCTTATTATTGATTCCAGCAACCTACACACTATAGACTGATTGGCCTATAGTTTCCTGGATCACTTCTGTTACCCTTTTTGAAGATGGGAGCCACATGTCCATCCTTCCATGGAAAATGTGTCTAAGTGGTTCAACAAGCTCATTGTGTAGCTCCTTCAATGTGCGTGGGTATATTCCGTCAGGACCTGCTGCCTTAGATGCATTAAGATTGTATAATCTTTTCTTCAGATCGGATGGTGCAATATTTATGTTGGTCAGGGGGGCACAAAAGAGTCGGTCCTCAAACATTGGTATATATGACAGGTCTTCTTGTGTGAAGACACTTGCGAATCTGGTGTTCAACGTATCAGCTTTGTCGATATCCTTTTGTGCAATGGTCCCATCATCCCGCCTCAAATCTCCAACTGGTATATGTACTTTGAGTTTACTCCTAGCATATTTATAGAAGGCTTTTGGGTTCTCTTTGGCATTTTTGGGTTTGCATGGTAATATCAACTGAAATTAAAGAAAAGGCAATCATGGTGGCTATTTCCAAGTCTCGCAACATGTTTAAGGTTTCCAATCATTTCTTCCTCATTTGTGATGAGGAGATCTAATATATTTGCAGCCTGGTTACCATGCTTATGCGTTGGTTCCGTGACGAGCTGGAAAAGGAAACAATCTCTAAGATTTTCGACAAAGAGTGTTGCTGGATGTTGTTCGCTATTTGGTGTCCGCATAAGTTGCCAACTGATTTCTGGATAATTGAAGTCTCCCATGATTAGGAGGTGGCTGTGGTTTAGGGCTGTTGCCTTTTGGATCAACTGTCGAGTTTCCTCATGGACACTGTAGTCGCTGTTGGGTGACCTGTAGATGCATCCAACAAGCAGACTGTCCCTGTCGTCTAGCTTAATCTCGCACCATATCGCTTCTGTTGAGTTACATGGGAGTACATTTAAAGGGACTGCGTTAAGATTGCATTTAGTATATATACACACACCCCTCCTCCACTCATCGATATTGCTGAAAATGCTGAAATGTATGTGTATCGATGTATGCGTTGGTGGTGCCTGAGTGGGATGTAAATAGACATAGTGGTGCTGGCAGGTCTGGGTATGATTGCACTCAGGGCCTCCCCCATCTGCTGGGATAGGGATCACCACACTCAAAGGTCAAGGTTGGTGGTGGCCATGGGGCTATACAGCTTGTGGTGGTGGGCAGACCACTGGTATCCATGGGGACCAGGAATGCTGGATCCCTATTGGTAGGGCCAGGAATGCTTGTTTCCCATTGGGGGGAAGGGGTGGGGTGATACTCTACAATGAACCCATGTAACCATATAAATAATAAACCAGAGGGCTTGACTCTCTCTTCTTCTTTACACTTCATACTCTTCCTTTCTCTTTGTCTGTATTGATTTCACCATAGCCTGCCTGCACAGCCACATATTCGAGCATTGGACTTTACAATGGGTTCCAACTGAGTTTAAAATATAGGGCATATACTAGTGATGGATCGAGCTAAGAGAGACATCACCCCACTTCCGGTTGTGAACCAGACGCGATGGCTGAATGAGTTAGAGCGTCCGTCTCCCGTGATGGTAGATTGGAGGGTCGTGGGTTCGAACCCTGGTCGAGTCAAACCAATGACTTAAAAATTGATACTTGTCGCTTCCTAGCCAGGCACTCGGCATTATTAGGACAGGGCAAGGACTGGTGTCCTCAGTGTCAGGATAATGTGACTGAGTGGGATATCAGGTCATGGTGCTGGTGGCCTGGTTTCCCAGTGGGACAGCACTATAAAGTCGCTGTGAGTGCGCACTGTCACAAGTCGGTACCCGTCCTGATATGACCTTAGATGTTGCTAGGACGTAAAACAACAACAACAACTTTCGGTTGTGCAGAAACACCAAGCTGCAGCTCGAGTCCCTCACTAGGAAACACTGGAGCGTAACTTGGTATACCCGTATGATTTTTATTCTACCTATTATGGGTAAAGTCTGAATAGGCTTGTTTTCACCATTAGACAGTTGGTTAATAGAAAGCCTCAGCCTGCACTTTTACCGACCCAAGGGATTTTTAACCTCCCACACCACATAGACATGGTATGAGAGCAACTGGCCTTTGATGATGCTGTAAGTTATACACAGTCCAAATTTCCAGATCAGTAGTTTGACCGAGAAAAAAGTCAGGCACTCTAAGCACTCCCTATGACCCCCAATAGCCGATGTCTACTTTTTGTGCATGGGGGCTCATTAAACAAACAAACAAAAATCTAACCACCCCGCCAGAGTGAAGTTTTTTTGGCTATTTAGTCGTGAACCAACAGTCGGTTCGGCCAGTGAGAGAAGTCAAAGAACAACATTAGACACAACCCGTCGGCACTCAGGCTAACTGGATTCTATCATCTAATGGAATGGAACGACTCAGTGAAATTACTGCCTCAAAACGTTAGCGTTTGGTCTAGCTTAAGTCCACCATGCAAGAGTGCCCTTATTTCAAGAGGGAGAGTCAGTGACCTTCCTTAAAGATACATAGTCCGATGTTTTTGAGTTTCTGTAATTTTCTAAGATACATATATTAGGCTGATCGTTACAATCTACCTTACTTTAGTTTGAAGTAACTTTGATTTTAAATGGTTAACCTTTGAGATATTTGAAATGTAAACCTGCTAAATTAATTCTTGAATGCATGTAACAAATCTGACACCATAGCCTTCTGCAATAACAGGTTCTATTAAATTGACTTAGAATTCCCTTCTATGTGGCGACACCTGAGTGTACTAGTATCTAAGTTAGATATGCAGGATCAAATTTAGATAATTTTCTTGGTTTTTGAACATTTGATGTTTTCATCGGACTATGTCCCTTTAGAACTCTGCCATCCCCCAATTCTGTGAGGTAGCCTCACACAAAATATAGACGCCATCTTTTGTGGATTTGGTAGTTTCGTAAATAACTTTTGTAAATAATAATAATAAATGATGGTGATGATGGTGATGATGGTGGCGATGGTAATGATGATGATTGTTTGTTGGGTTTTTACATCCTGCTAACATCTACGTCATATCAGGATGGGTACCGGCTTGATAGTGCTGCCCCACTGGGATACCAGATCGCCAGCACCATGACCTGATATTCCACTCAGTCACATTATCCTGACACTGAGCCAACCAGTTCTTGCTCTATCCTAATAATGCCGAGCGCCGGGCTAGGAAGCAACAAGTATCACTTTTTAAGTCATTGGTTTGACTCGACCAGGGTTCGAATCCCACGATCTACCAAAACAGGAGGCTGGCTCTCTACTCATTCGGCCATCCCATTTGGTCACAGGACATGGAGATTCTTTTGGGGGTATTATGGAGTGTGAGGTTGGGGGAGATTGTCGAGGAGTGGTCCAAAATGAGTAGAAGTGGAAAAGTCATACAACTCAGCTTAAATAAAATTTAAAATTCAAGCCGTTTCAAGATTTTGTAAAAAAATTCAAGGCATGGATTATGCTAAATAAAATTCAAGACTATGCAAAACTTGCATGGCCTTGTACGAGCGTTTGATAGAGGGATAGGGTCCATTAGCTATCTAACCATTTTAACTACTTTTGGTTTACATACTTACTGATGATGATGATAATAAGAATAATAATACTAATACTAATAATACTCATAATAATAAGGGAAAAGAAAAGTAAGAAACAAATATGTTGATAGTTAAAATTGTCGACCGTGTGGTATGCAATTTATATTTATTCTATGAACTAACAGATAAGAGTTCTGATATGAGGCCATACCCATATATCGTTTACATAATGCGTATTGATTCATTTTCATTCGCTTTTGATAGAAATTATCCCTAGAATTCTGGGCTCTTCGGCCCTTTGATGAAAACAGACAATTGAATCTCAGTGAATTAGAAGACGTTTTGCATTTAACTGCATTGCCGTAGCAGACCTAATATCAAATGCAAATTTGGTTAAATATTAATGGGAATGAATGAATAAATGCTTAACCGCATACCAGCACACTAAGGGCTATACAATGCCATCAAAATGTCTTAAAACCGGTTAAACAGTCCATCATCATCATCATCATCATCATACTGCCGCTCTCCATTTAGCTCTCTGCTGTGAGAGTTGCGTCATGAGTCGGTCTTAATGTCTCTCAGCTTCAGGTTTACATTTCATGAAAGCTGCCTGCAAAAGTGTTGAAGTGCTGCTGGCTTTTGCAAGTTACCAGCGGCACTCTCTCGGGGAGCAAATAGAGGTTTCACACCGGCAAGAACATGTCAAGACAGGCCCAAAACTATTTGTCCCTGCAGTGGCTGGTCGGGAGATGTTGGGAGTTCCGTACATCAACCGCCCTTGATGCTGCCACAATGGGTATGCTCCCTTAGCCTTCGGTTCTGTCAAGAACCTGTACCACAAGGCAGTGGTTTACAACTCTGCAGGGCAGGGACGTCAAACTCCCTGCATACCAAGCTCCCCTTAGTGCCTAATTAAGAAGCACAACTAATTTTGATGTCAAACATGATCGGATATTTCAGACATTTCTCTGCCATTAAGTTAATTGCTGGAATCTCCACAGTTGTAAGTCGGTAATGGTGGAAGGGTGGGAGATTAAGGGCAATCTGCCTTAAAGCCCTGGTCACCTGATTTTACCATGTGTTCTATATCTTAACAATACAGTCAAACCTCTTTAATTTGACCGACCATGGGACCGATTTTAATCGGTCCATTTAGGGAGGTGGTTAGTTTAGGGAGGTTTTCTTTATTGGTACAATGGTATTGTATGAGTGATTGTTTGGGACCCAAATAAAGCGATCGATATAGGTGAGTGGTCGATCTGTGGAGGTAGTCGGTTAGAGAGGTTTTACTATATAATCAAATTGTTGAATTATTAACTACATTTCAATTGGAACTATCGAAAAATAGCCATGGCATATTTGGTGTAGTGGCACTAAACAGATCGATCCATACCCATTGGATTGGAGCTCAAATAGATCAATATCTGATGTCAAGCATGGAAGGGTTTGGGAGAATTAAATAGGTCATAGGCATAGGTAAAAGGCTTCAATATGATTATTAGTCAAAGTTAGCTTTGTCATATTTTCCTTGAGGAACTTCATTGTAGTGGTTCGTTGTTGGAGTTTTTCGTCCTGGCAATATCTAAGGTCATATCAGGATGGGTACCGATTTGTGACAGTCCGCACTCATGGCAACTTTATAGTACTGCCCCACAGGGAAATCAGGACACTGGCACCTTGACCCGATATCCCACTCAGTCACATTATCCTGACAGTGAGTTACCAGTCCTTGCCTTATCCTATTAATACTAAGCACCAGGCTAGGAAGCGACAAGTATCAATTTTATAAGTCATTGGTTTCACTCCACTTGGGTTCGAACCCGTGGCTTCAAATCCCACGATCTACCAAGACGGGAGACGGATGCTCAACTCATTCGGCCATCCCGTCTGGTTTCCACTGGATTGGAGCGCAAATAGGTCATTGTGTGATGTTATGCAGGGAAGGACTAGGGAGAATTAAATAGCCCATAATGCATAGATAGTCAAAGGGCTTCAATTTGGTTTGTTAATCAAAGATAGCTTTGTCATATTTTCCTTGAGGAAATTCATTTTTGTAGTAAGCTGTTTCTCTGCAATTCACTTAACGAGACACCAAGTTCGACACGGTAATCAGATAATATGAGTTTGAGAATAACCAGACGTTTATTTCTGATAAAAAAAAACAAGTGCATACTTCGAGGAAGTGAGCAACTCGGATAAATATAGGGCAAGTCGGCGACAGGGCCTTCCTTAACTAGAGCAGTAATGCGGTACCATGAATGTCTTTGAGACCGAATTGGTATACAATCGGAGTAATAACATATTAAGTGATAGGGCAAGTCGGTGACAGGGCCTTCCTTTAATAGTGCAGTAACGCAGTACCATGAATGTCTTTAAGACCGAATTGGTATACAATCGGAGTAATAACATATTAAGTGATAGGGCAAGTCGGTGAGGGCCTTCCTTAAATAGTGCAGTAACGCAGTACCATGAATGTCTTTGAGACCGAATTGGTCTACAATCGGAGTAATAAAATATTAAGTGATAGGGCAAGTCGGCGACAGGGCCTTCCTTAAACTTACCTTATTGTTTTTATCGGAAGCCTTCGCTCATTTTTTTTTGCCGGGCACCCTTGGCAACGTACAGTGTACGCCGGGCTTTTAAATAGCAATCTCAATGAGACGGACTAAAGCAGAGCAAGTGGACCAGAGTGTTTTCCTAAAGCTGGCTGTGCAGTGACTCCAGCTCAGCTTTGCTTTGTTTGTTTGTTTGTTTGAGTTTTACGTCCTGGCAACATCTAAGGTCATATCAGAACGGGTACCGATTTGTGACAGAGCACACTCATGGTGGCATTATAGTGCTGCCCCACTGGGAAATCATGCCACCAGCACCCTGACATGATATCCCACTCAGTCACATTATCCTGACAGTGAGCCAAGCATCCTTGCCCTATCCTATTAATGCTGAGCGCCAGACTAGGAATCAACAAGTATCAATTTTAAAGTCATTGGTTTGAGTCGACCGGGAACCGAACTCCCGACCTTCCGCACGCGAGCCCCGCGCTCTCCCGATTAGGCCACCGCGCATAATACCCTAATGGAGGTAAGCTGAGCCGTAATCCTTATCCCATGTTCCCATAACCATGTCTACCACAGCTATTCCGAGGCAAGGAGAACCGAATTAAAATGGCCGATGCTGTCACAAATTTCCTGCTGTGGGTATTTTGTGGCCAATGGGGCTGTCACATTACGACGCATCATGCAAACATACAGCGACGTATGTTATTTTTTACGCAACATCGGGATACGTCATGCATTATGCATGCATCAGGCACTCGTTGGTATACATCAATGTACGTCAACATATGGCGGCATGCGTCAGGGGGTCGGCGAAGTTTTGTGCATGCACAAAACTTTTGACGTACGACAATGCATGGGTGCTTACATTACGCCTACATTAGGCATACTTTGAGATACATTAGACGCGCATTGGAGAACATTGTTCTTACGTTTTGTCCTATGTTGACTTTCATTCCTCTGATGGAGAGCGTTCAGTCAGCGCGTTGGCAACATAATGCCAACGTATGAGGACATTGTTCTAACATATGCATAATGTATGGCCGACGCACATTTGGCATTTCTCCACCGTGTCTCGACGTATTTGACGCATAGGACGCGCGTCTGGTGCTCGCTTAACGTATATCACATTCGCTGGCGCTCTGCAAACATGCCATTAGTGTTTTGCAGGTGGGTCGGTGCCCCCGCAGGTTGGCATGCATTACTCACGCGTTATGCCAACATTGCGCGCGCTGGGTACACACTGGTGCAATGCTGAAATGCGCTGGACTGTCGTTGGACATGCGTCGCTCAGGCGATGGCACTACACTCTCATACGTTGTGCAACACGTTTAACGGTCGATAGCAGAATGGTGGGAGCGCGTTATGCCAACGCTAGGTAAATGCTGCGCACGCGAGAGGCATGTCAGCCACACATTGTACCAAACCTGTTTTGTTTTTTTCTCATGCGTCGACATACTTTACCACAACGTCGGACCGACGCTATGCTTACGTCCACTATGTTGTGCTGACATCCAACTTTTCCCCCCGCGCCAAAAAGTTTGATGCATCTCGACGTAAAAAAGTGATTTTATGCGTTGGCGGCACACTTAGGAGATGCGTCATAATGTGACAGGGCCTTTAGATTGGGTGTGTTGAGACTGTTACTGGCACACTTCACTAACAAATCACTGTGCACCGACACACTTCACTAATAAACCACTGTCATTATAATTAAAACATCGTTGTAGTACTTAACCCAATCGCGGTGGCCGAATCAGTAAAGCCATGTGGAAAGTCGGGAGTTTTAAAACCAGTCCAAATCAAATCAATGACTTGTAAAAATGGATTCTTGTATCTGCCTACCTTGGTGCTCGCCATTACTAGGATAGGGCAAGGACTGGTTAGCTCAGTATCAGGATAATTTGACCTGGGTGGGATATCGGGACATGGTGATGGCAACCTGGTCTCCCAGTGGGACAGCACTATGAAGTCATTATCGGTGCACACTGTTGCAAGTCTGTACCCGTCCTGAAATGACCTTAGATGTTGCCAGGACGTAAAACCCCAACAAGCAATCAACGAAATATCCAGGTAGTGCACTTACGGTACATACACCAGGATAGTTGAACACTATGCAGCGAATAACTCTTACAGTATCTTTGTCACAGAACCAATATTCTGGGGGTGGGGGGTGGGGGGGGGGGGGGGGGGGGGGGTGGTAGTGCAAATGGAATACAATCGAATCTACAATGTTACTCGAACCCAGACCGCTGCCATTCCGGGGCTAACATCGTTATTATTAGACCATCTAGGCTTCCTGATACAAGCACCCTACCCACGCCTTCCTGTTTATGAGTAGCGGGACGTAGCTCAGGCAGTAGAGTGTCCACAGGTCTGTGAAGGTGTCAGTCATCCTATCGATCCTGCTCAGTGAACCCATTTGCAGTTTCCATTCCAACCAATGGTCCACAACTGGTTCATCAAAGGCTGTGGTATATGTGCTGTCCTGTCTGTGGGAAAGTGCATCTACAAGATCCCTTACTGCTTATCGTAAAGAGTAGCCTATGTGGTGGCAGTATGTTTCCTCCAAAGAAATATGTCAGAATGACCATATGTTTGACGTCCAATAGCCGATGATAAAAATCAATGTGCTCTAGAAGCGTTGTTAAATAAAACTAACTTTCCTGTTTACGTGGCCTTTCGCCTGGGAAAAGAAGTGCACCTCATTACATTATTGAATCTTGACTGGAAGCAGACGACATTTGGTCGGGACAGACGACATGATACTGTTACGGCTGCGGCTAAGATTTAATAGAGGAACTGCGGGGCTGGATGGGCTAAGATTCTAGTCACAAATGTTCTATAACTGCCCGTCGTACTTACAGGGAGAGACAAGGAGATACAGATCAGATCTTCCTAAGACATCCCTCTCACATCAGTGTTATTTTCATTTGTAGCAAAATGTACCACAACTATTCTGTGTTCAAAAAGCTCACCATTAACTCTATTAAAGTTGCACAGTCCGATGGTTTTGAGTTTCTATAATTTTCTGAGATAAAAATATTAGGTTGAGTGCTTTAATCCATCATAAGCTAGTTTTAAGTGACTTTTATTTTAATTGGCTAACTTTTGAGATATTTGAAGTGCAACTTTGCTCAATTAATGTTGGCATACATGCCAAAGTTCTGACACCATAGGCTTCAGCAGTGTTTATATGAAATTGCCTCAGTATTCCCTTCTATGTGGTGACAAATTGTAAAAATATACGGATTTTCGGTTTCGAATTATATATTGGCAGAGAGCGTTATTAGTCTTGGGCGACGGAGTGGGACAATGTTATGTAAACTACAAGTAATAAGATCCCACTCCCATTATGACATGATATAAGCTATGTGAAATATATGTCCATACATGATGCCTAAGATTAATGAAGAGATGTTCCTATATAAGAGACAGTACATGATTGTTGAAATGCTTCTCTATGCATCCATAAAAGAGTGCAATTGGAGAAAGAGTCATTTTAACGGAGATCTATTGTAACTGTTTTCAGCTACCTGACCCTACATGACCACTGGGCCCGCACACCAGCCTAATCTGCATATACACACAGAACACCACCTGGGTTGAGTGACAGCCACCACTACTGGGGTTGTCACACTCCCAGGCTGTGGGGGTGCCTGATTGGCTGGCTGTGGGAATGCCCAGTCACCCACACTACCTTGGCCTTCTGCCCACACTAGCCTCACTTTGAGATTAATTAATTATTCAAGACACTGCTTCAGGCACACTGGAGAGTGATCACTCTACTCCTGGCTCTTGAGTGAGACACACCTACTCTTGAGCAGGAACCCCAGACACTCTGTCTGATGCTAGCAAAATTCATATATTCCAATTGAGTGTGAACACAGCCATAGGACTCCTGTCCCATGGGCTGCAGACACTGCTTTCTATACAGGCTAAAGTAGTAATGAGATACTGTGTGGCTAGAAGGTACAGGGAGTGGATGATAGATCACTGGTAGGTGGACAGGAGTTGGTGATATTAAAGCACAACTTCCCACTGTTGATCTGTGTGACTTGTCTTCATTCTTACTTAGTATTGGTTAAATGAGCTGACAGATAAGAGATAATGACGGGGAGAGTTTTGTAATCTTATCTGGTGTCCCAAACCTGACCGGGCATCCAGTAATATCACAAAATGTTTAATAAGTGCAGCAGTACCTAAACTAGATAATTGTTTTGGTTTTGAAAATTTGATGTTTTCATCGGATTATGCAGCTTTACGTCAATGTATATTTATCAATGCACTACCTTATATCATTGCTCACGGACACTGCCGCCCCCTGGTGGACACTTAAGGAGTTATATAATAGAACAAGCACTGCTCACGCCACACGGAAATATCTCCCCAAATTTAATTCGGTTCAATGGAGTTGATATATTATTATCTCTTTGTTTCACTTGTATTGTAACGCACAATATGGATTCGTCTACTATTGTGTTGACTGGCTTTAAATGTACACACAGAGGATTTACATAGGCCTATTCATGGGGGAGGGGGAGGGTTTCAAATTGCACACATGGTTCAGTTAGTTAGTGCAACTCGTGTTGGTGAATGCCTTTCGCCGGTGCTGCCATCTGGAAGCAAGGATCCTCGGCCACCTGCTACCTAATTTCACGTTGACGTTTTTACTTGTGTTTCTGTTCCATGGATACGGCTATAATTAGCTCAGAAGTGTGTTGAAATCATAAAGTGACTTTCCGCATATATTCTCATGTTACACTTGCAAGGTTGATAATGATGGATTGAATATGCAGGACAAAAATACACTCATATATATACATATATATATATATACACATATATATATATATATATGTATATACTAGAGTTCCATTTCATTAATTAGTTTCGCATTACTATATTAATATATATAAGTATTGTAAAACTTAACACCTCGATTTTAGACTGTTTGCAATCTACAAACAGTTACAAGCCATAAAACAAGAAGCAAATAAACAAGATTTTTACTAAAACAAAATTCAGAAGATTTAAATCAAATTGGATTAGTGCTGCCTATCGGTGAAAACAAGTGTTAACGCACTTATCCGTTGTGAACAGGGTAAATTAATTCATCACTAAAGAAAAAGAAATAATAATATTTAGAAAAAGATGTGATGATGAAACAATAAACATGACATTATAAACATGATTATATAAATTAGATCATGAAGCACTGACTATATAAATAAAAGGATATTTATGTATGGTATAAAATGATATATATATATATGATAGATCATAAATCATTGAATATTATGAATATTGTGATACATTTTTGCTCGGATTATAATAGAGTTGTCATTCACTCCTACCCTGGGAAGAGATGAATATTTTATCCAGAATATATGCTGAAGAAATGACTGATGATTGAAATAAAGATATGATTGATCCCCAGTCGGCCCACTCCCTTTCTGTGCGTGCAAACAATGAGTACTGTGTGTGATGACTCATCGGACAGTTGCTAAGATCTCTGATGGTTATCATCTCCCTTGAATCGTAGTGATATCTCCTAGTCCTATAGGCCTATTTCTTTATATTTTAATGCAATGTCAGCCATTTCTCTATACCTACAGGCAAATCACTTCAGTCCCTGTTCCACAAGGTTTACACAAGGCCACGGAAGTGTTCACACAAAGCTAATTGATATGGGCTACTTCACCTTTGTATTACAGTAAGTGGGTCGTGTTTGGCATTATACTTGACTTCTGCCAATTGCCTTTTCCAGGAAATTTGCTAATAATGTTTGTTTGTTGTTGTTTTATGTCCTAGCAACATCTAAGGACATATCAGGATGGGTACCGACTTGTGACAGTATGCATTCATGGTGACTTTATAGTGCTGCCCCACTGCGATATCAGGCCGTCAGCACCATGACCTGATATCCCACTAAGTCACATTATCCTAAAACTGAGCCAACCAGTCCTTGCCCTATCCTAATAATGCTGAGCGCCTGTCTAGGAAGCGACAAGTATCAATTTTTAAGTCATTGGTTTGACTCGACCAGAGTTCGAACCCACAAACCCATGGGTTTGGATCCCCCGATCTCCCAAAACAGGAGACAGACACTCAACTCATTCGGCCATCCTGTCTAGTCAATTTGCTAAAGGGCCTGTCACACTACAGCGTATGGCAGAAGCTTACGCGTAATGTGCCGCAATAATTTGAAAAACGTTATAGGTCCAGATAAGCCGACCTTTGTGCACTGCGGGAGGTCCCAGCGGCATATGAAGTGTATGTGTAGTGTATGCCTAGCGTATGGCTATGGTATCCCTACTGTATAGCGACGTATGCAAAGCATATGATGACGTATACTCAGCGTATTGGAACGTATTTTGATGGTTGGAGGTGACAGGACCAGCGTATGACTAACGTAGGCCACCATATACCGAACATGCTCCTAACATATCCCGACGTACCACTAACGTTCACGTAGTGTATGAGGAACGTATGAGCCATACACCGGCATAGGTTGAAAGTTTTGAACATGCACAAAACTTGTTCGGCGGCTCAACGTACGCTGACCTATGACGACCTATTATGAGTCTATACGACCTATGCCCAACCTATGCGTAACATATGACGCCGTATGCCGACATGTTGGTCGAAAATCAAATACGTTGGCATACACTAAGACTGTACACCATAGTGTGACAGCCCTTTTACAGAACGTTGTGAGTACGCCAGAGACACCCGGAGGGTGTCCGTTCAACGTATGGCTAACCTATGCCGACTTACCCCTAACGTGTGCATAACTTACGTCAACGTACGCCCAGCATAAGTCCAGCTTATGAGAACCATATGGGCCAAACGCCGGAATAAGTTGAACATTTTGAACATGCACAAATTTTTTTTTGCCGCTCTACCTATGCCGACCTATGAGACCTATGAAGAGTGTATATGACGTATGCCCAACCTATGCGTAACCTATGACGGCGTATGATGACGTATTGGTCGAAAACCGCATACACTGGAATACGCTAACGCGATAGGTCATAGTGTGACAGGCCCCTAAGAAAGCTGTGGGATTTATACTTTGCGCTAATACTCGTTTTATCTTAACTACAATATTAATTTCCATAAAGCTCAACAATATTTAAAACTGCTTAGAACTGCCATGGGATAGTTGGGATAGTGTAATCGAATGGGATGGCCTAATCAGTAGAGGGTTTGGTTTTCTGTGCGGGACGGAGTAAGATCGATCCCCGGCTGAGTAAAACTAAAGAATTTGATACCTGTTGCTAGGTTGGTATTTCTAGGATTGGCCAATAAGTGGGTGGGGTCAGAGTGATTCGGTGTTATAATAATATGACTGAGTGGAGCCTTAGATCATGGTATTGGAGATGTGGGGGCAGCACTTAAAAGCACATGGCTGTACTCCTTCTGAAATTACCTTAGCTGTTGCTTGGACTTAAGCACCAATGAACTAATGTTGAGCTAGTGCTCCAGAAAGGTTCTAATCCTTGCCTATTAGGTTGGTGCTCAAAGATCCTTTTTCCATTGCCATTCGAAAGCTGGTTTTATTTAACTCTAGAGCACATTGATTTTTATCAGCACACAGAATTGTCTAGTCCGGTGTGGTTCGAGCGTGATAAGTATCAAAATGTATTAAAATGTGTCAAAATGTTGCGATATCGGGTCAAAGGACGTTGGATGAAAGGACATAAAACGGACATGAAACGGACATGAACGGATAGCCAACGGATGAAACAAACTCAAACCGGACAAGAACCATAGACGTCAATCCGGTGGCATCCGTTCCAAGTTTTGTGCATGTTCAAAACTTGTTTGGACACAAACTGGACATCAACAGACTTTGGTTGGTTTCTTTCCGTTTCCCCCAATCCGGTGATGTGTGACAAGGCCTTTTGACATGAGATAAAAATGTTCACCCCTACCCACAGAAGAGGTGATTGGCAGGCATGTTTTAATCCAAGCCAAAATTGTTTCGGTATAAGCAAGTTGTAGGCTCCTGTTCCCAGCGTCCAGTGATGATCTCTATTGACGTAGAGTTGATGAAATCGGAGAATATGAACAAATCGACCCAACAAGGTGGGGGCCACCGAATGCTCCCGATTTGACATTTAAGGTTTATTAAGCTACCTAAGTGCATAGCGGGTTATGATAGATACGCATTTGAATAATACATTTAGCACATTGCAGTAAAGCCTCTCTAACCGACTACCTCCACAGATCCACCACTCCCCTATATCAATCGCTTCATTTGGCTCCTGATAATACCATTGTAAGGATATTCTAACCCCCTAAACCGACTACCTCCCTAAATGGACCACTTAATGTCGGTCCCGTGGTCGGTCGATTTAGAGATTTACTGTATATTGCAAAATCATGTGGTTATTTCCATACATTCAGCCTTCTGGTACTTTTTCTAACCGTTTTTTTAGTAGCCCTGTCACACAGACAGGGCTTCGGGAGTAATTAATTAAACACATGAATATGTCATTGCTCCCGGGCAAATAAGCCGAGATGGCTGATGTTGGGACAAACATAACGCTTTTTTCGGGCGGCCCCGTCCGTGGCAAGTGCCACTTCGATCTCGTGATTGCATGTACCGGCCTCCTCGGCAGTCCCGACCGACACAAGGTCATGTGATATGGTAATGGATGGGTATGTGATGGGGATGCAACAGGTGAAGATTATGCAATACATCATGATATAATGGACATAGGACATTACATAGACATTATTATACATAAAGCAGGGTAATAGCAGAATATGAATTTACTTTCAGATGTGATGATAAATCAGTGGTATATTTGGTCAGTCGTGGGGTGTTTTGCAGACTGCCCATCGGGATGTGTGGAGCCCCTGGCTCCTGGTTTTGCTGTGAGCTAATTGGTCACAGGGTTCGGTGTTGTGTATTGCGATTGGTTGAAGTGCGGGGGAGTGTATCGCCCTCCCCGCCTGGTGTGATGGGCGCCCCCTCTCCCCGCCCCCGTATGAGGGCGGGAGGCAGTGGGTGTGAAGCCTCTCAGTCTCTGCGCCCAGCAATGACCACGAATGAGCGTCCCCACTCATTCCACCCGTTGAATATGGATATTAAATATTTAATAAAGACTAAATTCAGTAATTGTTTTACTCGAGTCTGTATTTATTCTGGTAACCTAACAATATGGCCTACTGTAGATAAAAGATTCACCCGGTACTTGTAGTACACGGGTGAATACCAACCCTATATAAATACGGTCGAAAATAGCATTATTATGGAACAACAAGTAGAATGCCTGGCACCAGTGTCAAATGGTTACTTATATCAACACAGAGTTGGTGAATGAGAGAGAATGCAAAAAGACAAGATGGCGGCCGCAGAATGCCGTCGATTTCACTTTTAAATCTTATTAAACTAGATATTATATTATATTTTTCAACTCAAAGGTAGCGGGCTATCAATAAGACAGATGTAAAGAATAAATGTTGCTTCTTAAATTGTGAAATTAGGCTCTCAATTCTTTGACCCGCATTTTCAACAGCTTTTATATAGGGTTGGTTTGCACCCCTACTTGTACCTAGGCCTCCTGGTGTTATTAGTACATGGCATGTAGATCTATGTTTATACATCTAAATTGATATTCTTAATACATATTATATCAGAATAATTGTACATAAATTAAGGAAATTAAATAGAAGCAACATAAAAGGACATAATTAATGTGATTAGCATAATGAGATAACACTCAAATTTATTCTAGTTCAATGAAATCTACTGGTATACAGACCTTTGTATAGGCCACCATAGCATCACTAGATGCATTGCCACCATGACACAATAGACCCAGCCAGTTAAGCTGGAAAGTACCCAAATAGAGTGGTTCCAGATTCTGCCAATAGATGTCACTAACTTAACTGGACGAGTGTAATACGTGAAGAGAGCGGCGGTGAAATTCCAGAAGAAAAATACAATATGCCGTATATGTCCCAATAGACACACACTGTGCGAGTGCAGACACATGGATGCGCATCTATTCAAAGTTAAAGAATTTCATGGATTTTTTTTGTCGTGCCTCTGAAATAAAGTGGGATTGTCTTATTTTATGTGCATTCAGTCTGAATATGATCGTAAATGTGTGTGCGCTTTCAATCTTGAAATGCTGGGTGTGCTTCTATTGGGTAGCGTGCTTCTATTGGGACATATACGGTAATTGTCTTTTTTATTTTTATATCTATATATTGCAACTCACAAGGATAAGAGCTTGAATGCTGTTGCGATATGAATATCTGAATATAATCAGGCATTTTATTATTTTTCCAGGCATTCTTTACGGAGATATAGCATGGGAGTCTATTATGTAACTGAGGACACTTTTGCAGCTAGATGGGCGTTCCCATGCAGAGAAGCGATAACATTATACTACTCCCCTGACATTGCTTCTGCCCCTTATATCATTATAAATCAATTATATGTTAAAGCAGCATAGTATGGTGAAAACATCAAATTTTCAAAACCAAAACAATTATCAAGGTTTGATTCTACATTTCGAATTTAGATCCTGGTGCACTTATTAATTATTTGTCGCCATATAGAAGAGCTTAATACTGTTTGTTTGTTGTTGTTTTACGTCCTAGCAACATCTAAGGTCATATCAGGACGGGTACCGACTTGTGACAGTGCGCACTCATGGCGACTTTATAGTGCTGTCCCACTGGGAAACCAGGCCGCCGGCACCATGACCTGATATCCCACTCAGTCACATTATCCTGACACTGAGCACACCAGTCCTTGCCCTATCCTAATAATGCCGAGCGCCTGGCTAGGAAGCAACAAGTATCAATTTTAAAGTCATTGGTTTGACTCGACCGGGACTCGAACCCACGACCCCACGATCTACCAGCATGGGAGACAGACGCTCTAACTCATTCGGCCATCCCGGCTTAATACTGAGGCAATTTAATAGAATATATTACTGCAGAAGCCTTTGGTGTCAGACTTTTGGCATGCATGCCAAAATTAATTTTGCATGTTTGCACTTCAAATATCTCAAAAGTTAGCCATTTAAAATAAAAGTTACTTCAAGCTAAAGTAAAGTAGATTATACCGATCAACCTGATATATTTATCTCAGAAAATGACAAAAACTCAAAACCGTCGGACCATGCAACTTTAAATAAATTAAGAGCTGTTTCTTAATATTTTTCTTCATGTTTTCCTTCCTCTCATATACATGATGTCAGTGCCAAGCTGCTGGTCCAGCCTTCAGAGTTATTGTGGTCAAAGTTATTCATTGAATAGAAATCGACTTCAACGTTGCTGCTACTAACTCGTGGTCTAGCCATCATCCCCTCCTGGTCCCCTGGCCCTCTTTATGTGTGTGCTCTGTCTGGGAAGTGTGTTTTATCAGCTTTTCCACCAAGGGGCCACATGGCACGCAAGGGACGCCAGGGGGCAGCTCAATTGATATATTTTACTAACGAATCACCTGAGTGGCTTTAAGCAAATTCTTATTCCAATTTTATTTGATAACTAATATGTTGGAAACAAGGTTTCCCAGTTAAGGTCAGTTGACTGGGAACAGTTAACGTGTATCCGACGCTGTATATTATATAAGTGCGATGGACCAGTTTATACCCGCCAAGAGGGTGTGGACTATGGAACAACACACTGTAGTCGTGCCAGTGACATGGTATTCCAATAGGATACTATTGTGAAGCTACCATGAGTGTGTACTGTTATAAGTGCGATGGATCAGTTTATTGCAGGTTTTTCCTCCAAATTTGTAAAGAAAGATCAAAGTTAGTATTGTTTTCTATGGCAAATGCAGCAGTATTCACATTCGCATTCGCACCGATCGGTCCATGGGTCGATCCATTTGCAGCATTCGCATTCGCGTTCGTATTCGCATTCGGACGTATGGAAGCACCACTATTCATTTACATGGTTTCCGATTCTTTGCCGCATTCGCATTCGTATTCGCATGCCGGATACCGCGTATAAGGAATCTTAGCTTTAGTACGGGAAATTTCACAATTGGTCTTCTTTATTCCACTGCACTTTGTCCCTCACAGTTATAATGCTGAGCACCAGGCAACTGGATTGGATATAATTAATGGATTGGATATAATTAATAGATGTCATGCATCGAAGTGTTATATAGTAATTAATAGATAGCACTGTGTACAAATATAATTACTATATGACATATACCTACTCAATATATAGCAGTGTGTACTTATATAAATCACTTACTCGGACACAAGACAGAGACGCTTAATATGAATTTAAAGGTGACATTTCTTTTTTTTAAGAAATCAAACCTACAGGAGGTCGGTAATCATGATCGTGGAGCGACTGAGACCCTGGAGTTTGTGGGGTGACTGACACCCTGATGTTCATGTGGCAACTGAGACCCTGGTTGTTCTGGTTGTTCTGGTCATTAGGATGACTGATGGCCGGAGATGACCGAGTGACAGTTCAGCATCGATCACCGGAGTGATGGAAAGCAGGTAAGGCTAGATCAGCGCTCACCCCCCGAGAAAGAGGGTGGGTGGGGAAGTGAAGTTGCCAGCACGGTGCCAGGATAGCAAGTGGATGGATCAGTGGGAGAGTCGAGTAGATGAAAATAGAGAAGGATATTGCCTCGTTCACAAATTACACACGTTAGCCTCCGCCAACATGCACAATTCACTCACTCGGACACAAGACAGAGACGGTTGATATGAATTTAAAGGTGAAATTTATTTTAAAAGAAACCAAACCTATGGGAGGTCGGTAATCATGATTGTGGGGTGACTGAGACCCTGGAGTTTGTGGGGTGACTGAGACCCTGGAGTTTGTGGGGTGAATGAGACCCTGGAGTTTGTGGGGTGACTGAGACCCTGGAGTTTGTGGGGTGACTGAGACCCTGAAGTTCATGTGGCAACTGAGACCCTGGTTGTTCTAGTAATTAGGATGACTGATGGCCGGAGATGACTGAGTGACAGTTCAGCATTGATCACCGGAGTGACGGAAAGTAGGTCAGGATAGATCAGCACTCACCCAACAGTTAAGCGAGCACTGATGGTGCTTCACATACTTCAAGAGAAGTGAGGTAAGACCTCATGGATGATGTCTTCCAGGAGCCGGCCAGCATGAGGCCCGGTAGAGGCAGTCCGACCGCCTGGCAAGATAGGGCACCACCTCAACAGAGGTGGTGCCCAAGTTAACGTGAAGGTTTGGCATGAGGCAAGGCGGCTGTGGAAGCCAGCTTCAGGGGAGTGGGGAGGTATGGGGTAGTGAGGGGAAGGCCTGATGGGAGGAGGAGGGCAGTGTTATGTGGGGTCGGATTTACCAATGTGGCAAAGTTGAGCCAGGCATGGACCGGGCAACAAGTGGAGAGTGACAGGGCAGGGAGGCGGTAGACTAGCGGGCATGAGCCGGTGGCACGAGTTTTCGTGGAGTGAACTGGAATGAATAGGGCTGAATCAGAGAAGGTGATATGTTTAAGTGTGAGTGTATGTACCGGGGGCAACACCTCAGGGAGTTTGACGCCCCTGCCCTGCAGAGTTGTAAACCACTGCCTTGTGGTACAGGTTCTTGACAGAACCGAAGGCTAAGGGAGCAAACCCTAAACAGAAAACGATGTCACTGTGGCAACATTAAGGCCGGTTGATGTATGGAACTCCCAACATCTCCCGACCAGCCACTGCAGGGACAAATAGTTTTGTGCCTGTCTTGACATGTTCTTGCCGGTGTGAAACCTCTATTTGCTCCCCGAGAGAGTGCCGCTGATAACTTGCAAAAGCCAGCAGCACTTCAACACTTTTGCAGGCAGCTTTCATAAAATGTACAACTGTACGAGAGCGGCATTCAAGTAATGAAAGCAGTCTTTGTCTCATCGTGACCAACAGCATGATGATGATGATGATGATGTACCGGGGGGCAATATGGCTGTGATACATTGTCAGAGCAGGGTCAGGAACCCTATAAGGAGTGCAAGGATCAGGACATATGGTCTGGGCGCGAGGCTGTGAACTGGTGAAGGAAATTAATGATCATGTTAAGCCTGTCAGGAGACATGGGCGAGGCCTGGAGAGGGAGATGACAGGAGGACTTAAAGATTCCCTTTTTCATAACTGAAATCTCATGGGCCGTGAAGGCCGAATGATTGCCAGGGGATGCTGAGACCCACAGTTTAACTAAACTGAAGTAAATGCACATGGCTCGCGGGGATATTAATCAGGACAGATGGATCATGAAGGAGAGGAGATCATACATTGTGGGCTGGAGGGGGGAGACCTCATGAAGCCGACAGAACACCAGGTACCTCCGCACATGAGTGCGCTTATTTTGCCACCTCTCTGCCAGGGCGCTGGTGTACACGGACAGGAGGTGGTTGTGTGAGTCATCGAGTAGCCTGGAAGGTAGAGCCAACAAAAGTACTATCTTCCAGTCCGGGGTGCTTACAGAAAGAAATCAAGTATGTTAAACGAGAAGAGTAAATTTACTTCATTTAAGGCTAGCTGGGTGCACATGTCTTCTGCTTTATGTTTTAACTGAGGATTGGAGAACGATCTACTTAATGCATCGCCAGCACCAGTTCTGAGCTTGCTTTGTGAAAACCTTCTAGCTCGAAATTCTTCATGGCGGAGAAGAGCCATAGCTGTCTCGCGCAGGCGCAAAGGACTGGGTATTTGCCCCTGCCCGAGGACAGGACCTGTTGAAAGGCAGCACTATCGGTATGTACTCTTATTGTGAACTCGTGAGGGTTTGGTGGCAGGAGGAATGCAACTGGATAGACAAGGTTTATGGCTTCGAGGTGAGCAATCGTAAAGTCCTTAAGTGACCATGACTGAGGGTAGAGAGCTGCGTAGAAGCAGGTTGGAGAGAATGCTCCCTAACTAACAGTGTCGAATCGGACTCTATTACCCAGAGAGACCTGGCTGTAGAAGGGAGTAGGACAATGTTGTTGCATGCAGGCGTCGTGACGAGTCGATACAACAGTCACTGTCACTGGCGGGGGGGGGGGGGGGGGGGGGGGGGGAGGGGGGGGGGGGTGGGGGGGGGGGGGGGGGGGGGGGGGGGGGGGGGGGGGGGGGGGGGGGGGGGGGGGGGGGGGGGGGGGAGACCTACGTTTCACGGCTCCTTGGCACTGATGGTGAGGCTGTCTGTGGTGAGGGCGGTGCGGGGGGGGGTGCAGGGGGAGGGTGTTGAGAAAAGGGGTGTAACTCGTGGAAAAAGCACAAGAGAGCTTTCTGTCACATGTTTTTGAGGAGTAGATGCTGCTGCGGCCGCTTTGAGCCTCCTATTCTCGGGTGCTAGCGGAATAAGTCCGGTCCGCCTCGGTTTGCGTTGAATGTGAGTCATGATGTAAAATATTCCGACTTTTTAGGTCTGGTTCATAGAGTCGCCGGTAATGAGGGGCGTGGCAAGGTGGAGGTCGTTGATTCCGGTTCGACATGGGGAACACACGATGATCATACCTTTCCTATAAGGTTGTTTCCTTGGTTTCGGAGTTTTAGGAGGCCATCCACGCTTCTTACTCGGCGGCGGCATGATGGTTGGTTCAGGGCCAAAGGAAGCCCGTGCAGGTGAGTAACGTAGTCAAAGTGGGAGCAGGTAAGTGAAGTTGAACTGAAGTTACCAGCACGGTGCCAGGACAGCAAGTGAATGGGAGAGTCGAGCAGAGGAAAGTAGAGAAGGATATTGCCTCGTTCGCGAATTACACATGTTAGCCTCCGCCAACATGCACAATTACTGGATGTCCCACATGTACTAAATATATAACCGTCTGGACATATATAATTAACAGATGTCATGCATCTAATTTATATATATATATGTGTATATATTACACCCTGTACACATATAATTCACTCCACTCGAACAAAGAGACAAGGCAATTAGAACGTTTAAAGTATATTTATTTTAAAATAAATCAGGACCCATGGCAAGGCCAGCAGTTTCTCGTGTTGCTTATGGGTGATATTGATCCGGTGATCGTAGTTATGCTGCTCATCAGGCAATGCTGATAATGGGGGTTGATTGTAGTCAGTCAGTTTATCGAGTTGGCGCTCAAGCCACTTCAGCATAGGGAGTGTCCTGTGGGTGGGAGGGTGGGTGATCGATGTTGCTCGGGTGAGTTCAGGTGGCACAGTGACGGGCTAGCTGTAGGGAGCTTAGCAAAGAAAGCCAAAAATAGCCTTTGCCTCGTGGGTAAATTAGCAATGTTAGCCTCCTGCCAACCTGCGTAATTCACACCACTCGAGGTCTGATAACGGGGGTTGATTGTAGTCACTGGCCTGGTCAGAGGCTTGTACAGCACCCCTGCGGAGGCTGTGTATGGTATAGGAGTTCAATGAGCTGGTGGCGGCCACCGCAGTGGTCCTAAGTTGTGGACGAATGTTTGGGTGATGAGAGGGGCGCCACTAGGGAGGGCGAGGGCGAGGCCGTCAGGGAGGAGGTAAATTGTCTCAAGATAGTTTTTCCAGGCAGTAACCGGGCAGCAGGGGGAATTAGGAATGGCGGGGAGGCGAGAGCTGAGGAGAGGCGGGTTTTTGAGGACCGAAGGGTTACTAGAAGCTCATTCTTTTTAAGGCACACATCAACGAACCTTAATACATGGGGGGGGGGGGGGGGGGGGGGGGGGGGGGGGGGGGGGGGCGGCGAAGGAGTGGGCATCCCGGGGAAGGAGATTGCTTTGCCGCATTAAAGTTAAAGCTGCATAGTCCGTTGAAAACATCAAATTTTCAAAACCAAAATAATTATCTAGATTTGATTCTACAAATCTAACTTAGATAATGGTGTATTTATTAAAAATGTGTCGCTACATAGAAGGGAAGATCGAGTCAATTTAATAGAACTTCTTACTGTAGAAGCCTATGGTGTCAGAGTTTTGGCATGCTTGCCAAAATTAATTTTGAATGCTTACACTTCAAATATCTCAAAATTTAGCCATTTAAAATACACGTTACTTCAAATTAAAGTAAGGTAGATTATACTTTTTTTTATAGCGATCAACCTAATATATTTTTCTCAGAAAAGATCAGAAACTTAAAACCATCGGACTATGCAACTTTAAGAAACGTAGTAAAAGAGCTACAATATCTAGATAAGGAGTCGGCTTCAGACCGGTGTAAAGATTTCAAATTCCCCCCATATTCAAGTTCCCACCCGGGAACTTGAAAACGTTTTCAAATTCCTCCCAGGGGAATTTGAAAACATTTTCAAATTCCCTCCCTCGTTTTAACTTTCCCTCCCCACCCCCATTTTTGGGGAATTTTCTTAATTTTTGTAATTTTTTGTTATTTTTGATTATTTTTCATGACAAATATTATAATATACAGAGAATAGCAGAATGGAAATTATTACTAGTACAACAAAACATATTTAACCACAAATGACACAAAAAGTCTCCAAGATGGTTAAGAAACAAATATTATAGGTCTGAAATTTAAAACGTTTTTTAAAGTTTTTTAAACAATTTTAAATTCCCAGAGGGGGGAATTTGAAAATCGGGGGAGGAATTTGAAAACTGTTTTTAAGTTCCCCCCCAGGAATCTGAAAACGTTTTTAATTTCCCCGGAGGGAAGTTAAAAACATTTTCAGATTCCCGGGGGGGAACTTGGGAAGGGGGGGGAAGTTGAAATCGTTACACCGGCTAAGTAGGCAATTATCTTACGGAGATGACAAGCCGAGAGCTGAGGGGCAGAATTCGGGAGGTGCTTCGAGGAATTAAAGATGGCCCTTTTCATTACTGCAATCTCGGGCGCTACAAAGTGAGGATGGGAGCCAGGAGCGCCAGAGACGGAGATTTTCATTATCGCTCCAGGGGAACTAAGAATGGTTGACAGGAAGAGGAGGAAGGAAAGTAGGTCATATAAGGAGGGGGCAAAAGTGGGAACATCATGTAGAGTGCAAAATGCTAGATAACGCTTAATATAGGTCAGTTTATTCTGCCATGTTCTCGGGGCAAGCCCGGACTGGAAGAGCTTGATCGGGCGTTCGTGTAGATACAAGATTCACCCCGTACTGCTGCAGTAGGGGTGCAAACCAGCCCTATGTAAAAGGTGGCGAAAAAACGGGTCAAAGAATTGAGAGCCTAATTTAACAATCTAAGAAGCAACAATTATTCTTTACATATGTTTTATTATTTACCCGCTACCTTTGAGTTGAAAAATATAATATAATATATAGTTTAATAAGATTTAAAAGTGAAATCGACGGCGTTCTGCGGCCGCCATCTTGTCTTTTTTTGCATTCTCTCCCATTTCACCAACTCTGTGCCTATATGCATAATATGGGTAGCCATTTGATACTGGAGCCACATACTGTAGCCTCACTTCCATATTAATGCTATTTTCCCCCGTATTTATATAGGGCTGATCTTCACCCGTGTACTACAAGTACCGGGTGAATCTTTTATCTAGCGTTCGTGGTGCTTCAGTGTGTAGCCTGAAAGATAGAGGCAGACATTATACTATCTCTCATGGTGCGGGTTATTACAGGAGCATGTCAAGAATATCAAGGGAGAGAATCAGTTTTACTTTGGTTAACTTACTCACGGAACATAGCCGTGCTGCTTTTTGTTTCAGACTGTTATTTTGGGACGACCTGCTCAGGGCGTCGGCCAGAATTATTAGCTGGTGACCTGGTTTGTGAATTATCTCGAGCTCGAAAATTATTAGCTGCCGCCAGGAACCATAACTGTCTGGCACATGCACAAAGTAATGGGTCCTTGCCTTTTGCTGACGATAGGACTAACTGGGACGCTAAATTATCGGTATTCACTGTGATGATGGAGTTCTGGGGATGAGGTGTGGGGGTGGGTGGGGGTGGGGGGTCGGGGGGAGCAGAGGGCAGGCATCGTTGCTTCACCCAAAGCTATCTTTTTACGTGCATCTCCTCTCGTAATAAAATTGTGAGGAAAGAAAGTCATATCTCTCTGATGGTGGAGCGCTGGTGTGGCTTCAATGACAGCCGCTGTTGCGGATGGGCAGTGCGGGCCGGTGTCGCGGTTTAGATTCTCCGTCGGTTTACATTCTCCGCTCGGGGTTCTGCGCATGCGCGTATTCGATTAACACGACCCGGGCGACTTGGGTCACCCGAGTTGCTAGAAATTCAAATAAAACACCGCGAGTGGAGTTGACAAAAACACATGCCGTTTTGGATTAAGCCACCATTTTTCCCATCCGGAGCATGGAGAAGCGTATTCGATTATTCAACCCGAGTCTGTAGGATGTGCGCATGCACCAACAAGTCGGTCGGGTCACCCGAGTTGAATAATCGAATACGCCCAATCTGGCGGAAAATGCCGTTCGATGTTGATGCATGCGCAGAACCCTCGCGTAGAATGTAAACCGCCTGAGAATCTAAACCGACACACCGGCCTGAGCGGCGGTGGGGGT
>CM059191.1:38555700-38640700 GCA_030323885.1 Branchipolynoe longqiensis
CGAGGCCGAGGTGTTGAGGGCGGAGGTACTTGCGAGGTGTACTGGTGACAAGGAGGGCGGGCGTGAACAGGTGTGAGCAGCGGGGGTGGGGGTGGGGGGTGAGGGGGCGTAGCAGGCGAAGGTTGGGCAACACTGGGGCAGAGCGTTTGCCTGGGGGTTTGTGCCGGTGATGCGGATTCCGAGGGACACCAGTTTGCCAGGGACACTTCCATTCAAATGCATTGTTAACGGCCATGAGCAAATCTTCATACAGAAGAAGTCAAATATCTCCCAAATTACACCATCTAGAAACAAATCGCCTGGTACACATATAGAAAACATCTTTACCATAAAGTCTATTAAATTTATAAGGTTAGGGTTCTTGAATTCTATTAATTTTGAATAAAACGAACGTTTTGCACTGCGCGTACCGTCAAACTCAAGGCATTGTCAATGGTCATGAGCAATGTTCATACAGAAAATACAGAAGAAGTCAAATATCTCTCAAATTACACCATCTAGAAACAAATCGTTTGGTACACATATAGAAAACATCTTTACCAAAAACATTATATTAAATTTATAAGGTTAGTGACGATGCTGTTCGATTTTGACGCATGTGCAGAAGCGATGTGTCCCTCGCAAACTGGTGTCCCTGGGAAACCGCAACACCGGTACGGGGAGATGTCTGAACGGGCCTGACGCCGCCTTCTCGGCCACAATCCATTAACACGACCCGGGCGACTCGGGTCACCCGACTCGTCAGAATTTCAAATAGAACATCGCGAGTGGAGTCGACAAATACATGTGCCATGTGCAAAACGACCCGACGCGAGTAACCCACCTCTTGGCTGGGGTGGCTAGGAGCGATCACGTCACATTTGCGCTGGTACCGTCCTGCAGGATAACAGCCACCGGTACCAGTCATACATGTTTTTTTTGGGTAATAACATAGATTAATGAAATGGAAATATCACTAAACTATGCCATCATAAAACGATTTAAAGCCTATTTTGCTGTAGTTATATGAAGCCACCAGTTTTTCCACCCCGAGCATGGAGAAGCGTATTCGATTATTCGACCCGAGTCTGTAGGATGTGCGCATGCGCCAAAAAGTGGCTCGGGTCATCCGAGTTGATTAATCGATTATGCTCCTCAAGTGCGTCCAGCCTGGCGGTGACTTCTGCATAATGACTGTTCTCACTTTGGAGCCTCCGAAGGGTAACCTGGTCTGACTCGCATGTTGAGGTGCCTGGTGAGGTAAACAACTCCGGTTGTTCCGTCCGAAAAGTGCTAGGTGACGACTGCTGAGTTTGTTTGTTTGTTTGTTGTTGTTTTACATCCTAGCAACAGCTACCATCATATCAGGATGGGTACCTACTTGTGACATTGCGCACACATGGCGACTTTATAGTGCTGTCCCACTGGGAAACCAGCCCGCCGGGACACCATGACCTGGTGTCCCACTCAGTCACATTATCCTGACACTGAGCACACCAGTCCTTGCCCTGTCCTAATAATGCCGAGCGCCTGGCTAGGAAGCAACAAGTATAGATTTTTAAGTCATTGGTTTGACTCAACCAGGGTTCGGACCCACGATCTACCAGCACGGGAGACGAACGCTCTAACTCATTCGGCCATCCCACCTGGTTACGACTGCTGAGAGTCCTGGTCCAGGCAGGGGTCACACGACGACGGGGCTGCTCTGTAAGGCTCACGACCGCGTTCCAAGGTGTAGGAAGGTAAGAGAGGGCAGAGGTGGTGATCGATGTCACTCGGGGGAGTTCAGGTGGCACAGTGACGGGCTTGCTGTAGGGAGGTTAGCGAAGAAAGACAAAAATAGCCTTTACCTCGTGGGCCAATTAGCGATGTTAGCCTCCTGCCAACGTGCGTAATTAATAGATTACATACATATAATTAATATATATTGATTTATATATATTACAGTAACCCGATAATAATTCATTAAATAGAAGTCCGTATATACTGGACTTCTATTTTATGAATTATTATCGGTGTCCAGATAAGGTGCAACCAGAGACACCATTAAAGGATAATCAGTGTACGGATAATTATACTCGTATAATGCTTATACAGCACATATATATATATATATATGCATATATACATATAGACATATAGACATATATATATATATATATATATATATATATATATATATATATATGAAGTGGGCAAGACTATAATCGAGCTGCTCGCGAAGCCAAGCCCGTATTGGCCAACAATTGTGAGGAAGGGTTCACTGCTGTAACTCGTTGCTAGGAGACGTGCCGCGGAGTCCCGCGCTACTCTCCTAGCAACGTAGAATGGTCGAGCGGGTGGGCTCAGACCCATCGTTCTGATGTTGGGTGTTCTCTGTGGCAGAGTGGTTAGAGTGTCTGACTTTTTTCTAAGTCGGCCTCCTAATCTGAAGGTTGGCGGTTCAATTCCCCATGCCCCACCTCTGCCAATTTCGATGTCCACCGCTGTGTATAACTTACAGCGTCATCAAAGGCTGGTTGCTCTCATACCATGTCTATGTAGTGTGGGAGGTTAAAAATCCCTTGGGTCATTAAAAGTGTAGGCTCAGGCTTTCTATCGACAAACTGTCTAATGGTGAAAACAAGTCTATTCAGACTTATCCATGATAGGCAGTATAAATCTTCAAGGAAACTTTTGAACAATGATCTTTTATTATCTCTATTATTAAGGGCCTTCCATCCAGCGGGCTGTAGGAAGCCTATCACCCCCCCCCCCTCTCTGGGGAAACAATAACCACCTTCTTAATCCGAACATGAATCGCATTAGTAATATATAAATGAGAACATAATATCTTGGGTGTTTATAAGTGACAGCGGCGGCGGAGTACACCGACTGCTTAGTTTTTGCACCACCTGAAGTCATACAACTAAATATGGTGGGGAGGAGAGCCAGTAAACTACGTAAATAACAAATATAGGTATATTAAATGCGGGAGGGGATAATCCCGTACATAGATGCCACTCTGGCTATCCGCCCAGAGCCTGGGTTTCATCATACGAAGGTGGTCAACCGGCGGCGGGACGAGAGGCAGTGGCAGCCCGCGGCAGGCCAGGAAATTCACACGGAAAATTATGGAAACAATTAGGAAAACAATAGCGAATGGTTAAATAAATATATATATCTATATGTGTGTAAATGAGTATATATATATATATATGTAAATGAGTATATGGATCGTGAGCACTACTGGTTACCGTTGACAGTGTCCGTCTAACTTCGAGGAAGGTGTTTGTGGGAAGCTAGGATACTAATTGATCAAATGGAACCGCAATAAATATATATAAATATATATTTATAAATGAGTATATGGATCGTGCGTCTGGTTACCGTTGACATTGCCACGGCTGGCTTCCATGCGGGTGGTTGTGGGAAGCTGAAGGACCGCACGCACCTGGCGGTTTGAAAGGCCGACATGACAATGAGGGCATGTGAAGATTGCTATAGAAAATCAATCACTTCAAGATGTTCACCTCGCACTACCAGAAACTGGTGCCTTATTAGTGGAAGCGGGAATTCAGTTCGCCTTTCAGCAGTGTCAATATGGCCATGGAAAATGGACGGGGATTAATTAATACAAGCTCTTGAAAGTGTAGGGATGAAAGATTTACGGGATTTCGCGGATTTCCGCGATTTTTTATATTTACCGATTAATATTAAAACTGCATAGTCCGATGAAATATCAAATTTTCAAAACCAAACCAATTATCTAGATTTGATTTTACATATCTAATTTAGATACTGATGCACTTATTAAGTATTTGTTTCTGCGTAGAAGGCAATACTGAGTCAATTTAACAGAACCTGTTGCAGAAGTCTATGGTGTCAAAGTTTTGGCAAGCTTGCCAAAACTAATTTTCCATGTTTGCACTCAAAATATCTCAAAAGTCTACCATACAAAATAAAAGTAACTTTGAACTAGTGTAAAGTAGGTACTTGTGATCGATCTAATATATTTATCTCAGAAAAAATACAGAAATTCAAAACCACCGGACTATGCAACTTTAAACAAACTATATTATATATAATATATGACAGCATTTGATTTGTCCAAATTCTGTCTGTATGACCTCAGGTGTTGCCAGAACATCAAACCCAAGGAAGAAAGCGATAATATAGTCACAACAAGGACAGTTGAAACCTGACTTCTGGCATTTTTCCGCGATTGCCTGACAATTCAGGAGAGGAGGCGGACGTATAGTATGGAATTTTATTTGAGAGAGGTAGTAGATAAGTGAGTAATGATCAATACATAAGGTGAGAGTCAATAGTCATATGAAGTAAGTGAGTAATGTTCAAATTCAAGTGTAAGGCAGTATCAAGGAAGTAATGATCAAGTCTAAGGTGAAGGTCAATAGTAATAACAAGTAAGTGCGTAATGTTCAAAGTCAAGTGTGTAGGTAAGTCGAAATCGTCAATAGAGTCTTAGGTGACCCGGGCCTCAACCTTAACATGTAGTTGGGTGGGTGGGACGGTGAGAGGAGGTCTTGTCGGTGTGGTGGGAGGCGGAGAAGTGGCCGAGTTGATGGGGAGGCGGAAGGAAGGTGGGGGGGGGGGGTACCAGCGGCAGGAGCAGCGGGGGAACCAGCGGCGGAACCAGCGGAGGCAGTGGGGGGGGGGGGGGGGCTATGGTGGCGGCACCTGGAGGAAGTGGGGTGAGGGAGGAGGAGGTGGCGGCGTGTAGGAGGGGGAGGGGTGTGTGAGGGGAGGAGTTGGTGTGAGTGTAGGTTGTGGAGTGGGTTGTGGGGGCGAAGGGAGGGGGGAGGAGGTAGGGCCGGGGGAGGGTGGCCGCCCGCCTCCCCCGAATTACCCATATTGCCGCAGCAATATGGACAATTCAGGAGAGGAGGCGGACGTATAGTATGGAATTTTATTTGAGAGAGGTAGTAGATAAGTGAGTAATGATCAATACATAAGGTGAGAGTCAATAGTCATATGAAGTAAGTGAGTAATGTTCAAATTCAAGTGTAAGGCAGTATTCAAGGAAGTAATGATCAAGTCTAAGGTGAAGGTCAATAGTAATAACAAGTAAGTGCGTAATGTTCAAAGTCAAGTGTGTAGGTAAGTCGAAATCGTCAATAGAGTCTTAGGTGACCCGGGCCTCAACCAAATAGAGTTGAGAGTGCCCGGGTCGCGACCGTGAAGGCCTCTTTGGGGACGTAGGAGTGGAGGGCGGACGACCGCCAGTGGCCGAGGTCGGCGACGTCCTTAATGGCGGCACCGGCGGCGGCGCACGCCTGTGCGGCACCCCGACGGAGGCTGTGGAGAGTGTACATGGTGGGGTTCGGGGACCCCGAGTGATGTAGGGCGGCCCGTAAGGCCGTCGTGAGAGTCTTCACCGTCAAAGGGGATCCGTCCGGTGTCATGAATGCCGGGTCGAGGGTGTCGAGTGGGGTGGCGCCCGCGTATTGTCTCCAGGCGCGGACAGGGCAGCAGATGGAGCTCGGTATGCTGGGGATCGTTATGGCGTAGTGGTCGAGGCGTCCTTTGGAGGTCTTAGTCGAGCGGACTAGGATGGTGAGGTGTGTCGGGTGAGGCGTGACCTCGTGGTACCTTATGGTGTGGCCCGGGTCGTCGGGCCGACCGGTCACGAGGAGGTTCCCTTGTCGGAGTAGGGAGAAGTACCCGATGAGGAGTGCCGCTGTGAGCACCTTGGCGTTGCGGCCGGCCCGGAAGAGGAAGGTGGTGACGGCGCGGAGGTCCGTCGGGGTGAGGGGAGGGGCCTGTCGTGGTACATGGCCGGAGTCCCGGAATATGCCCCTCTTTATGATCTTGACGAGATATGAGTCGAATGCTCTCGTCTTGCCGTCCTTGAGCTCGACCCATGTCCGAGCGGCGCTGAGGTGGTTCATCACGGCTCCCGGGGATCGGAGCAACAATGAGATTGAGGCGAGGTATGATGCTAAGTCGCTCTGGGTTGGACGGGCAGGGTTGTAGTCCGCGTCGAGGGCGTGTGTGAGGTATGTGGCTATCTGGCGTCGTTTGTTCCTCCAGGTACCCTTGGCCAGGCCGGCTCTGAAGAGGTGGGCAAGTCGATGTTGTTGTTCCTGGTTTCCTGGTGAGAGAGAGGCAAATATGTGTCTCGAGCCAGGCTATTCGTCCGGGTCGAGTATGGATGTAGCGTGGACGACCCGGACGCGGACGAGATCCATGTCGTCCACGAATCGATCCGCCTTCCGCCTGGCGGCCCGATCGAAAGGCGCCCTGCTGAGGGCGTCGGCAAAGGCGATCTCGGTGCCGGGCTTGTGGACGACTCGGATCTCGCACGAGTTGAGTGCCGCAAATCTCCATATCGCTCGGGCGCAGGCGCAGAGGGTGGGGTCCCTGCCCGCTCCGGATTCGAGGACGACCTGGGATGCCTGGTTGTCGGTGTTGATGACGACTGCATAATCCTGGGGGTTGGGCGGGGTCAGGGCGTGGAGGGCGACAATGAGGTTTATCGCCTCCAGCTGTGCGATGTTGTGTCCGTCTGCTATGTATTCTGGTTGATACTCTTCCGTGATGTACCCCCCTGGGGAGTGCGCTCCCCCGGCGAGGAGTGATGAGTCGCACTCGATCACCCATTCGAGCCTGGGTGGTGGGCGGAGCAGGACGACGCCGTTCGATATGTGTGCGTATTCTTTGAACCATTCGATGTCGAGGGTCATCTCATGGGTTATTGTGTGTTTCCCGCTGTAGGGGGCGGCTCTGAGTGCCGCGAGTATCCGATTCATGTATCTCCTGGCCGGGCGCACGCACTTCGCGATGTGCTGGAGTCGTCCGACCAGCCGCTGGAGGTCCTTTCTCGAGGCCTTGGATCCTGTCGTCCAGGCGGCGCACTCGGTGACCACCTCGTGCAGTTTCAGTGCCGGTATGCGGACGACCATGTCTGTAGTGTCCACCTCGAAGCCGAGCCATTCGACCTTTTGTGAGGGCGGGATACACTTGTGGGTCGCGAGTTCGAGGCCGAGGTCAGCGGCAAGCTGGACTGCGTCGACGTATGCCTCGACCGCCTGGTACTCTGTGGGTGCCGCTCCGACAAAGTCGTCCAGATAACACAGTACGAAGTGTCCCTTTTTTCGTAGCAGGTACGTGACGGCATTGGTGGTCCTCGCGCATGCCATGGACGACGTGCGGCACCCAAAGGGAGGGGCGATGTCAAAATAGAATTTGTCATCTAGTGTGACCCCGAGGAGGGGGACGGAGAGTGGGCAGGTGCGCAGTTGGCGGTATGCGCGTGCGAGGTCGATTGTCCATATCCACGCCCCTTGTCCGATGCGGGTGACCTCGTCGGTGAGGTTCGTTATGTTCGGGAGGGTGTAGGTGACTGGTCGTCCTTGGTAGTGGGCTTTCCGTATCCCGGAGTTAACGCTAGCTCCTCTGGGGAAGCTGAGGTCGACGATGACCCGGCGCTCAGTGGTGTTCTTTTTTGCGCGGGTCATCATCGGGCTGGTCTGTGCCCATGGGTGGAATGGTGGGTGGCTGAAGGGGCCGAGGAGGGCACCCCGAGACGTTTCATCTCGTATGTATTTCTCAATCCATTCGAGGTTTTGAGGATCTTCGCGATGGTTTGCTCTTGAAGGTACGGGTGCCGTGTCGGCTGTATAGTCGACAGGCCAGCCGTACTCAAGGAAGTCGAGTAGCTCGGTGTCATGATAATCGGGGAGTAGTGCCCTCCACCGGTCGATCCTGAGTCCCGATGGGACTGGGATGCGTGCGACGACATGATTGGGAAGTGCCGTTTCCCTTACCTGGGTATATATGTACTGGTATACCTGGTTGACCCATTCCGCGTCTGCCGCTACTGGCCATATCTTGTCGAGTATGGTCCTGTATGAGAGGGGGGTGTGGGGAGGGTTGTAAGAGGTGATGTCCCGGTCGCCGCAGTCGTCCGTTACGTCGTCAATGTCCTCCGACGCGTGGGCACGTTGGTGGTATGTTAGTAGTGCGTCAGGTGGTTCGTCGTGGTGTGTTGGGTGGTGGCCGCTGTGTTGGTCGGGTCGTGCCGAGGCGATGGGCTGTATGCATGCGACCGTGAGTCCGGTGGCGCAATGTCGTGTGACGACGTCAGCGGTGGCGGCTGTGGTCAGTGCGTATCGGTGGTGGCGGTCGTTGTTATTGGTGGTGGGCGTGCGGTTGTGTGTCGGTGTGTCGTGTAGTGTGTCGGCCGGGGCGTGGCTCCCAGCTCCTCCTGCCCGAGGTGTTCGGGTTGGGCTGGGTGTAGTGTGGGCAGCGTCTGCCGTGGGTCGGTTGCTGCTGGTGGGAGTGGCAGGCGGGGTGGGGCTGTAAGCTGGTTGTAGGCAGTGCTGTATAGCTTCCATGCTATCGTCTCCTACCCGGGGTGTTCGTGCCACGGGTGGGGTTGTGGGTGGGGTCGTATTTGAGTTTCCGGCTGTGGTGCTTGTTCCGGCGTGGGGCGAGTCGGTGGTGTCGGGTAGGCGAGCCCCGTAATGGTCGTTACGGGGGCTATTAGTGCCGCCGGCGGTGCGTCTGGCGACTGATGTGTCGGCGCCGGCGCGGCGGGGGTGGGTGGTAACGGCGAATGGCGGGGTGCCGCCGGTGTGGGTGGGGGAGGGGTGTGTGTCTGTGGTGTGTGCGGGGCCGCTCACCACGTGGTCTTGTGTGGCGGTTGAGTTTAAATGTGTTAGGGAGCTGCTCTCGGGTGTGGCGTGGGGCCCGTCTGGTGACGCGTCTGTGTCCACGTGTTGTGATATGTCCGAGTTTGATTGTTCGCCTGGGTTTTGGCGGGTTCGTCGTGCCCATAGTAGTTTTAGGGTTGGTTGGCGTGCGTTTTGTGGGCTGTGGGGGAGGCGGGGTGTTTGGTGGTTGGTGTCAGGTGTGTAGGCGGAGGTGGTTGGGGTGGTTGGGGTGGGGTTATGTGGGTTGGGGGTATTTGGTTCTGGTTCGTATGTGTGTCTGTCGGGGCTCCAGTGTTTGATTGTATTTTGTAGTGTGCGTGTGGCGGAGACTAGTCTCATGGCAGGTTGTGGGGGGGTGTGGGGGGAGGGTGTGTGGGTTGTGGCGGTTTGTTCGGCCTGGCCGGGGCCTATCACTGAAAATCCGCCCTCTGTTCGTCGGTCTCGGGTGCCGCCGCCGCCTTGCGGTCTGTCTGCCGCCTTTTGTTGTTACAATCTTGTTCTTTGTGTGGGTTTGCCTTCTTGTACTTGTTGGCGCACCATCCGCACACGTGCGCGCGTCGTTCGCTGCCAGTGCCGTGTGAGGTGGAGTGGCCGCAGTCTGTTCCCCAGTTCCACCTGTGGCAAGGTCTGCCGTCAGTTTCGTGGTTAAACTCGGGCCTTTTGTATGGGGTGTTGATGGGTGCTGTCTGTTGTTCGTCGCTCCTGTTCTGTACCGCACGTGTGTTTCGGTTCTTTTCTTCTTTCTGGATGCCAGCAAGGCATGCTGCGCGTTGTAGGTCTTTAATTGCCTGTTGGTCTTTCCAACCTTTCGGTAGTCGTCCGTCGTCCACCATGGCGAACACTTTTTCCGACCAGGCGAGGCACGTGTCCCATCTCCAATCTGCTGCCATCTCGAAGATGTCGTCCTGGTGGTCTAGTATTGGTCTAGTCCAGGACTGGGGCACCTTGGGGTCTATGACTGGCATATGACAACATGGTGGGGCGCCAGGATAGCGCAGCAGGAACCAGCCCGCAGCGAATATAGCAATAATATATTGTGGGTTAATAATAAAGGCAGCATTAAATGCTAGGATCCTGCAGGATATAGGAATATAGCTCCGCCCCTTTATACTCATAGTAATAAATTATATATCCCATATATGTAAATGAGTATATGGATCGTGAGCACTACTGGTTACCGTTGACAGTGTCCGTCTAACTTCGAGGAAGGTGTTTGTGGGAAGCTAGGATACTAATTGATCAAATGGAACCGCAATAAATATATATAAATATATATATATATATTTATATATTTATAAATGAGTATATGGATCGTGCGTCTGGTTACCGTTGACATTGCCACGGCTGGCTTCCATGCGGGTGGTTGTGGGAAGCTGAAGGACCGCACGCACCTGGCGGTTTGAAAGGCCGACATGACAATGAGGGCATGTGAAGATTGCTATAGAAAATCAATCACTTCAAGATGTTCACCTCGCACTACCAGAAACTGGTGCCTTATTAGTGGAAGCGGGAATTCAGTTCGCCTTTCAGCAGTGTCAATATGGCCATGGAAAATGGACGGGGATTAATTAATACAAGCTCTTGAAAGTGTAGGGATGAAAGATTTACGGGATTTCGCGGATTTCCGCGATTTTTTATATTTACCGATTAATATTAAAACTGCATAGTCCGATGAAATATCAAATTTTCAAAACCAAACCAATTATCTAGATTTGATTTTACATATCTAATTTAGATACTGATGCACTTATTAAGTATTTGTTTCTGCGTAGAAGGCAATACTGAGTCAATTTAACAGAACCTGTTGCAGAAGTCTATGGTGTCAAAGTTTTGGCAAGCTTGCCAAAACTAATTTTCCATGTTTGCACTCAAAATATCTCAAAAGTCTACCATTTAAAATAAAAGTAACTTTGAACTAATGTAAAGTAGGTACTTGTGATCGATCTAATATATTTATCTCAGAAAAAATACAGAAATTCAAAACCATCGGACTATGCAACTTTAAACAAACTATATTATATATAATATATGACAGCATTTGATTTGTCCAAATTCTGTTTGTATGACCTCAGGTGTTGCCAGAACATCAAACCCAAGCAAGAAAGCGATAATATAGTCACAACAAGGACAGTTGAAACCTGACTTCCGGCATTTTTCCGCGATTGCCTGACAATGCTATTCCCATGGAGGAAAATCCGCGCTTTGGCACCAAGGTCACGGCCTGATTTCCGCATTTTTTGTCAGAGACCACTTTCATCCCTGAAAGGGAAATGCTTGATTATATCATATTGAGAATCGATATCATCGCTATGCTCCTTATGATAAAGATTCCAGAAATGTAGATGCACAAAAGTGATTAGTGTTTGTTTTTTTTATTTGTAATGCAACATCCATTGAGAATGAATTTTGCATTACATTTTATTTAATTTAATTGAATGTCTGTGTACATATATGTAACTGTTTCAAAGATCACTTCCCTAGCATTGACAACTGATATATTCAGGTTGTGAATACATATTTAACATCTCCCTATATAAACGTATGTTGGTTATTACTGGATTAAAAGAAAGGTTTGAGGGTGTTTCTTTTCGTTTTAGAATATAGAGCTCTATATATCTTAAGTGATTTCCTTGTGAAGTGATTCCTTAAAGTTCCACAGTCCGATAGTTGTTTTTTTTCGGGGCATATTTTCTTTAGACCTGTCATGATATGCCGGACGCAGTGGCCAATGAAACATTTTTTTTGTTTAACCAAAACACATACTTACATTTGATTCTATATATCCAACTTATGTACTGGTGCATTAACTAAGGCTTTGGGGCAGCATATACAGAATAATCAATGAATTTATTACCCCCATCCCTTTGGGCACTTTTGGACACAGCCATTAGGCAGGAAGAATACTAACCAATTAGGTCAATCTTGTGACCTTATTAGTCCTACCCTCATTCCCAGTACCATATATGCCATTAGTCAGGTTCCACACTACCTACATATTAATAGGTCATTCCTCATCACATGACCATCGCGAGATGTGAATCCGGGTGACAACAACGAGACTTTTAACAAGCTTGCTGAAATGATTCAGCTCAAGTTGCTCTAAAAATAACCATTTTCCATCAAAATGACTCCGGAATAATGAATAGTAGGTTATAATAGTCAACTTGATATATTTATCTAAAAAGTTATGCAAAAATTTGGAAGCCATCGGACTATGCAACTTTAAGCTTATCATTAAGCCGCTTTAGTTTGTTTGTTTGTTGTTGTTTTACATCCTAGCAACATCTAAGGTCATATCAGGATGGGTACCGACTTGTGACAGTGCGCACTCATGGCGACTTTATAGTGCTGTCTCACTGGGAAACCAGGTCACTGGCACCATGAACTAGTATCCCACTCAGTCACATTATCCTGACACTGAGCACACCAGTCCTTGCCCTGTCCTAATAATGCCGAGCGCCTGGCTAGGAAGCAAAAAGTATCAATTTGTATGTCATTGGTTTGACTTGACCGGGGTTCGAACCCACGAGAGTTTGCTTTATTATCATTAGGGAGCCGCTGTTTCTTTGTTGGGGGTTTATCTACTAGCAACATCTAAAGTCATATCAGGATGGGTACCGATATGTGGAGGTGCGCACTCACAATGGCTTTATAGTGCTGCCTCACTGGGAGATCGGGCCACCGGCACCATGACCCAATATCCCATACAGTCACATTAACCTGATGCTGAGCAAGCCAGTCGTTTCCCATTCGTAGTAATGCCAGGCGTTAGGCTAGGTAGTGATAAGTATCAATTGTGTAAGTCGTTGTTTTGACTCTCCCGGGATTCAAACCCCCGACTTTCCGTATGGGAGCTCAGCGCTCTTACCCAATCGGCCACTGTGTCCGGCTCATCAGGCAGCAGCTCACCATGAGGTGAGGTATTTATAGCATGTGGTTTTGTAGTGGAGGTCTAGCTGGTATTGACCGAGCGCAGACTGGGCGCAATGGGATCTGGGTGAAGGGAGGTTAGGGTGAGGGTGGGGATGGGGTGGGGTGCGGGGGTGGTGAGAGTGGTACTGGTAGTGAGGTGCGGATGGAGCTTTTTTTTAAATTTCATGTTGGGCAGAAACAAATTAGATTTGCTTAGTCTCGTCTTAATCATCATCATCAGGCTGTCGTTCGCAATGCAACAAAGACTGCTTTTATTTCTTAACCGCAGCTATTTCGTGTGGTTGTGCATTTCATATAAGCTGCTTGCAAAGTGTTGAAGTGCTGGTGGCTTTTGCAAGTTACTAGCAGCACTCTCTCGGGGAGCAAACAGAGGTCTCACACTGGCAAGAACACGTCAAGACAGGCGCAAAATATTTGTCCCTGCAGTAGCTGGCCGGGAGATGTTGGGAGTCCCCTTCATCACCGCCCTTAATGCTGCCACGGAAGCATGGTTTTCTGTTAGGGTTTGCTCCCTTAGCCTTTGGTTCTATCAAGAACCTATACCACAAGGCAGTGGTTTATAACTTTGCAAGGCAGGAGAGTCAAACTCCCTGAGGTATTTTAGCAGATAGGACCAAGTCACAGGTAGGTACTGCATTACCCGCATACCTCGTCTTAATAGAGTTGCATAATCCAATGGTTTTGAGTTTCTGCTAATGAAATTTAGATAAATATATTGGGTTGATCATTATAATCTCCGTTACTTTAATTATGTACAATTTAAGTTTTAGCTTTGGAGATATTGTAAGTGAAAATATGCCCAACTAATTTCGGTGTGCACATTGAAATGAAATGAAATTGAAATGATGGACATTGGCTTGATTTAACCCTTTACATGCTTAGCAGAATAACAGAAGTTAGAAGCACCAAACTGCAATAAATGTTTAATGAAACAAATCCTCTGGTGCGAGTGACACTGGTCTACATCCGGTGGAGGCGAGGAGGCCGCAGGTGGCGCCACCGGTACAGTGTTGAGTCTTACTGAGTATAACAATAATAATAATAATAATAATGATAATAATAATTCCCTTACATATCTTCATATGTGTGTTTATGTATCATCATCATCATGAAAGCTGCCTGCAAAAGTGTTGAAGTGCTGCTGGCTTTTGCAAGTTACCAGCTGCACTCTCTCGGGGAGCAAATAGAGGTTTCACACCGGCAAGAACATGTCCAGACAGGCGCAAAACTATTTGTCCCTGCATTGGCTGGTCGGGAGATGTTGGGAGTTCCATACATCCACTGCCCTTGATGCTGCCACAGTGACATGGTTTTCTGTTCAGGGTTTGCTCCCTTAGCCTTCGGTTCTGTCAAGAACCTGTACCACAAGGCAGTGGTTTACAACTCTGCAGGGCAGGGGTGTCAAACTCCCTGAGGTATTGCAATACCTGCATACCATATATATATATATATATAAACACAAATAGACCCAGATGTAGACCTCTTAACTGATATATCCTTTTCATCTAAGTACATCGTAAAGTATGTAGTAACGGGTGACATACACATGCGTATTACGTCATGGTTCATTGGTGTCACGTGTCCACGTTCTTCAGCTCCAATTCACATGTGACACTGCCCAATGTCCACCAACTGGACTGTAGCATATGCATGGTCATTGGTTGATTTTCCTGCAGTCCTGATCCGCCTCCGAAAGGTCAACAGCTGGATCCCTGCTTCACTGGGCACACCTCATTCTGGCTGCACCTGATCTTCTCATATCCACGTGGGCCAGTGCTACAAATTGATCACCCATCCACGTGGACCAGTGCTACAAACAGATCACCCAACAACAGAAAGCAAAGCTTATTTTATTTAAAGACGCCTCTAGAGCACATTGATTTTTATCATCGGCTATTCTAAGTCAAACGTATGGTCATTCTGACATATTTCTTTGGAGGAAACCTACTGCCACCACATAGGCTACTCTTTCCAATAAGCAGCAAGGCGTCTTTTATATGCACTTTCTCACAGACAGGACCACACATACCACAGCCTTTGATTAACCAGTTGTGGACCACTGGTTGGAACGGAAGATAGCCCAAATTGCAAATGGGTCCACTGAGAAGGATTGATCGGCTGACTGACAGCTTCATAGGTGGACACTCTACCGCCTGAGCTACGTCCTGCTCCCTACCCAATGACAGCCACCACATCATCAATCATGAGGAAGACAGCTCACAAGATATAATACCCCACACATACTTACCTCTAATATAACTCAACCGGATGTGGTGGCTGAATTGGTAAGAGCGCAGGTTTTCCGTGCAGAAAGGTGGGAGTTCGCATCCTGGTTGAGTCAACGCAATGACTTAACTACAATTTATAATTGTCCCTACCGAGCCTGGTGCTCGGCATTACTAAGATAGGGTGAAGGACTGGGGAGCTCAGTATTAGGATAATGTGACTGAGTCGGATATCAGGTCATGGTGCTGGCAGCCTGGTCTCCCAATGGGGCAGAACTATAATGTTGTTATCAGTGTGCACTGTCACAAGTAGGTACCTGTTCTGATATGACTTTAGATGTTGTTAGGGTGTAAAATCTTGACTTTGTGGCAGTGCCTAGTCATGGCGACTTTATAGTGCTGCCATACTAGGACACCGTCTCGTCAGCACCATCACCTCAATATCCCCAGTAGGTCACACTATTTGATACTGAGGAAATCAGTCCTTGCCATATCCTAGTACTGTAGTAGTAATGCTAAGCGCCAGGTTAGGTAGCAATAAGTGTCAATTTTGTAAGTCAAAGCTTTGTGTTTTACTCGGTTAGCGTTCGAACCCAGACCTCCCGCACGGAGAAAACAACCACTGTTCTTACCGATTCAGTCATCGCATCCGGTTTTATGAGACTTGCTGCGAGGGATTTATCAGTCGAGGGGTGTATGCTTACTGACTAACCCACCACCTCCCTCGGGATGGCCGAGGGAGGTGGTGGGTTCGAACCCTGACCGAGTTAAACCAATGACAAAATTGATACTTACCGCTACCTAGTATGACGCTCGGCATTACTAGGATAGGGCAAGGACTGATTTGCTCAGTATCAAGATAATGTGACTGAGTGGGATATCAAGTCATAGTGCAGGTGTCCTGGTCTCCCAGTGGGGCAGCACTATAAAGTCGCCATAAGTGTGCACTGTCACATGGTGGTAGCTTATCCTGATATGACCTTATGTAAAGGTTAAAGGCCCTGTCACATTACGGCGTATGGCGGGAGCGTATTGAAAACCTACGTAGGTCCTGCGCGTGCCGGCCTATGATGACATTTGGTGACCTTTCGGGTGGTTTTGAGCGTATGTGGAACCTACTAGGAGCGTACGAGGAGCGTACGAGGAGCGTATGGGAGCGTGCTGTGACATGTTTTGACAGTATGGGCCATACGCCCTCATAGGTCGGGTTTTTTTGAGCATGCACAAAAAAGTTTGGACGGACGGATTTATGAAAGCGTATGGCGGCGTATGCCTCATACGCTTCACATACGCCGGCATCTGGCGGCATCTGGCGGCGTATGAGTAGCGTATGAGTAGCGTATGCATAGCGTATGAGTAGCGTATACGGCGTATGCCGACGTATATGACGTAACGCGCTTACGCCGCCATACGCTCCCGCAAAAAACCCTAATGTGACAGCCCCTTAAGGCTCAAATCTGTGCCTGTGTAGGCAGGCTATGCTGAAATCAATACAAACAAAGAGAAAGGAAGAGTATAAAGTGTAAAGAAGAAGAGAGAGTCAAGCCCTCTGGTTTATTATGTATATGGTTACATGGGTTCATTGCAGAGTATCACCCCACCCCTTTCCCCAAATGGTAAACAAGCATTCTTGGCCCTACCAATAGGGATCCAGCATTCCTGGTCCCCATGGATACCAGTGGTCTGCCCACCACCACAAGCAGTATGGCCCCGTGGCTACCACCAACCTTGACCTTTGAGTGTGGTGATCCCTATCCCAGCAGAGGGGGAGGGGGTAGGCCCTGAGTGCCCTCACACCCAGACCTGCCAGCACCACTATGTCTATTTACATCCCACTCAGGCACCACCAACCCATACATATATATATATATATATCTTTTTGTTTTACCTCGGTACTATGCCTCAGGCTAATCTTAGCCTAGGGAGAAGGAAGCACATCTGGGTCCAGCAATTAGCATAATCAACTCACGACGACAGGATGTTCGACAGTTTTTATCTACTACGACGAAATCACTGTAATTATTTGAAATATGAACGGTACATACATTTATGATATGTTACTGCACATTTCTGAGAAGTTTGGAACTCAGATTGTGTAGTTTTGTTATGTTTATTGATGTTTTTTGTGAAACATTGATAGAACAAAGTGCCATGTTTTTCCTTTGTTCTTCGATTCTACAAGCCGCCTGTTGCCGAACGGAGAGTGATGTTGGCTGGAGCCACATCACGTTTGGCTTTTTCCTCGGTTTCCCTTATGGATTCTCATTGGGAATTAATTCTGGGTTTCTTTTATGGACTCCCCACCCTTTTTTAACCGTACCTCTGAGTTTCGTAGCATTTTCTCCAACTTGTTGGCGTAGAAGCCACAGGTGGGAGAAGTGTATGGAACAGAGAGTGTGGGAATCAGTTGAGGAAGCAGTAGTAAAACAGGACACAGTGATGGTGCACACAGGATTCAATCACCCCATGCACGAGATAGTACTGCAGACAGCCCATCCATAACCAGCGTGTATATCAGGTATGTGATCTAGTGAGTGAAAACGAGGCTAGTGCAATGGGAAATTTAGGGGGATACGGGGGGCACATGTCCCCCTGGCAGCTAAAGAAAATCACATTTTCTAGTGACAAGGTCGTCCTGTCAGACGAGAGCAAGGGTTCTCTTAAATCCCACACCACCCAGCCATAGTATGATAAACCATTTTGTCTGCATTGCGGATAGATCCTGTAAATTAGAGCGCCAACCTGGGCTTGAATCCACAACCTTTGACATTCGAGTCCAGCATGTTAACCGCTAGGCCACCGTGACTGCTCGCTGTAACAATTACTGATAATAAATGCACAATGTATATATATATATATATATATATGTTGCCATGAATAAATTACTGTCCTTGTGAGCTTGTGCTCCAGTAGAGCTAAAACTTGACATTCATATGGCGGTTATACCTAAAACATTGCTCTCAGGTGCCACAAAATCCCTTCATTTTGGACATCTGTTTTCAACCAACTTTTTCCCGAGGGAGGGGACTCACCCTACTCAGCGATTTGTGCCTCATTCACTGTTTAATCATTAGTGCGACACCTGGTTCCGCCCCTGTCGTAATTCACAACACCGACACGTGTCACAAGGAGGCCAGTTCTTTGCTAATACTATTGTTTTACATGTAGTACATATATGTGCTGCATATAAGGTAGTGAAAATGTAGCTAGGACTTGCTGTTCTGGAATTGTAATTAATAAATCTGTCCATAGAGGTTATTTTTACTGAGACACAGAAAGAGCACATGTATGACACTTGCTCAGGTGAAGACAGATCATGCGGTGATTGAAAACTATCGTGACAGTGTTCACTGGTGTTTGAAGTAAGTCTTGTCTCTACTCGCTCTTTTCTTCGAGTGGGTGGGTGCTTGTGTGGGCGGGTGGGAATGGTGAAGCTTCCTGACAAAGAGTTCATGTGAACCATGTGTGGCGTTTTCAGCCGTGCGCCGTGTTCAGCCGTGCGCATAGACTCAAACTCAAGGCATTGTCAATGGTCGTGAGTCACTATCCTTATAAATTTAATATAATGTTTTTGGTAAAGATGTTTTCTATATGTGTACCAAGCGATTTGTTTCTAGGTGGTGTGGTTTTAGAGATATTTCACTTTTCCTGGATTTTCTGTATGAAGATTGCTCACCACCATTGACAATGCCTTGAGTTTGACGGTACGCGCAGTGCAAAACATTAGTTTTATTCAAAATTAATAGACATCAAGAACACTACCCTTATAAATATAATATAATCTTTTTGGTAAAGATGTTTTCTATATGTGTACCAAGCGATTTGTTAATACGTGGTGTGGTTTTAGAGATATTTCACTTTTTCTGTATTTTCTGGATGAAGATTGCTCACGACCATTGACAATGCCTTGAGTTTGAGTCTATGCGCACAGCTGAACACGGCGCACGGCTGAAAACGCCACACCGGCATCGTCTACAGCACCGGGCGCAAAGGACGAATCGGTAGAGTGTGGGCCTCGCATGCGGGGAAGTTTTGTTCCCAGTCGAGTCAAACCGATTACTTATCAAATTTATCCTTGTCGCTTCCTAGCCTGGCACTTGGCATTGATAGGATAGGACAAGGACTGGTTATCTCAGTGTCAGGATAATGTAACTGTGTAGTGGTCATGGTGCCAACAGCCTTATTTCCCAGTGTGGCAGCACTATAAAGTCATGATGACTGCGTACTGTCACAAGTCAGTACCTGTTATGATATGACCTTAGATGTTGTCAGGACAAAACTCCAGCAACAAAACCAAAACAGTTATCTAGATTTGATTCTACATATCTAACTTAGATACTGAGGCACTTATTAAATATATGTTGCCACATAGAAGGGAACACTGAGACAATTTAATAGAACCTGTTACTGCAGAAGCCTATGGTGTCATAGTTTTGACATGCTTGCCAAAAGTAAATTTGCATGTTTACACTTCAGATATCTAAAATGTGAGCCATTTAAAATAAAAGTTACTTCAAAATAGAGTAAGATAGATTATAGCGATCAACCTAATATATTTATCTCAGAAAATGACAAAAAAAACTTAAAACCATCGGACTATGCAACTTGAATTCCAAGTGGAGAATATATCTCAGAATTAATTGACAAGGATGATTTATTGCAAAGCACATCGTAACTATAGCGATGTGTGATCAATCACGACGTCCGGACAATATAAAGGCTTCTATGAGAACTGACAGCTGGAGCTCACTGTAGTTGAGGAGGCGAGAACAAAGGTGGCGCTAGTGGTATTGATGGTGTGGTACATACATTATGTCATACAATAGACCCCGCCAGTTAAGCTAGTGACATCTATCGGCAGAATTTGGAACTACTCCAGTCGGGTACATTACTCGACTGCCTATGACTTCACATGTTATATCTCCGTAAAGAATGCTTGGAAAAAAATAATCAAATGCTTGATTATATTCAGATATTACAACAGTGTATTATTAACAACCCCACCCCAACAACATAATTTATAGACTCACATAAGTAACTACACTAGAGTAACACTAGAATATTTCTAACAAACTGACATTTATATACCGCTTGCCTAACTCCAACTGAACATTAAAACTGATTACAAGTTTACCAACTGAATACAGAAGACAACTTCTACTTATATTCTAAATGCTATGTAAATACTCACATTGATATGACTAATATTGATCTAGTTATATGACACTACTGTTACCATATTGCTATGGAACTTTTGAGTTACAGAATTTCATTGTGTTTCATGCTGCAAATTGTGTATTCAACAGTTATTGTAAAGGTTATTCTATATATACCTTTTCTGTAAATAACCCTGAATTGAAAAATGGCTGGAAGACCAGTGTTTTGCCACTGACAACAGACTTATTCAGCAGAATAAACATATTTACCAAAGAAAACTGGATTCAAGCTCTTATCCTTGTAATATATCTCTTAAAAAAGACAATTATATTGTATTTTTCTTCAAGAATTTCACAGCCGCTCTCTTCATGTATTACACCTCTCCAATTAAAGTTGCATAGTCCGATGGTTTTTAGTTTCTGCTATTTTTCCGAGATAATTATATTAAATTGATAGTCATGAACTACCTTACTTTAGTTTGAAGCGACTTATATTTAAAATTACTAAGTTTTGAGATATTTGAAGTGCAAATATGTTGAATTAGTTTAGGCAAGCTTTCCAAAACTCGGACACCATAGAGTTCAGTAGTAACATCTTCTATTACATTTATGCAATATCCCCATCTATGTGGCAACAACTGTTTAATAAGTGCATCATTATCTAAGTTAGATATGTAGAATCAATTTTAGATAGTTGTTTCGGTTTTGAATATTTTATGCTTCATCGGACTATGCAGCTTTAAGCTACTGACATCTGTTGGCAGAATCTGGAACTACTCTAGTAGATTCGAGCTTAACTGGCAGGGTCTATTGCTAGAAATATTGTAGTGGGATATGATAAAAATGGAAATATTGCGCTTAGAGCCAGATTCGAACCCACACTTCTTGCCCTACTGGGGCTATCATGCTAACCATTAGACTACCCAGGCTCCCTGATGCAATCATCCTATCCACGCCCACTTCTATGAGGTTCATTGCCTGAGAGGTCAATGCAGACTACTACAATATGATTGGTTGATTGATTGGTGAAGGCTTAGCACTGTGTCTGCAGCAAAGGCTATATTCACAGCAAAGGTTTAGTGGCATTTATCCTGTCCTTTCTTTCACGACAATATATATGCTAATCACAGTAATATGGGAACATTGAAATCTACGGGAAAATGTGATATGGTCAGATTTGTGTCAAATTCCAGCTCAATTTAACGCACAAAATATAGCCAAAATACAGGAGGTAATACATCTTTTATGAACACCTATCATGAACAATATTTCATGACATCTCAACTATTATACACCCCCCAACTCCACCACCAGGTGGGCTTAAGTATTCATGTATTTGTATGTATCTAGGATGTAATAAATTATGTAGCTCCTCTATGATCCATCATATTTTTTTTATAAACAGTCATATCCATAACATATCTGTATGTCAATTCCAATAGTAAGATGGCCGGGAGACCAGTGCTCCGGCGCTGACAAATGTCATATTCAGATGAATAAATACTATACCAAAAAATAAAGAAGAAAAATCCTGTGTAAATTCCTGACTTGTGGTTTAATTTGATGTTTTGGTTAAAGCTGCCTAGTCCGATGAAAGTATCAAATTGTCACAACTGAAACAATTTTCTAGATATGATTTTACATATTTAACTTAGATGCTGATGCACTCAGTAAGCATTTGTTGCCACATAAAACGACATACTAAGTCAATTTAATAGAACCTGTTACTACTGAAACCTATGGTGTCAGAGTCTTGGCATTCTTGCCAAAACTAATCTTGCATGTTTGCGCTTCAAATATCTAAAAAAGATAGCCATTTAAAATAAAAGTTACTTCAAACTAAAGTAACATAGATTACAACAATCAATCTAATATATGTATCTGAGAAAATGCCATAAACTGGAAACCATTGCACTATGCAACTTTAAACTGTGGCATTATTAGGTTCTTTATTAATTAGCTAGTGTTAGTTTATAATAATTCATTGGGTGTACCAGCAGGAAAATACCCCCCCCCCTGATGTATTGGTTGGTTGTTGGAGTTTTACCCCCTGGCAGCATCTAAGGTCATATCAGGACGGGCCCATGCGGGGATGTTGATTAAATCCGCCCTACCATATTTTAAGATTTAAAAGAAATCGGACTATGCACCTCTAAGCATATATATAATACGACCTGCTGAACATCCAATTGACTTCGGCCTCTCTCATGCCTGCTCTCTCTCTGCATGTCCGCCCTCCTGCCCATGGACCCCTTCCCCGCCCCCCCCCCCCCCATCCACATTTGGCAAACAACTATTATAACTCAATGACTCGAGACCCACTACCACTACTTTGAGACCCATTACCACTACATCTTCAACCAGCAATGGACACAATATAAACCACTATACATGCACAACATGGCACTATTGAAAGACTAACCGTTATTAAAACCAAATCTAACTGATATACAAACACAGCATATGATTTAACCACTAGTGTACATTACTGCACACTCTATCTTGATGCATATATACCTTGCACTATGTTGAGTACCTATGCTGTATGCTATGCAGCATAGGCTGCTCCCCCACTTTCTTTTTATGTTCCGAATGGGTTGTGCTGCACACAATGCAACAAATTCCACTTCCACTATGTACAGATCAAATGCGATCACTCCAACGGCTGGAAGACCAGTGCCCCAGCACTGACAAAATATGTATTCAGATGAATAAAATGTTTACACAAAAAAACCAATGTGTGTATATTTCCCAGGTTCAGCATTGCAGTGTGCACATAGACTGTACTTTATCTTCGACCATTCCAAATACAGTGAGTACCATACACATCCCCCCCCCCCCCCGTCCCTGAAGAGGTGTTGCCATGGGGACCGCAAACTGTCGAGAGATAAAGCAGTGCCTTTTAGGTAGCCAATTCGCTGCCCTGTCGACCATTCCATAAATGCACTCCCTTTCGACCAACTGGTCGCAATGCAGTAGGAGTCACTGAGTATTGTGAGATGAATGCTGTAATCCCAAACACTGGCACAAAATCTATCCTAATCCTATATTTCGAAAGATAAGTCCAATACATCCATGCATTAGAAGGGGAACTTCCATAGTATATTCCTGGAATGTAATTTATTTCCTTTTTATTAAATTTACTATTTAGGCCAACAACAATAAATGGTGATCGTCCCTGCCGGTGCCTGAAAAATCACCTGCCCCTGATTTTTTTTAATTTGAGATTTTTGTTTAAAAAAACTTTAAAATGGGTCGGGTTTGCAGTAATTCAATTTTAAATTTCTAAATGAGAATACAGTGTTCATTGTTTTACTGAAAACATTGTGATATGTACATGAATGACATTTAATTTGTTTATCAGTCCAGAGTGGTCCAATATTTAACTAAATAAATACTGAACAAAAATATAAATAAAAATAAAAGCCGCCTGCCCGACCCTGATTTATATTTTCAAAAGGACGATCACCAACTTTTTTGTATTATTTTGCCTTATACTGTCTGGCAGAAATTTGACCTGATCTAGTTAGTTCCCGTTACAGTTTTGAGTATAGTATCCAGAGTAAAGGTAGGTAACAAGACCGTACGGTCGGAATGAGTGTACCACAGGTTTCCTGTGTGGAAGGTATCGGGTTCGAATCTCAGCCGAGTCAAGCTAAAGACTTACAAAAGTTATACGTTTCCCTACTGTGGCTACCAGTTGGCAATACCCGGATAGGGCAAGGGTCAGTGGACTGAGGAAGAGTAATTTTCAGGAATTGAACAATTCTCCTGCTTAAGAAACTATTGTAAATGAATAGTTCGGCTTCATGATTAAGTATTACGGTATTTATAAGAACCCACATTGCAGGAAAATGATCAGTGGAGTGTGGAAGAGTAATTTTCCGGAATCGAAAAATTCTCCTGCTTAAGCAACTATTGTAAATACAATTGTTATTTCATATTTCTAGCCAGGTGCTCGGCATTATTATGATAGGGCAAGGAGCAGTGGAATGGGGAAGACCAATCATCCGTGATTGAATTTCACCTGCTTAAGCAACTAATGTACCAACAACAACAATAACAAAATTGTACGGATAAAAATGTTAATCCTTTTTGTATGGACATGAATTTTTATTAATATTTTATTAATAAAACCTCAAATAAGAAAGTATTATATATGACGCTCTCTTTAATTATTTGTTGAAGCATTTAATCAAACAAAATGCTTACTGAATTTTAGAATTTATTCTAATCCAGGAAACAGCTTCTCATATATAGATATATAAAATTCGAGGGCTTGAATGACAATGGGAGAGCCCGTAGTACAGGTGGAGGCCGCAGGTGGCGCCACCAGTAGCAGTATGTAGAGATAGGAGGTGAATACATCGAGGGCAATGGTTGGTAGATAATGAATTAGAAGAATAAGAATAATAATTCCCTTCCACGCCTTTATACTCGCATAATGCTTATACATCACATAAATATATATATACATGTATATATAAATTTTATATATCACTATGTCATAAATTTATGCGAGTATAAGGATACGTAATGGTTAATTATTATTATTATTGTTATACTCCGTAAGACCAACACAGTACCGGTGGCTCCACCTTCTCTCCTCGCCTCCACCGGATGTAGACATAGAAAGCTTCAGCAAATAATTAAAGAGAGCTGGTTTGGAAGAACAAGATAAAGCAGCCATCTGGGAATAATAATTGGTATACAATCTTCTCAGCCAAAAGATCCCGTGAGGGTAACTATTTGTCGATTGTAAGGTCAAGGGGGTTTCATATAAATATGGACAAAGAAGGGCATACAAAAAAAACACCCCCATCAGAAAAAAACCTTTGACAGATCAGTCAGATGGTTGTCAGGGTCACCACGGGGCAACGTGTCGATGGCCTGGAGGTCTCCAAGGTCTCTGGAGAGATGGGGGGGGGGGGGGGGGGCGAGTCCCCGCTGGGTGGCTCTCTGTTGCCATGCAACGCGTCTGACAACGGTCTCCAACACTTCCTCCCTTGTGACGGTTGAATGCTAAGCCATCTGTCACCAAATTTACTTTGCTGTCCTCTCTTGACTGATGCTCGGTCGTCTTTAGTAATGGAATAGTGTCATGTGGCTACAACGGTAATTACATGTATCCATCTGTCATGATCCATGTCAGAGGCCTAGCTTCCATATACACCGGTACGCAGGTGCGTACCACCTGGGATTCAAAGAATTATTATATTAAAATATATGATGTACTATTTTTTTGTAGTACAAAATAAGCTTAAACTGAAGTCTGAATATGGCTTATAACAATTCAGAACTATTCTCACACCACCCTGGTTTTGTGTGTGTGCAGGGAGAGAGGGGGTGGGGGGGGGGAGTTCACAGCCAATAGCATGTTGTGGTTTATTCCAAAATAAACGTATTGGGAACTTATTGATGTTGTTTATAGGTGAAGTATCAGAACTTATGCGAATATAAACTTAGTGGAAGTCCCTAGGTACGATCGTTTTATTTCGTTCTTATTCACTAAGCGCTACTGGTGGCGCCACTACCCAGCTTCCAACCCCACTAACCACTGTGCTAGACTTGTGTCAGTCTCAATGGATATATGTATATATATGTATATATATATATATATATATGTATGTATATATATGTTTGTTGTTGTTTTACGTCCTAGCAACATCTAAGGTCATATCAGGACGGGTACCGACTTGTGACAGTGAGCACTCATGGCAACTTTATAGTGCTGTCCCACTGGGAAACCAGGCCATCGGCACCATTACCTGGTATCCCAGTCAGTCACATTATCCTGACACTGAGCACACCAGTCCTTGCCCTGTCCTAATAATGCCGAGCACCTGGCTAGGAAGCGACAAGTATCAATTTTTATGTCATTGGTTTGACTCGACCAGGGTTCGAACCCACGACCCACGATCTACCAGCACGGGAGACGGACGCTCTAACTCATTCGGCCATCCCGTCTGGTCTGTATGTATATATATGTGTATATAATATATATATACATGTACATATATGTATAAATAGACCCATTCCCGTCCTGGCAACATCTAAGGTCATAAAACTCCAACAACCAACCTTCTTTCCTCAACTCGGGGCTAGATGATGCTGTGATACTGTTGACCTTCTTTCAGCTCTCCCAGCTCGGAGAGCAGTATCAGTGTCCAATAGCTACGACAGGATTTTAGCTAATGAAATAATAACAAATCCATGGCAGATCCGCTCCACTGTCATGTATGACTGAGCATATTGTTCATGTTGGTTTGTCAACATGGGTAATTTGCACGCGAACAAGGGACTGCTCCTGAGGTGGCACCACCGGGATTCGAACCCAAACACCCTGGTGCCCCCTGCCGGACCCTATCGGAACCACATCTCGCCACGCGAGATCTATGACATCACATCCGGTCGACGACAGCCCGCCATGTCCTGGACTACACCACATCGCCTCCAGACGCCCGACCAACAACAACTACCACCTTACTCGGCCGCCCACCCATCCCTACAAGAAGAAGAACACCACGATAGGGTTGAGGGAGAGCCTGATTTCCTAACTTTGACTTCATTTGATTGATTGATTCCTTGATTGATTTACCTTACTTGATTGATTGTCCATTGCCTCCTATATGATGACCTGTCTTGAATAAAGTCCATGTCATGCAGTTCCTTGTTCGTGTCGTAAATTAGAGTGCATCCGGCTCGACATGAGTTTAATTGGATTGAACATTATATTTATATTTCCCTTCCTTTCTTTACTCACATATTGAGAGGTCTTAGGGAACATTCTAAAATTGAAACACAATCTCACCAATTGTTTTTAATATAATTGTATTGTACCACAAAGGTTGGTATGATGAAGCACTGTTTTCTCGCTTTCTTTACTCATATTTTGACAGATCTGACAGGTAATTCTAAAATGAAAGCAATCTGAAATATTATATATTGTTTACTATCTTGCCTATGAAATATATATAAATTGGTTTTTTCATCTTTTATTTAATCATGAAATATAGTAGAGTAAATTTGGTAAGGGAATGTTATACCTTCCTGTATGACAAAATAAGTGCACCATATCTAATTTTGAAATGTAGATTTAGGGCACTGTTCTGGTTTCGAAAATTTGATGCCTTGTCATGCTTCATCGCACTATGCGGCTTTAAATATTTCCTGCAGCATAGAAGGGAACACTAAGTCAATTTAATAAAACTTGTTACTACTGAAGCCTAGGTTTCAGAATTTTAATGTCCCTGCCACAATTATTTGTCTATGTTTTCACTTCAAATATCTCCAAAGTTAGCCATTTAAAATCAAAATACTTCAAACTGAAGATATGTAGGTTATGATGACCAACATTAATATATTTATCTAAATATAAAATGGTGGAAAGTCAAAAACATCGGACTATGCTTGTTTATTGTTGTTTTATGTCCTAGCAACATCTGAGGTCATATCAGGATGGATACCGACTTGTGACAGCGCACACTCATGGTGACTTTATACTGCTGCCCCACTGGGATACCAGGCCACCCACACCATGCCCGATATCCCACTCAGTCACAATATCCTGACACTGAGCCAACCAGTCCTTGCCCTATTCTAATAATGCCGAGTGCCAGGCTAGGAAGCGACAAGTATCAATTTTTAAGTCATTGATTTGAATTGACCAGGGTTGGTCAACTCATTCAGCCACACCATCTGGTAGATTTAAGATGATATTCTGCATTATGTTGGGTAAAGTGATAATTCCAGACGGGATGGCCAAATGGGTTAAGTGGCCGCCTCCTGTTTTGGTAGGTGATGGGATTCAAACCATGGCTGTTACCCTTGTCGAGTCAAACCAATGCTTTAAAAATTGATACTTGTCGATACCTACACTGAAGTTCAGCATTACCAGGATAGGGCAAGGAGCAGTGGAATGAGGAAGATCAATTGTCCACGATTGGAATTTCACTAATGTACCCCCACCCCACCCCGACCCGCCACACACACAAATATATACATGTATACAGTAAAACCTGTCTAAATCGACCGACCATGGGCCCGACTTTAAATGGTTCATTTAGGGAGGTTTTTTATCATTACAATGGTATTGTATGGGCGACCATTTGGGACCCAAATAAAGCGATCGATATAGGGGAGTGGTCGATCTGTGGAGATGGTCGGTTAGAGAGGTTTTACTGTATCTTTACTATTGGGCAATGTCCAGTGCAGACAATTCGCGGACTATTCCCGTTTTGGACACTTCGCCTGCAGTCCTGATCCAACAAGGTCAAAAGGTCAGACTGGATCCCTTTGCCGATGGGCAGGCCCTACTGAGAGGTGGATAATCATCTACGGTAGTGTTACAAACTGATCACCCAAAGGAGACAGCTGGTGAGGCGCTCATTGAAGGGATGTAGACTAAGTACCAGACATATCCAGATTGCATGAACTCAAAATACCCCCATATATATATATATATATATATATATATATATATATATATATGTATAGTTGGTTGGCGGAGTTTGACGTCCTGGCAACATGTCCGGTAATATCAGGATGGGTACTGATTTGTGATAGTCCGCACTGATGGCAACTTTATAGTCCTGCCCCACTGGAAAATCAAGTCGCTGGCACCATGACCCGATATCCCACTCAGTCACATTATCCTGACACTGAGCTAACCAGTCCTTGCCCTATCCTATTAATGCCGAGCGCCAGGGTAGGAAGCGACAAGTATCAATTTTATAAGTCATTAGTTTGACTCGACCAGGAACCGAACCCCCGACCTTCCGCACGCGAGGCCCGCGCTCTACCGATTCGGCCACCGCGCCCGGTATATATATATATATATATATATATATATATATATATGTATATAGATACATCATATATATATACATCATATATGTGTATATATGATGTATAACGCATTATATGAGTATAAAAGCAAGGGGAACATATACTGTATATATCTATTCCGCCTTGGCGTATTAGTGGTGCCCCCCCCCCCAGCTGTCGGGGTAATTGGTGGGCAGTGACCCCCCCCCCCCTCGCGCCACACACACTGAAGGAATATATGCTAGTCACTATAGTGATATTGCCATGGAATAGTTGGCAATGCAGGTCACAGTAGCTGACATTGACAGCGCACAGAGGATCCAATAAAATCCCACAGAGAGCTAGTGCTGCAGGCGAACAACCCACATATAGGAATATTAACCAGTTATTGCTCGATATGGGGTCTGAGGCGTGAGCAGCATTGGGGATGAGAACTGGCCGTGTAGACACTAATATTGTTCATATTGGGCTGAAATAGCTGCTACTCCTGTTATATTTGTTTCTGGATCAGCAATGTAGTGCTAGAACAGACAACTGACTTTAATGGCAACACTTGTTACTATATTTGGGAATGTCTATTGAGAGTATTGTGAGTCAATAAATGCTTAATTTGCCTATTGACACAGCACTTTCTTTCAATAAATGCTTCATTTGCCTATTGACACAACACTGTCTTTCAATAAATGCTTCATTTGTCTATTGACACAGCACTGTGAGTCAATAAATACTTCATGTGTCTATTGACACAGTATGGTGAGTCAATGAATGCTTCATTTGTCTATTGACACAGTATGTTGAGTCAATAAATGCTTCATTTGTATATTGACACTGCACTGTGTTTCAATAAATGCTTCATTTGTATATTGACATGGCACTGTGTTTCAATTAATGCTTCATTTGTCTATTGACACAGCACTGTGAGTCAATAAATGCTACATGTGCCTATTGATACAGTATGGTGAGTCAATAAATGCTTCAATTGCCTATTGACACAGTATGCTGAGTAAATAAATGCTGCATGTGCCTATTTTACACAGTATGGTGAGTCAATAAATGCTTCATTTGTCTATTGACACAGCACTGTCAGTCAATAAACGTTTCATTTGCCTATTGGCACAGTATGGTGAGTCAATAAATGCTTCATTTATATATTGCCACATCAGTGTGAGTCAATAAATGTTTCATTTGTCTATCTACACAGTACTGTGAGCCAATAAATGCTTCATGTGTTTATTGACACAGTATGGTGAGTCAATAAATGCTTCATTTTTCTATTGACACAGTATGGTGAGTGAATGAATGCTTACTTTGCCTATTGACACCGTATGGGGAGTCAATAAATGCTTCATTTATATATTGACACATCAGTGTGAATCAATAAATGATTCATTTGTCTATCAACACAGTACTGTGAGTCAACAAATGCTGCATGTGTCTATTGACACAGTATGGTGAGTCAATGAATGCTTCATTTTCCTATTGACACAGTATGGTGAGTCAATGAATGCTTCATTTTCCTATTGACACAGTATGTTGAGTTAATAAATGCTTCATTTATATATTGACACATCAGTGTGAGTCAATAAATGCTTTATTTGTCTATCGACACAGTACTGTGAGTCAACAATAGCTTCATCTGCCTATTGATACAATATGGTGAGTCAAAAATGCTTCATTTATATATTGACACATCAGTGTGAGTCAATGAATGTTTCATTTGTCTATCGACACAGTACTGTGTGTCAACAATAGCTTCATTTGCCTATTGACACAGCACTGTCAAATCGGCCACATAGTCCGGTCAGAAGAGGTGAACTTTGTTATCATTGTTATCACATCATTAATCACAGCTGCCGCATCGTTAGGAGGATGGATTTAGCAAGAGAATACTTGACACTGCAACGTCTCCTACTCCGTCATGACAAGAAACCTCTGGCTACATTCACGTCAAGGGGACTGACTACCATCACCCGGCTTTCTTTCTGCTTTGCGCCTTGAACTCGCTGACACGAACACACGTAGGCCCCCCCCCCACTAAGAACTCTATCTCCATATTGCATTTATCCATTAGGCAAGGAGGGTGGGGGTGGGGGTGGGGGTGGGGGTGGGGTAAAACCTTCAAGGTAATTGTTGTTTTCAATCATTATTGTTCCTGACTATTTACAGTAGTAGCCTACTCGTTTTTGGCGATTCCGTCATTTAATTCAGATTTCCCCACTTCAAAATTGCGCCAGGGATAATTTTTTGCCGTCATTTGACAAAGCTTTAACCACTTCAAAATTGCACTAGGGATCATTTTTGCTATCATTTGGCACATATATAATCACTTCAAAATTGCATTAAAGATCATTTTTGCTGCCACTTATTACAGATTTAGCCACTTCAAAATTTCACCAGGGTTATTTTTACTGTCATTTGACACAGTTTACCCACTTCAAAATTGCACCAGGGATAATTTTTTGCTGTCATTTGACACAGATCTAGCCACTTCAAAAGTGCATCAGAGATCTCTTGTTGCTGTCATTTGTGACACAAATCTGACCATTTAAGATTTTCGTGTAAATTTCAATGTAAGCATTAACAAAACTGACAGTGTAAATACCTCTAACTTTCTTTTGCAGTGAATATGACCATTGCTGCTGACACATCATTAAATCATCAGCAATCAATCAGCCTAGTAATCAATCAATTGGTGATCGGCGAACCACACCTTTTTCACCACACGACAGGGGTTCGCCGATAACTTTGGGAAGCGCTTATGCTATATATATACATACATGTATGATTGTATTTCATTTTCGGTTATTTTGAGGAAAAGAATACCCATAGAAGACGCTTAGAAGAAAATAATTAGAAATTCACCTAAATTACATAATATTACATAGCTAAGTTATATAACCTAACCCAGGTGACATTATAACCCCTCTAAAGCCACAAGCATGGACAGTGTGGTTCTACGACTATCAGATGATAGCCTACTAATTATTGCCAGTTTCCTGACTTCCTGGGTATAGAAACGGTCTGGAATGAGCGGGTGCGATCATTCGGGTTCATTGCTGGGCACAGGGTCACTGGGAGGCTGACACCTGCCCCCCCCCCCACCCCACCCCGCCCCCGTGGTGGCATGCGGTGGGGTGGGGGGTGGGGGGTGGGGGGGGAGGCCAGGTCCACAGACTGACACTTCACTCAACTCCTCCCAACCAATCAAAAACCAGCAGGTGAGCACCAGCAGGCCAGCCTGACACCACTCAACTCCTCCCAACCAATATAAAGCCAATACCCAGCTACCAATTCCATCACACTACCATCCACAGCCATCCAGGCTGCCCATCCAAACGTCAGTCCGCAACAGCGCCTCTGACTGACAACTACTACACCTACCTCTTTTACCCACCCACCCACACCTGCCAATTAATTGCCGAGCCAATCAAACAAACTAGTAAATTAAACGTTAAAAATTAAACTACAACTCAATTAACAGAGTTAATTAACCACATCATTAATAATAGCCAATTGACAACCAAGCAAAGGGCAGATCACCTTTATTTGATTAAATGTAGACCATACACTCATTTTTACCATGTACAAATTCATTTCTGCTTATTACCTTGTTGTTCATAATTGTTGTACCACCATGATCCATATGTTGCACTTACCATCTCATGCCCATATGTCATCACCTTACATGACCTTAGGTCGGCCATGGCTTCCCTGTTAAACAATAACATGTACCATGACGTGCTGCAGAGGGGACGCGCCCAAATAAATGCCATGTTTTCCCAACTCAGCCTCCTTGTCTTCTGTGCCCGTGAGCAATGAATCGCTACTCCTGTTTCTATACTCCTGTATGTCAGTCATTACCCAGAAATGTGCTCATAACAGCAGGAGCAAATTCACTGATGTGACACCTTTGCTGCGCAGGCCACCTAGCTGTAAAAGTATACAGATTTTCGGTTCGGATTTATATATTGGCAAAGAACATTATTATTCTCGGGTGATGGAATGGGGACCATGATTATGTAACAGAGAAGCAATGGGTGCCCCACTCGCTTTGTGACATAAGCGCCTATGTGGAAATGTGATAACACATAGCGACTGAGATTGGGATGTGATGTTCATACTTAAGAGACAGTTAATAATTATTTAAATGTTCCCTTCATGCACCAGAATGAGTGCAATTGAAGGAGAGGAGCATTGATAAATGTTTGTTGTAACTGTCTGCAACTACCTGTTACCACGGGACCAATGAACAAGCACACCCAGCCATCCTGCATACATTATGGACACCACCTGCAGCTGGGGTTGAGTGACAGCTGCCCCCTATTAGGGCGTCACCCACCCAGGGTGTAGAGGGTGTCTGATTGGCTGGCTGTTTGAGTCCAGTCACCTGCATTCCTTATACCTGACACACAGACCCCACATGAAGGACTCTGGAAGAAGCACTCTTTGAGAGGACTCCACTTTCTACACTCAAACAAGCAACATCTATTCCAAAGACACTGAGCTGTGTGCAACAACCATTGAACTCTGGTTCAATGGGTTGTAGGCACTGATTCTGATATAGACCAGCACTGCAGCAAGAGTCATGAGGATCTGTGTGGGCAGTTGGTAAGGAGTGAGGGTGATAGGTGAACAGGAATTGAGGCCAATAATGCACAACCTCTTCACTGTCAATCTTGCGCAACTTGTCTTCCTTTCTTCATTATGAGTTGTTGAGAGTAATTACAGGTGGGGACTGACAGACAGTTGTCAGAACGCACCTGTGGAGCATAGTAATGTTTGGGGTTCAGAAGGCCGAGTTCCGACATATTAAATAGCGGTGAGAAGGTCAATGACCTGCAACACAGGCAGCAGCAGACGATGGCGGTTCACTTAACCTCTTCATCAGCAAGTTTCACCATCTGCCCCCCCCCCCACTTGAAGACACTCTATGATAAAGGATTGGGTAGAGACAAGACTTACTAGAAAACACTGTCACAAATGTTTTCAATCACCGCATGTTCTGTCTTCACCTGAGCAAGTGTCGTACATGTGTCCTTATTGTGTTTCAATCAAAATACCTTCTCTAATATACAGCCAGATTGATCAATTACAATTTCAGAGCGGCAAGTCCTAGCTATACACTACCTTAGATGCAGAACATATATCTACTACACGTAAAGATAAAAGCATTAGCAAAAAAGGGAGAACAAGCATAGCAAAATTCCAATTGGGTCTCACTTAGGAAATGGAAATACAGTAGTATTTGTCTTCAATGGACAACTAGGCAGCCAAACCAATGTTGTCTTCACATTGCAGATATCTTATGGTCCAAGGGACAATGAAATGAAAGAAAGACAGGTTGTACATTGTACAGTGGACCCATTTGCAGTTTCAGGTATTTTCTGTTCCAACCAGTGGTTCACAACTGGTTCATCAAAGGCTGTGATATGTGCTGCGCTGTCAGTGGGAAAGCACATATAAAACTTAAAGACCCTGTGGTGGTTATCGGAAAAAGTAGCATATGTGGCGGCAGTGGGTTTCCTCCAAAGAAATATGTCAGAATTACCATACGTTTGGCGTCCAATAGTCGATGATAAAAATCAATGCGCTCTAGAGGCATCATTAAATAAAAAAAGCTTTAGTTTAATTTGGAGAGTAACTCGGAAGATGCGCATGAAGTGCACCGGAAGAGATGACAGGCCAGCCTCAATCTGGTTGAACGTGGTGTGTGGCGCTAGTGTCCCTTCCAATTACAATATTGAATTGGAATGTAGCCCACGAGCGGTAGGCTAATTATTTACCCAAGGAAAACATTCAAAGGGATATCATTACCACACTGTGCAACCATTCTCAAGGTGATTTCCGGAATAAGTTGTGATAAGGACGTGTCGCCTTGTTGATTTGCGCTGGTGTTATTGATTTGTTGAAGTCTTGTATCAGTTGTCTCTTATCACAATCATTGATCAAATGAGCCGTCAGAAAAAGAGCGAAATTGCTGTCGATAACTACTGACTGTTCTGTTAATTTTCTAGCCCAGATTTAGTTCATGACGTGATTGTCGTCAAAGTTTTATTTGGAAAATTATACGCGGTGGCTTAATGAGTTGAGCGTCCGCCTCCCGCTCTGGTAGGTCCTGGATTTCGTTCCTCCCGGGTTCGAACCCTCGTCGAGTCAAGCCAATGACTTAAAGATTTATACTTGTCACTACCTAGCCTGGCGCTCAGTATAACTAGGATACAGCAAGGAGCTGTGGAATGAGGAAGGCCAATTGTCCGCGATTGAAATTCCCCCCTCCTTAATCAACTAATAATATACAAACAACAAAAGACTTGATGGTAGTCAACAAAATAGCTTCTATTATTCAATTACGGATTATTTTTGTTATCTGTGTAATGTTTAAACTAGGTCAGTCCACAATGGTGACAGATAACCTTGACCGAAATCAACCCTGTGTGAGATTAAGGTGAATGAGGTGCTCTGGAAACAAAGAGCAATGATTTAGCAGTGTTTATCGCCATGCATAATTGCTCCAGAACCCGCATTAATTAAGCGTACAAAAAGAGGGGTGGGGTGTCTGTCGGTCTGGGAGGGGACCTTGGGATTGTGTGGAGTTCCTGACTTAATCAAAGCAAAGGTTTAGAAAACCTGTTTATTGTCACTTCGTCTGGTAGGCCATAGTTAGTATTGTTAGGGAAGAGCCAGGAATTGATTCATTCAATATCGTCCATGTTGCAACGTAACATGGGTAATTCTGGCGCGGTGGCGGGCTGCCGGTGGCGCCACCTATCGCGTTGGAGTCAAACTACCTACCCTAGCGGTTTTCCCCTGAACGCCGCCCGCGTTCCCGCCAACCGGCACTCAGCCCCGCTTGGACAACACGAGCTGACCTCTGGTGTGGCGGTTTCAGCGTGTTCCCGTGCTCAGACGTGTACCTCGCTTCTGCGCATGCGTCAGAATCTAATAAACATGGCCGTAATCGATTAACACTACCCGGGCGACTCGGGTCATCCCAGTCGTCAGAATTTCAAATAGAACACGGCGAATGGAGTCGACAAATACATGTGCCGTGTGCCAAAAAAGAATAACTTAGATTAAATAAATGGAAATATAGGTAAACTAGGCCATCATAAAATACTTTAAATCCTATTTTGCTGTATTTTTTATCGGTTATTAAAAAAAAACAAATTGTCCACCCGAGCGCGGAGAAGCGTATTCGATTATTCGACCCGAGTTTGTAGGATGTGCACATGAACCAATAAGTGTCTCGGGTGATCCGAGTTTATGCGAAATCCGCGCATGCGCAGAAGCAACGGGACACGGCTGAACACGAGAACATGCTGAAACCGCCACACCGGGCGTTAAATTTCCCCCCTGCCCACCCACTATCAAGGTGGAGTTGGGTAGGGTTGAGTTCCTGGACTAGACCGGGACTTACTAAAACGACTCCCGTAGACTGGTAGACTATGACATTTAGACATTAACTCTCTCTAACGCTTATCGTTTGGCTAGACTTACTCTCGGCCGCTTAACTCTCCATAATCTTCTTGCTAGGTCACTCTTGGGCCACTCTCATTACGTAACTGACTTCTGATTGATTGCCTCTCATTGTTTATCATAACTGACTGTTGATTGATTGCTTATCATTGCTTATTGCCTCCTCACTGGTTGACACCATTAACGGCCATGTTATAGCAGTTTGTCTCCGAGTTTTGAATTAAGATAAGCTGACTGAGTGGGGCTTTAGCACACGGTTTGTTGGTGGAGTTTTATGTCCAGGACAACATCTAAGGTCTTATATTCTCTAAGAATTACATTATATAGCATATTTACTTGATTAGCCATCTGCTTATTTGTATCTTCCATAATATTATACAGCATATATATATATACACCTGATTAGCATTTTGGTTATATTTATATTCCGTATTAATTATATAGCACAACTATGTTTACCTGATTAACCTTCTGCTTATATTTATACGCCATTATATTATATAGCATATATATACCTGATTAGCCTTCTGCTTATATTTATATTCCATCTAAATTATATAGCATATATATATATCTAATTAGCCATCTGCATATATTTATCTTCCATAATAATATATAGCATATAGATACCTGATTAGCCTTTTCCTTAGCTTTATATTCGATATGAATTATATAGAATATATATCTACCTGATTAACCTTCTGCCTATATTTATCTTCCATTATATTATATAGCATATATATACCTGATTAGCCTTCTGCTTATTTTTATATTTCATATGAATTATATATCAGCTTTCTGTTTATATTTATAAGATATATAAAAACATATATATAAATATCATAAGAATGGAATGGCTTTGATATGGTTGCATGGATTTGGTAGCTTGAGCAGCTTGGGGAACCGTTGTACCTATGGGTAGGTAAGCCTAGTATGTGTGCTGTGGGGGTTTATATGCAGGCACAGAATCACTTGCTGCCTCAGGTTGTTTGCCTTCTGTTTATATTCCCTAGTAAAATAAAGTCGGAAAACGCGTGATTTAAATTAAAGCTTAGTTCCTCTGATGGAGTGTCCCATAATGCACCACTTGTTCTTATCAGCAGCTTCTGAAGAGAACCCTTAATACCCACTCATTCGTTATCTACCGAGGACCAGTGGGTGGGAGAGTGGGTTTCTGGCTACCCACTAGATCGGATCATGCGCAGTACACTACCACAATTACAATCCCAGGCCGAAGACAGTGATCCAACTAGATAAAAGATTCACCCCGTACTTCCAGTACAGGGGTGAAAACCAACCCATTAGAAAAGCTGGTGAAGAATTTCGACATGCTGGGGAAATTAACTGAGCTGGTAAATTCTTAATTTAAGAAGCACAATATATTCTTATAATAAATAATAAAACATATACTTTAATGCAATTTAAAAGTGAAATCGACGGCGTTCTCTGACTGCCATCTTGTTTTTTGGGATTCTCTCCCATTTCACCAACTCTGTGCTGATATAAGTAACCATTTGACACTGGTGCCAGGCATTCTACTTCCTGTTCCATGCTAAAGCTATTTTCGCCAGTATTTAGACTACGTTGTCGTTCACCCATGTACTGTAAATACGGGGTGAATCTTATATATGTGATCCAACATGCAAGCTGTTATAACCCCACACAGAAACACAAACACAAATCAACGAACCCTTCAACAAGCACTATCATATTCATATATAGCATGATATATCGTGGTTCTATTTCTGTGTGGTTAGTTGGGTTTTACGTCCTAGTAGCATACATAGCTATTTTATGTATGCACTATTTGAAGAAGGAAAATCCAGATCAATACCCGGCGACAACGAAAGTAACTACAAATTATAGAAAGAAAAACTATCTGGTTGGTTGGGGTTTTACGTCCTTGTAACATCTAAAGTCATATCTAGCTTACATAGTTATTTTATTATGCGCTATTTAAATAAAGGAGCGGGACGTAGGTTAGGCGGTAGTCTTCACCTGTGAAGCTGTCGGTCATTGGATTGATCCTTCTCAATGGATCCATTTGCAAATTGGGCTAAATTCCCTTCCAATCAGTCATCCACAACTGCTTCATCAAAGACTGTGGCATGTGCTGTCCTGTCTGTGGGAATGTGCATATAAAAGAACCCTTGCTGCTTATCAGAAAGAGTAGTCTATGTGGTGGTAGCGGGTTTCCTCCAAAATAAATATGTCAGAATGACCATATGTTTGACGTCAAATAGCCGATGATGAAAATCAATGCGCTTTAGAGGCATCGTTAAATAAAAGCTTTATTTGAACTTTATTTGAAGAAAGAAAATGTGCATGCTCAAACGAATTCTAATTAGCTTCATGCTGACCGCTTCAATTAACATTTGATGGTTTGCTGGCTATTCTGTAGTCTGGCAACTAATCCTCTTTGATTTCCAATTAGGAAGCAAAACACCAGCCCTCGCCAGCTTTGTATCTTTATTGTCACGGCTGCTCTGACTAAATAACCTTTCATTTCAGTGGAATTCGGTGAAGGTCATCCATTCTGATTTTATGGCTAATGCCCAGGACATTAATTCGGTATCGCGCCACTTTACTTAAACATCTGTGAGCAGAGGTTTTGAACAAAACAAAAATTGCATAAAGGGGTGTTATTCTATTATTGCCTAATTTTGAGTGAAATTGGTAGAAAGCTATGACTGTCAGATGTGAATGACGGATGGTGGTGGGATTGGCGAGGGGGTGGGGGGAAATTGAATTAGAATTAAAATACATTTCACAGAACCTGTGCTGATGTCACCTTTTTTTAACAGTTATTCTTTAAAGGAGAAGTTGTGTTGGTGTTTTATGTGGGTTTTTTGGTGGGCTTAAACAAATAAAATTTATTTTGCTGCAGATCGATTGCAGTCGCAATTGGTAACAACTATAATAAGTGGAAGTTAAAAGACAGGTTTTACTAAAGAAAACATTACCCATCTCATTGGTTGGTTGTTGGAGTTTTACGTCCTGGCAACACATAAGGCCATATCAGGACGGGTACCGACTTGTGACAGTGCACACTCATGGCAACTTAATAGTGCTGCCCCTTGGGAAACCAGGCCACTGGCACCATGACCCAATATCCTACTGTCATATCATCCTGACACTGAGCTAACCAGTCCTTGCCCTAGCCTATTAATGACAAGTGCCAGACTAGGAAGCGACAATATCAATTTTAAAGTCATTGGTTTGACTCGACTGGGAAGCGAACTCCCGACCTTCCGCACGTGAGGCTCAGGCTCTACCGACTCGGCCACCGCGCCCGGTCCAGTCACTCGTAATATCGGCAATCTTCTTGTGAATACACCTGTGCTCGCCTGGAGTGTTGTAGAACTGAATTACCATTTAGCTGTGGCGATCATAACAGCACTGTTCACAATGTCAAATAGTGTACGCCATCAATTACTTATCACTTGTGTTACCTTACTGTTCGGACCAGACGGGATGGCCAAATGAGTTAGAGCGTCCGTCTCATGTGTTGGTAAATCGTGGGTTCGAACCCCGGTCGAGTCAAACCAATGACTTAAAAATTGATACTTGTTGTTTCCTAGCCTGGCACTCAGCATTATTAGGATAGGGCATGGACTGGTTGGCTCAGTGTCAGGATGATGTAACTGAGTGGGATATCAGGTCATGGTGTGTGTTAAAATGATGTTATGGATGTGTGCTAAAATGATTTTATGGATGGATGTTACACGATTAATTTTAATGACTTTCTCAATTTGCATAAGATTGAAATCAAAAAGTGAGAAAAAGAAATGTCAACTCTGATATATGCACAACATATACACCTTCATATGAACATGGATTCTTCTATTATTTGGAATGTTTTCTGCTATTATTTGGAATGTTTCACTTTTGGTGTCCATGTCACAAAAGTGGTACACAGTTTCTGAGAACGACCCATATAGCACTGATGGGCAAAGCTTTAAGTTCACAGTATACTGCAGAATAATTTCTCTTAAATTAATCGGGTACCAAGCTATACTGGTAAGCTCAGACCAGGTGTGATTTTAACACTATCATGAACTGGCTCATTGTTTAGAATATGGCGTTCGAAACCATTAACACTATTAAAACCTATCAATCAATAATTTTACCAGAAGCTGAAATTAGAATTCCACAGCCCACCTGATCAATGTGGGTCACTGGGAGAATGGGTGCATATGTACTGTACACATATCACTATTACACACGCGTTACTTTAATAGAGAGGTGTCTTTATCTCCGCCGAATAGCACTAGAAATATATTTAAGTTGCATAGTCCGATGGGTTTTGAATTTCTGTCAATTTCTGAGATAAATATATTAAATTGATTGCTATAATCTACCTTACTTTAGTTTTAAGTAACTTTTATCTTAAATAGTTAGCTCTTGAGATACTTAACGTACAAAAATGCTGAATTAATGTTGGCAAGCACGCCAAAACTTAGATAAAAGATTCACCCCGTACTAACAGTACAGGGGTGAAAACCAACCCATTAGAAAAGCTGGCAAAGAAATTTGACATGCTGGGGAAATTAATTGAGTGAATAATGTCTTAATTTAAGAAGCAAAATATATTCTTTATATATGTTTCGCTACCTTTCAGTTGAAAAATATAATAAAACATCTAATTTAATCAGATTTAAAAGTGAAATCGACGGTGTTCTATGGCTGCCATTTTGTCTTTTTGCATTCTCTCCCATTTCACCAACTCTGTGCCTATATAAGTATCCATTTGATACTGGAGGCTGGCATTCTACTTCCTGTTCTATACTAAAGCTATTTTCGCCCGTATTTACACTACGTTGTCGTTCACCCGTGTACCTTAAGTACCGGGTGAATCTTTTATCTAGCCAAAACTCTGATATCATAGGCTTATGCAGTAACAGCTTCCATTAATTTGACTCAGTATTCCCTTCTATGTGGCAACACATGCTTTAAAATTGCCTCTGTATTTAAGTTAGATGTGGAGAATCAAATTTAGATAATTATTTTGGTTTTGAAAATTTGATGCTTCACGAAGCCACTAGAATATAGTTCCATAGTAAATAGTATGAGGGATTACGTCCCACTCTACTTGAGAGAATAAGGGAGTGACTCCGAGACCCCAGGGCGCTCCCTGGTTTATTCCACCAAGGCCAGAATAGGAAAGAACTGTCACTGCCCAGCCGGATAGCACGTAACCTCATAGTGGAGAGGGGGGAGGGGTGCTAGCAATGCATGGAACAGTCCATGCATGGGGCTCTTCCTGCTAGCGTGCTGCGCCTGTTGCTTCTTAAGTGTCTGTCACACCTTACCGGATTGAGCAACGGACATAAACCGGAAAAAGAATTTTCTAGTCTGGTGGTGTTCGGTATCAAAATGTATCGAAGTGTGTCGAAATGTTGCACTATGGAGTCAATGGCGCTGGATGAACGGACATGAAACGGACATGAAACGGACATAAACGGATAGCCACCGGACGATAACCGGACGATAACCAAATGTCAAACGGACTGACCAAACATCATCCGGACATGTACCGGACTGTCACGGATGAGCCGGAAACATATACTGACCGAATTCCCGCAACACAGTCAATGGACTCTGCAGGAAGCAAACCGGAGACATAACGTATGGGTAACGGACATGAACCGAACAAAACAGACTAAACGGACTTAAAACAGACACCAACCGTACACGTCAGTCCGGCGGTGTCCAGTACAAGTTTTGTGCATGTTCTAAACTTGCCACCGTACACACCGGACACCACTGGACAGATAACGGACACGCCGGATGCGTACCATATATAAACCTTACATTGCCGCATTTCACTGGACAGTGTCCGTTTTCTATCCGGTACCCCAATTCGGTAAGGTGTGACTGAGCCTTTAGCAAAAGTGGTCAGCGTAGTCATTACTGCCATTATGTTGCAATGGGGCTCATTGTGGACTACAGTAAAACCTCTCTAAATCGACCGACTGTGGGACCGACTTCAAATGGTCCAATTGTGCATATTACTTCGGTAATATGGGCCCTCCCTTCCCTCCTGTCCTTCTCCCCTCCACTCCCCTCTCATCTACCTGACCCGCCTCCCTACAGGCGGCGACACCGCCGCCCCTGCCTTCCCTACTTCCCCACTACCCTGCAGATGGCGCCACTACTGCCTCACAACCGGGAACCAGCGTCGCTCTGACGTCATTTCCTCCCCCTGCCCCTACACTGCCCTGCGCCTCCCGCTCAGCCCACTTCTCGCCAGACACCACACCGACAAGAACCCCACACAAATTCAACTACACGCCGATAGGCTGACCTCCGAGCAACTCACCATGCCGCCACGCAAGACAGCACGGCACGCCGCCGCAACGGCCCAGGCCCAGACCACCGACCCAGCCACCGACACAGAAATGGCCAGGACCCCTCGACTCCGCGGCAGACCGGTCGGTAGTGGCGAAAAAACCAACGACACAGGATGACACTGAGCCTGAGGGAGGTATGACGGCGCAGCAGATCGCTCTGCTGCGACAGTCTGTCGCAGATTCGATCCAGCAGCAGGCCTCGCACGCCAGAGACATGGCTGAGCGAGTCAGAGCCCTGGAGACCACCAAACGGGCCTCCCGCACGAGGAGCAGGTCCCCGGGCGAGACCCGCACGAAAAAACGGAGGAGATGCCACAAGACAGAATCACCGCGCACCCCCCCGTCGCCACGTGGTTGCAGGTGGCGTGAAACTTCCAACAACTCAAGCCGGAGCAGCAGGAGCAGCAGAAGGAAACACAAAGGACGACACGGCCACGACGAACAGGACGAACACACAGCAACTTGCAGGAGCAGAACGGCACACCGCAAGTACTCCGAGTCGTCCAGTGAGGACGACCACCGACACAAAGACTTTGTAGACGCAATATTGGAGACGAATGACGATGGACGACCCAACAGCAGAGGTAGGAGGCAGTTTCTCCCCCACACCTACGTGATCCGCGAGGAAAAGAAAGGGAAGGTAGGATTGGGGGAGAGCAACTGGCATGAGTACATATCAGCCCTTGCTCGGATGAGAAAGGACCCCAAACTCCCCCACCACTGGATCAAAGCTATCATAGACCACCAGGACGAGATCTGTGGTATGGCCGCCGAGTGGCAATGGGAGACGTGTTTAGCGTGGTCGGAGAAAACTTTCGCCATGATAGACGACGGCCGCCTCCCTAGAGGTTGGCGCGATGAACAAGCTATAAAAGACCTCCAGAGAGGTGCCTGTCTGGCGGAGGAGAACGGCGAGGTCGCAGGTACCACACCGAACCCAGCACAGGCAGGACGAACAGACAGCGCCAAACACTCCCTATAAGAGGCCCGAATTTGCACCCGACATGGACGGCCGCCCGTGCCACAGGTGGAATTGGGGGAACGACTGTGGGTTCACAGCCACCCATGGCACGGGCAGCGAAAAGTACGCACACGTGTGCGCTTGGTGCGCCAATAAATACAGAAAATCGAACCCGCACCGTGAACAAGAGTGTAATAATAAAAAACGGCAGCTGGAGAGAAAAGCGGCCGCGACTGAGGCCGATGAACAACAGAAAGCGGATTTTCGCTCAACAGCTGGGCACATGCCGACCACAACGCCACCCGCAACCATGACCCAGAAATGGAAATCGCCGCAGATGTGACCACCGCCAAAACCAAGCAAAAGGACGCGGACAACCCTCACCAGACTCCCGCCAAAACGCCACGTGGGACGCTGGCGGACCAAGCACCCACCCCTCGCCCGGCCGCTGCGATGCCCCTAGCATACCACGTGACCCCATCCGACGCGGCGAGCAGCTCAGGCGAACCCGAGATAGACGTCATTAACCCCAGCACACCCCGCCCTCCTCCCAGCCTTCAAATGCCTAACCGCCCTTCACAAGACCCCTACCGCGCTAATGGGATAGGCGGCCGCCAGGCGGAACGACCATTAAACGCCGCCCCGGACACAGCCACCACCCCCTACGACCCACCTAACGGCCGTGGCGAGAACCCAACACTAATGGCCGAGACAGACCACGTGTCGACCAGCGAAGGTCGGCCAGCCACACTCCCGCCTGCCCTTGACCCCAACCTTCCCCCACCCCCACCCCCGCCACCCCCCACCACCCCAGCACTGCCCCCGCCACACCCGCCCACGACCGCCAACCCAGCCCCCTCCCCCCACCCCCAGCCCCCAAACCAGCAACCACTCCCTTACATCCACCCGACACCCACCCGACAACACACGGACGCCCAGCCAATGACCCCAACCTACCCCTGACCCCCCAACACCCCACACCACGACACCTGCAGACCCCCCACCCTCCCCCGGACATGGCGGCATGCGAGACATGCCCCGACTGGCCCGACCACCTGACAACATCACCGATACACTACGCTTAACCGACGATCCGCCACCACAGACTGCTGTCGTAGTCTGCTACGAGCCGACGTGCACCACTGTCGCATGCGTTCAGCCTTTCAGTCGGCCGGTGACATCCCGCCCCGTGGGCGTCGACTCGACGAGCCATGACGAGGCCGAACTGCCGGACGTGCTGCTTACCTACCACCAGAGGGAGGCTGCCAACAAGGACATCGATGACGTCACCAACGACGACCTGAGCTCGTCGGCACCGCACTACAACCCCCCGCACACTCCGCTCTCATATCGAAACATCCTCGACCGGTTCTGGCCCACCTCCAGACCTCAGATATGGAAGAATGACATATACCGCTACACTTACGACGAGGTCCGGCGCACAGGCCTCCCCAATTACATTGCTGCCTGGATCCCAGTCCCCTCGGACCTCAAGATAGACCGTTGGAGGGACCTTCTCAATGACTACCACGACGATCAGCTCATGGACTTCTTGGAGTACGGGTGGCCGGCGGACTATACCGCCGCCCGCCCGCCTGTACCCTCGACAGCAAACCACCGCGAGGTGCCCGAGCACCTCGCCTGGGTCAGGAAGTACATCCAAAATGAGGCGGCCAGAGGAGCGCTCATCGAGCCCTTCCTCGAGCCCCCGTTCGCACCCTGGACGCAGGTCAGCCCGATGATGACTCGCCCAAAGAAACATACCAAAGAGAGGCGGGTCATCGTCGACCTGAGCTTCCCGAGGGGGGCCAACGTCAACTCGGGCATCAGAAAGGGCTACTACGAGAAAACGACCCGGGTCAGGGTCGGGGCCTACATCTGGACAATCGACCTGACGAGAGCCTACAGACAATTGCGAACCTGCCCATTATCGGTCCCACTGCTCGGAGTGGCACTCGACATCGCCCCCCCCATTCGGGTGCCGCACATCCTCCATGGCCTGCGCTCGCACCACGAACACGGTCGTCTACCTCCTGCGCCGCAAAGGACACTTCGTCCTTTGCTACTTGGACGATTTCGTCGGGGTGGCGGCAACCCAGAGGGAGGCGGACGCCGCATAGGTCGACGCCATAGAGCTGGCAGCGGACCTCGGCCAGAAGTGCATGCCCCCGACCCGCTCCTTCAAATGGCTAGGGTTCATGGTCGACACTGATGACATGACGGTCAAGATCCCAACCCCTAAGCTTGCAGACGTGGTCGAGGAGTGCCGCAGATGGACGGCACAGGCCAAGGCCTCCAGGAAAGACCTCCAGCGCCTGGTGGGGAGACTCCAGCACATCGCCAGGTGTGTGCGCCCCGCAAGACGGTTCATGAACTGCATACTCGATGCTCTTCGACAGGCACCCCACACCGGGAAACATCCCATCACACTCGACATGACCAAAGACATTCAGTGGTTCCTGACGTACGCCGCAGCCTCAAAAAGCGTCGTCCTGCGCCGCCCCCCACCCAAACACGAGTGGACCATTGAATGCGACTCCTCCCTTAAGGCCGGGGGCACGCACTCACCAAGAGGCTACCTCTCCGAGGCGTATTCCGAGGACCTCCTAGGGAGCAAGCATAGCATACACCAGCTCGAGGAACTCAACCTCATCGTGGCCCTTCACGCACTCTCCCCCCCAAACCCACAAGACTATGCAATCAGAGTCAATACCGACAACCAGTCCTCTCAGACAGTTCTCACCTCTGGGACCTGCAGAGACCCCATCCTCTGTGCCTGTGCTAGAGCACTCTGGGCCTTTGCCGCCCTCCGCTCTTGCGAGGTCCAGGTCCTCCACAAGCCTGGGGTCAAGATCGCCTTCGCCGATGCCCTCAGCAGGGCACCATTCGACGAAGTTGCCCGCCACAAGGCAGATCGCTTTGTGGAGGACATGGACCTCAAACGGGTCCGAGTCCGCCATGACCTTGAGATCCTCGCAGGTAACCTATAGCCTGGGGAGATCGTAAATTTGCCTCTCTCTCCCCAGGCACCCGCAACGACAACCAGGACATCATCCGACTCTTCCGGGCTGGACTGGCGCCCGGCACCTGGCGCAACAAGCTCCAACAGACCAAGAAGTACCTCCAACATGCACGAATGGCGGCATACGACCCACGCCGCCCCAAGCAGATGGACGTCGCCGCCTACCTGGCCCACCTCGACGACACCCTGGCCGCGCCCGGGGCAATTATGAACTATCTAACCGCAGCTCGCACATGGGTCAGTCTCTACACAGGCGCAACTGCCCCATTCGACACCTACCTAGTTGCCACCATCAAATGAGGGGTAACTAAGTCTTCTCACCACTTGACCAGGCAGGCTCCCCCACTGTCCGTGAAACAGCTCAAGACTGTCCTCGACTACCTGGCCGACGCGGGCCCCCGAGCACTCGTCCTGAGCTCGACCCTCCTAATAGCATACTTCACCCTACTGAGGCAAGGGAACCTCCTTGTGACCGGATGAAAGGGACGTTCCAGGGCACACCATCAGAGTCGCCGACGTCACCGACCACACGACGCACCTCAACGTCCAGGTACGCTCGACGAAGACCTCCCAATCGCCCCTCGACGCCTACAACATCCGGATCCCTAAGGTCCCGAACTCCAAGTACTGCCCTGTCCGCGCATGGAAGTGGTACATCGCCTCCACTCGACTGGCCACGGACGACCCGGCCTTTATGACCTCCAACAAAGGCCCCTTGACGACACGGACGATGACCCGGATCCTCCGGTCAGCGCTCGAGCACAGCACTGTCCAAGACTATGGACAATACACCCTACATAGCATACGGAGAGGTGCCACCCAGGCCTGTGCCGCAGCCGGGGCGATGCTCAAGGACGTCCAGGATGTCGGCCACTGGCGATCGTCCGCCATCCACCAATATGTCCGGGCCGACGCTTTCTCGGCCGCGACCCGGGCACTCTCAACTTTATTTGGTTGAGGCCCGGATCACGACCTAAACACACCACCTCGACCCTCCCCTATTGACCCTCCCTTTCCTACTCCCCTTCCCCCCCTCTTCCGACACCTCCCAGACCCACTTCCCCACACCACCCCCCTTCACCACTTCCCAAACCCTATCATCCCAACCTAATGACATACCACATACCTGTCCGCATACCTGATGTACTCACCTATTGTTCTCATTGATTCTGATCCTCACTGCACTGATACCTCATTATATGTATCTATGACCCATTGATTGCTATTGATGATCTACATGATCCAACATTACCTTGACTATACCTCACTACTGCTCTGATCTCTCATTGCATAACGATTCTTGATTACCGATTACCGACATTGACTATTGATTATCTAATGATTCGACCGATCCCCATTGACTGTTATTCACCTGTTCTGATTGCTCACTGCATACTCTTGATTGATTACCCACTTTGTACTACTATGCACTATACACTCGAACTCCAATAAAGTTCCATAATATAGCTCCGTCTCGTGTCGTGAATTAGCGAGGTGGTCGGTTTAGGGAGTTTTTTTAATTATAGTATTGGTATTGTCTGGGCCGATCATTTGGGACCCAAATAAAGCAATCGATATAGGTGAGTGGTCGATCTATGGACATATGACATAGTTTCAAGCACTCCACCTTACTTATTGGGGGGTTTGTGACCTAGCGGTCACTGGCTGCAGGACTGCAGCATTAATAAACGGCGCCGTTAAAACGGCCCGTTTCTGGCGTGTGTTTTTTTTGGGGGGGGAGGGGGGGTCTTTCCTTCTTGCTTCGTCCAGCTTGAGGGGTGGTGTGGGGGGGGTGGTGTGGGGGGGGCGTGGTGCTCTGCGCGGTGACTTGTGCTGTGGTGCGGCGGTGGCCCGGTAGGTGGCAATACATTCTTGGGCCCGCGGTATTGTACCTCAACCGGAGATCAAAGCGGGATCCGGTGTCATTGGCAGCAGGGCCATGGGCGGCGCGTTGGTCTTCCGGGCCCCCGTTGCAGCGTGGGTGGTCTAGTGCCAGTGGCTCTTGGACCGGGGTGGGGTGGGTTGTTTGTGGCTGTATCCGCGGTCCCGGCACCCACTCCGTGGGTGACCGAAGCGGGAACCGGCATTGTGGGTGCGGGGGTCGAGGCTGTTACGTCGGTGTGTCCAGGACCGCACGGGGCTCCCGGTGTAGGGGCTGCATCCGGTGGGACCTCACGGGGCTCCTCGGTGTGACCTCACGGGGCTCCCCGGTGGGACCTCAAGGGGCTCCCGGGTGGGACCTCACGGGGCTCCCTGATGGGGGACCTCACGGGGCTCCCTGGTGGGGGACCTCACGGGGCTCCCTGCTGGGGGCCCTGACGGGGCTCCCTGACCGGGACCTCACTGGGCTCCCTGACTGGGGGACCTCACGGGGCTCCCCGACCGGGACCTCACAGCTCTCCCTGACAGTGGTTGCTAGTCACTGTCGCTGCTGTTGGGTTCAGAGTCATCGGTGATGGGTTCAGGGCCGCCGACGATCTCGAAGGTGTGATAATTTTGTTTATAGAATCTACCGAGTGGCTCCCATGAGGACTAGGAGAGCCTCTCGAGGATGGCGAGCGCAGCTCGGGTGTCAGACAAGTTGTGTGGTGGGCCGAGGAAGTCTCGGATGGCGGTCCTATCAAAGGCCAAATATGACGCCAAGACGTGGGCGACGTTGAAGATTTTGTCACCACATGGACATCGTTGCAATGCAGGGGTATCGATGAACCGCCTGTATCCAGTCCTGAAGCGCGTGACCGCCTCTTGCACGGATGCAGAGAGGTTTCTTGGGACTGGTAGGCACGCTCTGACATTTTTGTGCCAGGCCCAACTGATGGAGTATGGGTTCCTGATGGTCGTGTCATGGAGGGAAGCCTCCCACAGGGCTTTGGGGGCTCTAGCGTGGGTGGCTTTGAGCTTGGACAAGGAGTGGTCTATGACGAGGTCGATCTCAGGACGGCGCGAGCCATCCAGAGCAGCTGAGTCAGCCTGGTCATTACCGGGAAGTCCTATGTGGGAGGGGACCCAGGCCAGCACTGTGTCGAGTTGAGCTTCATGCCTGGTGATGATGGTGTTCTGGATCAAGGTGGCCATAGAGTGGTTAGCTCTGTGGTCCTTGATCTTGCGGACTGCGTTGAGTAAGTCAGTGACCACTATGCAGCTGCAGTGCTGCAGGTGGGTCAGTGTATGGTGGATGGCGGCGAGCTCTGTATCGAGGTGGAGGAGTAGTCCGTGACCCTGATAAGGCGTCTAGCCTGCCCGTCTGGTAGGAAATAGCCAGCTCCTGCTCGGCCTGTGTCAGGGTTGAGTGAGTCGTCGGTGTAAACCGTGGTGGCTAGAGGGAAGTCCTCTTTGGCCCGGGCAATGGTTTCTAGTTGGTTCGGGCTGAGCAGAGGCTGGTGAGTCTGACCGCAACTGGCACGGAATACCAGGGGGGTCTCGCCGGGAGGTCAGGGACATCAGCGAGTGCCAGCCCATGGGTTTCTTTCAGGATGCGAGCTTGGGTGATGAGTCGCGCTGCCTGGTATTGGACTCTTTCCAGGGTGAGGAGGTCTTTGGTCAGGGTGCTACTGCGAGGGAGGCGTGCCTTACGGTTCTTTCTGCAGTGACCAATCCAGGAAATGGTGTTGGCTGCATAGTCGTAGAGGGCCCGCACGGCCTGTTTGTAGAAGAGGCTGAGCACTTCAGCTGGTGCTCCCCAGTTGAACCGAGAGATTCTACTCATTAGAAGAAGTCTCTTGTTCATTCTGGAGGTCAGATGCTTCACAAGTGGGCTCATGGAGAGTTCGTGATTGAGCCTGACTCCGAGATAGTCGATGGCGTCCACCCACTTGATGTCCAAGTCCGCGGCACTGAGTGGGTGGGGAGGCTGATCGGCAAACATCATCATAGCTTTGGTTTTGTTTGCGGATATTTTTAGCCCCAGCTCGCGGCAGGAGCTGCTAAGTAGGAGCAGGACATCCGCCGCGAGGAAGGGCACGTCCCTGGTGCGTGAGCAGACGACAGCGATGTCGTCTGCATAGCACAGGATCTTGACGTGTTTGAGGCGGCGTTCAGTAATGCCTGTTTTCAGTCGGCTTATGAGGGCAGCGACTACAGCATTAAAGAGGAAGGGGCTGAGGACAGCCCCCTGTGGGATGCCGTTTTTTAGGTGGTTGAGGGGAGAGGTGCTGCCTTGGAAGCGGACACTGGCTCGCCTATCACTTAGGTAGTCCTTTACGAACGCCAGGGGCTTCCCGGTGACTCCCAGCTCAACCATGGAGGCAAGGACTACTTTGTGGTCGACCAGCTCGAAGGCCTTCTCCAGGTCGAGGAAGATAACAGCCACGCCAGAGCAACTTCCCTTGGCACGTACTATCTCCTCGACGAGGGTGAGGATGGCGTCCGCCTCGGAACCTGACCAGTTCTTCGGGGAAGCCATTGGCCGGGAGCACTCCACCCACTTGGACTATTGTTATATATGTGTCATGGGGATGGGGGGTGGTGCAAATGGGAAATATTGCGCCTAGAGCATGATTTGAAGCCACACCTCTTGCATTCCAGGCTGGTGTGATCAGGGATGAAAGATCTCCGAGATTTCGCGGATTTCCGGGATTTTTCCTGTAGCTATAAGTGTATACTAATAAGTTGCGCCCATCCTGATATGACCTTAGATGTTGCAAGTACGTAAAACTCCACCAACCAACCAATACATTGTTTCATACTGCAGCACCATGTGGTGCAAATGCCGCAGCACTAGCAGGGTATACTACTAATGCCTTCATGGCGCAGCACTATCAGCGTATAGTACTAACATGCGCTTCTAATGCCACAGCACTATCATCATATACCGATATGTGGTGCAAACGCTGCAGCACTTGCAGCGTATACTACTAATACATGCTTCAAATGACGCAGTACTACCAGCCTATACCAATATGTATGAAACCCGACTTCCGGGAATTTTCAGCGATTCCCTGACAATGCTAAGCCTATTGGAGAATATCAGCATTTCCGCTTTTTTTCCCGGAGACCACTTTCATCCCTGTGTGATAACCATTTCACCACCTGGCTCCCTGATGTATTCACCATATCCACGCCTACCTGTCTATGTGGATCTTTGCCTGAGCGGCAAAGAGTTCAGGCGCAAAACCACATAAAGGCCAATCCAAAAATGCAGTTTAGATCAAAGATTTTTACCTGAATATAATTTTAAAGCTCACTAATTCCACTTTTGATATGAGCACAAGGTTATGGAGCAATGAACAAATTAATAGGGATATAAAAAGAATGAACATTTTGAAGATTTGATTCCAATGTTTATCTCCATTTTTGAATTGGCATTTACGTGGTTTTGCACCTGAACTCTTCTACCTTTAAATCACTTCGTCAATTTCAATACAGCCAGTTACCAGAGTTACACGACACAGTTACAATGTGCCAGTAAGCACATGCGGGTTTGTTTGTTGGTGATTTACACCCTTGCAACATCTAAAGTCATACCAAGATAGGTACCCCCTTGTGACAATGTGCACTGGTGGTGACAATGTGCACTGGGTGGGCAAGCCACTGGCACTATGACCCGATATCCCACTCACTCACGTTACCCTGACACTGAACAGCCGGTCTCTGGCCTATCCTATTAATGCCCAGCGCTAGGCTAGGTAGGCTTTGTAAGTCGTTGATTTGACTCGGTTGGGGTCCAAGCCATAAGACCATCCCACACAGGAAGCCGGCCAGCGCTCTTACCAATTTGGCCAACCCATCTGGTCAGCAATGTGTGGGAAAGTGTGTGTGTGTCAGCTCATTATCTTATACACACTGCTTTCATGGATAGTTATCCATCTGAGTGTAAAATATTCTGATAAAACACATTGGTAGGGGAATGCAAATGTAATATAATGGTAAATGGTATATAGTGCCAGGTGCATGAATGTATTTATGTAGTTGCTGGTGATACTTTACTCATGGTCAATAGTCATTGCGTATTAGTCAGATAGTGTGAAAGAAGCACTAGAGATAGTGTGTAAAGGGCATTTGGAGCTCTACTCACTACCCCCTCCCCCCTCTGTTAGTCTCGGATCACCACACACTCAGCTCAGGCAGGTGGTGGCCAAACAGCCACACCGCATGGTGGTGGTGGGCAGATCACGGTAGCCATGGTGACACAGGAATGCTTGATGTTCATTGGTGGACTGTGAATGCTTGATTCTCATCGGAGAACACGGTCAGGTTGTAAAGTCGCCAGCTGGTGGTGTGAGTGGTGTGGACAAGCTAATGAGAAATCAATACAGGTAATGAAGGAAAGTAGAGAAAGAGTGAAAAGTAGGAGAGTGAGACTCCCTGGTTTATTATCTTATATAGGTTTCTAGAATCCAAGATGGTGGTGGTCACATGGGTTGATCCACCAATCAGGGTTCAATCTGTTGTAACCAAGGCCTTGTCATGCTGGCTACAGTGCCTTGTGGTGGCCAGTGATCCATAAATAACACCTGGGGGGAGGGGGTATGTGAGGCAACTCCTCCAAGGACTGTATCTAAGAAGTGACACTCCTCCTCTACTATTTTACTATACAATTTCTATACCTAATGAGTAATAGTTTACCAACACCACATATCCCTCATATGCCTTTGGATTTTATATATTACCATTTACCATTATATAGATAAGTTGCAATTTATTATAGTAGAGTTCACATATATCCTCATGTTATTATATCGGAAGATTTTACAAGGTGGTATGCCATACCAGATCCATGTAACACTATATAATAATAAACCTTTCTTGCCTTGCCTTTCATTATAGCCTGCCTACACAACCACAGATTCCAGCCGACGACTTTAATTATACGAGAATCTTTACCTACCAGGAGATTAATTGTACATGACATGCTTAGCCATTTGGACACACATGCCATAGGGAATTAGTCAGCACCCATTCTGAAACAGTCTCATCTTGGAGGTATTTTATTGAACCTGTACATTGTTGGATTACATAGTGTGCAGTGCGTGTTTGTGATCAATCAGCATTTGCCAAAAGAAAACGCACTATTATTTAGCCCATGTGATGTTGGTAGACAAACAGGTTTCGGTTTAAATAGACGATTTCCATCACCAACCCGCCCTCTGACTCCAATGGAAGAACTAATGTTGGGGGGTTAAGCTCAATGTACGTGCCCCCAGCTCTGCCAATTTGGATTTCCACCGATGTGTATAACTTACAGCGTCATCAAAGGCCGGTTGCTCTCATACCATGTCTATGTGGTGTGGGAGGTTAAAAATCCCTTGGGTCGGTAAAAGTGTAGGCTCGGGCTTTCTATCGACCAGTAGTGGAATGAGGAAGACCAGTCGTCTATGACTGAAATTTCCCCTGCTTAAACAACTAATGGACCAAAAAAAAAAAAAAAAGAATGCAGCATGCTCTGTGGGAAAGGGTCTTATAGAGGATTTCCACCAGTTACAGGTATTCTAAAGGGCACCCCACCAAGAAATCTTTTTTAAATGGCTTTAAAATGGGCTATTTGAGGGCGTTGTTTTCCCGAGGTACAAGCCTCGGATAGTCGTGGGCTAGGGCCCGCCCACCGCACCCTGCCATGACTATCATGTTCGCTTGTGCCAAGACGAAAACATTGAAGTATCCATATAAGTTTAAGATCATTTTTATCCTGAATAAGTAGGTAAAGATTGCTGGACCCGGATGTGCTTCCTTCTCATTTTTCTTGAAATTGACCACCAAGAAATCTTTTTTAAATGACTTTAAAATGGGCTATTTGAGGGTATTTCCAAGGGGTTATAGGCTGATATTTTAGCATATGCATAACATCATATTTACTTGTATTTAATGAAAAGAATAGAAATTTGTATAAAAGTACAGAAATTCACTGATCTGATGGAAACAGTTTACTGATCTGTGCCTACAGAGATTTGTGGGATTTTGGGTAACTTTCAATTCCTTCAGAACCTTCAATTCCTGTGACTCTCATGGGAATTTCGTGAGAGTTGGCAACACTTTGGCAAGAACTGAAATAAAACCAATAAGATGTAATAAGTGCAGTAATTACCGAGGGCTTATATAGACTCTTGTCTTTGGTGGCACTGTATGCGTGTGCAAAATTGAATAGAGTGCTTCGTTTTAAGCGGATTTGTGACGGGATTAATTAAATGTGCAGCAACTGCTTCTTTGTACCCCTACTTAAGTAAGATTGCAAGCTAAAGAGGATTAGATTTTGTTTTCTATGCGATTCCAATTTTGATGATTACTGGGCATGGTGAAAATGGTATGTGTGGCAGAAGTAGACTGTACGTAACAAGCAATGCTGGTCAAATGGGGCGAGGGGAGGCGGGAAGGGGGGGGGGGGGGGGGGAGTTACTACTGAAATATGCTTCAGATCAGATGGGAAGGAGTATAATGGTAGAATCTCTGATTCCTGTGTGGGAGGTCATGGATTCGATACCCGGCCGAGTCAAACCAGAGAATAACACACAGTTTTGTACTTGTCAGAACGCTGAATAGTGTTTGATAGGGATGTGCAATGATGAGGACTGCTGGATATAGTGTCAGGATAATGTGTCTGAGTGGGATATCGTACCGTGGTGGCGAAAGCAGTATGGGGGCAGCGCACTAAAACCATCACGATTGTGAACTGTCTGTCACAACTCAGTACCCATCGTCATTTACGTGGGGCTTAAATTCGCGAGAATCATTAAAAATTCAAATAAACCCGACAGAATGTCAAGCGCTTTTGTTCATTCCAAAAGAAATAGCGCACTCTTAAGGCTCAGTCACACCTTACCGGATTGGGATATCGGATAGAAAACGGACACTGTCCGGTGAAATACATCAATGTCCGTTTTATATAAGGTACGCATCCGGCGTGTCCGTTCTCTCTCCGGTGGTGTCCGCTGTGTACGGTGGCAAGTTTTGAACATGCACAAAACTTGTACCAGACACCGCCGGACTGACGTGTACGGTTGGTGTCCATTTTAAGTCCGTTTTGTCCAGTACATGTCTGGTACATGTTTGGTACCCATCCGTTACCTCTCCGGTTTGCTTCCTGCAGAGTCCGTTGGCGGTGTTGCAGGAATTCGGTCAGTATATTTGTTGGCGCATCCGTGAATAGTCCGGTATGTGTCCGGTTGATGTTCGGTCTATCCATTAGACATTCGGTTGTCATCCGGCTATCATCCGGTTAGCATCCGGTGGGTATTCATTAATGTACGTTCCTTGTCCGTTTAGCGTCTGTTTCGTCCAGAGGAAAGCGCAACATTTCGACACATTTCAGTACATTTTGATACGGAACACCACCGGACTAGAAAATTCTTTGTCCGGTTGTGTCCGGTACTCAATCCGGTAAGGTGTGACAGGCACTTTAGGTCAAGAGATGAATATACTTAAAGTTGCATATGGTTTAAGGTTTTGGGTTTCTGGCATCTTTATAAGCTATCTTACTTAAGTTTGAAGTCACTTTTATTATAAATGGCTTACTTTGCAAGTATTTGAATTGAAGATAATCAAAATTACTTTCGGCGTGCACACCAAAATGCTAGACACCATAAGTTTTTGCAGTAACAGGTGGTATTAATTTGACTTAGTATTTCCTTCTAAGCAGCAGAAAATGGTTAATAAGCACACCAGCATCTGGTTTGGATAACAAATAATTTAGTTAGAATCTATTCTAGATAAGTGTTTTGGTTTTGGTTTCAAAAGGTTGATGCTTCCATTGGACTATGCACTTTAATGGTGGAAAGATTATAATGGTGTTGATTATGTTAGTGACTATATCACTTGACATCGCAGGTCTCTTAGTGCGAACCTTATAAATGATACAGACGCAAAAACTATCCTAGATAAGTGTTTTACTTTTAAAAGGTTGATGTTTCCATGATTCTGTTACTGACTATATTACTTGACATCACAGGTCTCTTAGTGTGAACCTTATAAATGGTACAAACGCAAAAACTATCCTTATTTTACCAAAGCGCATGAGTTTCCCTAATCGGGAGCGGGGGGTAGCTCAGGCGATAGCATGTCCACCTCTGAAGCTATCGGTCATCCCATCGATCCTGCTTAGTGGACCCGTTTGCAGTTTGGACTATTTTCCATTCCAACTAGTGGTTCACAAATTGGTTCATCAAAGGATGTGGACTGTGCTGGTCCTGTCTGTCATCATCATCCTGTCGGTCGCGATGTGACAAAGACTGCTTTCATTACTTGACTGCTGCTCTCCATTTCACTCTTTCCTGTGATTGTTGCGTCCATGAGGTCTTAATGTCTCTCAGCTTCAGGTTTCTCTTGATGGTATTTCATGAAAGCTGCCTGCAAAAGTGTTGAAGTGCTGCTGGCTTTTGCAAGTTACCAGCGGCACTCTCTCGGGGAGCAAATAGAGGTTTTACACCGGCAAGAACATGTCAAGACAGGTGCAAAACTATTTGTCCCTGCAGTGGGAAAGTGCATATAAAAGATTCCTTGCTGCTTATTGGAAAGAGTAGCCTATCTGGCAGCAGCGGGTTTCCTCCAAAGAAATATGTCAGAATGACCATATGTTTGATGTCCAATAGCCAATGATACAAAACCCAATGTGTCCTACAGGAATTGTTAAATAAAACTAGTTTTACCTTTACTTTTGAGTTGCCCTAATCTGGCTGAACGCATGCGCGCACAAAGCAATGACCGACGCATCCGGAGAAACGCGGCGCAGACTGCACCATCCTGACGGCTTCCGGTGGTCCAGTGGAGTTACAAATCCACCGTATCCCGTCGCAGGAACCGGAAATGAGGTGGTACATCATTCTTGGTAATGGTTTGTCCGTTAATGGCGAGTATGTGTGCTAAGTCTCCAATGTGGTTCTCATCACATATTGTGTATTGCGTCTTGTATATTGCGTAATATGTATTGCATATTACGTATAGCATATTGCTTATTGAGTATTGTGTATTGTGTTTTGTATATTGCATAATACATATTACATATAGCATATTGTGTATTGCTTATTAATTATTGTGTATTGCATCTTGTATATTGCGTAATACGTATTGCATATTACATATAGCATATTGAGTATTGTGTATTGTGTTTTGTATATTGCATAATACATATTACATATAGCATATTGTGTATTGCTTATTAATTATTGTGTATTGCGTCTTGTATATTGCGTAATACGTATTGCATATTACATATAGCATATTGCTTATTAATTATTGTGTATTGTGTTTTGTATATTGCATAATACATATTACATATAGCATATTGTGTATTGCTTATTAATTATTGTGTATTGCATCTTGTATATTGCGTAATGCATATTGCTTATTGTGTATTGCGTCTTGTATATTGCGTAATGTGAATTGCATATTGCACATAGCATATATTGAGTATGGCATATTGCATATTGCATATTGCAAAAGCGGCCAGCGACATGATTGAGGTGTGTTAATTCAAAGCCGTGAATAGAAATGCGTCTTCCTCAGGGTGAATCGTTAATTAACTCATTAAAACATGTGTGTGTTGATGGTTGGTTGCTTGTTGGAGTTTTACGTCCTGGCAACATCTAAGGTCATTTCAGGACGGGTATCGACTTGAAAGGTGCAAAGTGCCCCGTTCCAAGTGCCAAATGCCAAGCCAGGTAGAGCAAACATCAATTTTGTAAATCTTTGGTTTTACTCAGCTGGGGATTGACCACACGACTTATTGCAATGGAAGCAGGCACAGTACCCGTTCGGCATTCCCGCCCAGAATAAATTACGGTATCCTCGTTGGTACATGACAGTGGTAGAGTAGTCTATCATTATTCTACACGCTACTTCCAAGCATCATAAGTGTCCCTATAGATGGACAGAGTTTTAAATGACCGTCAGCTTTCGATTTCCACCCATACATAGATGGGGAGGGGAGGGAAATTGTATTCTGGAGGAGCAATATAATACTAGTATATTCTTGCTCCTGTCAGGAACAATTTTATCCCAGTATATCATTGCTCTTCGGCAGATTCATTCCGATATAATATTACAACTGGGAAGAAATCAAAGAAGTAATCTGTATAGCATTACAGCTATAGTTCCCCACCAGGTACATGGGTGTGAACGTGTCAGAGTGTGAAGGTGTGAAGGTGTGAGTGTCTGAAGGTGTGAACCAGTACCCTCCGTGCTGGAGCATGGGCATTCAGTTGTCACTAATTGCAATAAGCAATGCAGGACTTTGCAGATGGAATGTGTTCAATAAGCCAACTTGAACAAAACGCAGTAAGAAACCTTTTGACAACATTAATTTTGATTTAATTGTGCAACCAAAACCAAAATTCCACAAAGCCATCATATTTATGCTTAGCTTTGGCGCCAATGTCTTGTTTGTTTTTCTAGTTTGTGTGATTTTTTTCTGGTGATTTCTTTTATATGTGTTGGTTCTATTTCTGTTTGTTTGTTTTTGTTTTACGTCCTAGCTACATCTAAGGTCATATCAGGACAGGTACCGACCTGTGACAGTGCACACTGATGGCGACTTTATAGTGCTGCCCCACTGGAAGACCAGGCCACCAGCACCAGGACCTGATATCCCACTCAGTCACATTATCCTGACACTGAGTCAACCAGTCCTTGCCCTATCCTAATAGTGCTGAGTGCCAGGCTAGGAAGCGACAAGTATCAACTTTTAAGTCATTGGTTTGACTCGACCAAGGTTCGAACCCACGATCTACCACACGGGAGACGGACGCTCTAACTCATTCGGCCTTTCCGTCTGGTGTTTCTATTTCAGTTCTGGGCCCATATGCATGGAGCAGTGTTAGCGGTGTGTGGTGTTAACCATCTAACATAGGGTAGCTATCACCGGTTATCAGGGGCATCGCGAAATATGTCAAGCCATATGCATGGTGGCCTAAGTGGTGCGTGTTAGCTATATGTGAATTAATTTATACATTATGGAAATTTCTCTGACCTGTTGCCGGCGAGCACCTGGTTGGGCCTAATATATTGCCTTCTCTACCCACCGGGAACCAGCGCGCTTGTTACTGAGACGGCGGCGGGGGTTGCTTGCATTCGTCGATTCAACAATATTAATATCGCCGCCGATTTAGCGGCGGCGTTAATATTGCTTCGAATTTAGGGTTAATTTCATGAAATTTCACTTATTGTACATGTTGCTGGTAACATGCGTAATTCAAAACCCTGACTACGGGCTTGATATTATGAATACCATAGATACCGTCGTAGCATGTGTCGCTACGATCGAAGTTGACTTCCGGTAGTAGATTCAAAGGCTAATCCATTTCCTACCTGGCCATTGACGATGACGGATCGTTGGCATTCAATACGTAAATTTGATCTGTGTATTAAGTTCCAGTAATCGTCCCGTTGTGCCATCTTGTTTGGTTCAGGCTGCGACGCTGGAGGATTTTCCCGTTTGCTTGAGTCGGATTGATGGTTCGCTGGGAGTTTGTGTTTCTTTGTTTTAGAAATTTTAGGTCGTGTTGATGACGTCGCCATAGTGGACGGTATATCGGTCGTACACATTATGCCACGCCGGTCAGTTCACCCAGCTGGCTCGTGTAGTGCTTGTGGCACGTTTGTACGATTGCATGGGAAAACGGTAGTGCATGCTCTAGCGGTGGTGTATTAGGAGGAATCCGGAACCCCGCCCTTTTCACTTTGATATAGTCTTTTTGCTAAACATGTTTTCTGTATGTGTACTAAACGATTTATTTCTAGGTGGTGTGGTTTTAGAGAAAATTTAACTTTTCCGTATGAAGATTGCTCACGAACATTGACAATGCATTGTGTTGCCGGTACGTGCAGTGCAACACATTAGTTTTATTCGACATTATTGGAAATCCAGAACCAGAACCATATCGTTTTGGTATAATTTGAGAGATATTTGACTCTTTCTGTACCATGATTTGCTCACGACTGTTGGCAATGCATCACGAGACAACACGGTACGCTGACGGTGCTGCGTCGTGCAGCCAGCGCTAACTGCGCTGATGGTGCTGCGTGGTGCAGCTGTCTGGCCACGCTGAAAGTGCTGCGGGGCGCACGACGGTGTGCCTACGCTGAAGGTGCTGCTGCTGGTGCGAGGGACACACCGCTTCTGCGCATGCGTCAAAATCGAACAGCATCGTCACTAACCTTATAAATTTAATATAATGTTTTTGGTAAAGATGTTTTCTACATGTATAGCAAACGATTTGTTTATAGATGGTGTAATTTGAGAGATATTTGACATTTTCTGTATGAAGATTGCTCTCGACCATTGACAATGCCTTGAGTTTGACGGTATGCACAGTGCAAAACGTAAGTTTTATTCAAAATTAATAGAATTCAAGAACCCTAACCTTATAAATTTAATATAGTCTTCATGGTAAAGATGTTTTCTATATGTGTACCAAGCGATTTGTTTCTGGATGGTGTAATTTGGGAGATATTTGACTTCTTCTGTATGAAGATTTGCTCACGGCCGTTGACAATGCATTTGAATGGAAGTGTCCCTGGCAGACTGGTGTCCCTCGGAATCCGCATCACCTGTATAACTTTTAGGTCACCCAACAAATGTGTCCATAGTTCATGCTACTAGTTATTTGGTCTTTTTGGGTGAACATGTTTCTATATGTGTTCCAAGGCATTGTCGGCGACGACGATAACACTGGCTCCATTTCGCTGCGCGGAGTTTCTTTGCAGTAGGTGATATCTTTCAGATCGCCATACAGAGGGTTTTCTAGCTACAATTTAACCAGTGGTTTCATGACATATAGCACATATTTGTCTCCATCTTCATTTTAATTGTTTCAGTTGGACCAGTATTAGTTACGAAGGTTGGTGGTTGATTTTCAAGTTTTGCTTTTCTCCACAAAATCTTCTTCAAATCACTCAATAGTGATTAAAATGTCCTATTAAGCTGTGCACATAATGTTCCTTTATTAGTTCTGTACATGTTGTGATGTTTTAAGGATGTTTGATAGATGGCCCAGAGAGTTATTTAATCCGCAGCACTTGCTCACAATGTCCCCTCTGTCTCACTCAAATTGCAGTTGCCATTCATGCCTCAGCCTCGCTCATAAAACTAGTAATATGGGTCACGACTTTTGGCTGGTTTATTATAGAGCAAAGGGCACATAATTAGGCATATTTTCACGTTAACATTGAGGTCACTTTATTGATATTTACATTAGATCAATTTTATGACTACCAGGTTTATGGTCTCTTCACATTCTTTCCTTTGATATATGTTCCATTGAGATAAAATGTGTTTATAATAATGGCTCAAGTAGCTACAAATGGGGGCTCAAGTAGCTAGACCGAATGGGGGCCAAGGGATCATTCTATCTCAGTTGTTTTTCGTTGTGTGTTCTTTGAAAACTTTGTATTTTGCTGTTGATGTTACTTTTTATTCCAAAATTGAATTTTAACTTTGTGTAGTTAGTTCTATTTGTAGATGTCGGATGGTTTTACATTAATGTGATGTAATGTGACCATGTGATTGATTTCTATCGACCATTTCGTCAGTTTATCTTACAACTGCTTATTTTTAATTCGTCGTTATGGTTATTTTGTGTTGATTGATTGCTATATATTTCAGATGGTGTTGGTCAGTAATGCTCGTCTGCATTGTGGTGGTGCTGCCACCGGTGGGAACTGTTGTTTTCCCACCCTGGTTGGCCCTCCATGGCTAGGGCTGCACATCACACACTCCATCATTCATGCTTGTCAGCATTGTGGTTACGCATCAACCGGTGGGAACTGTTGTTTTCCCGCCCCTGGTTCGTCCTCCACGGCTAGGGCTTCACATCACACATGCCATCATTCATGCTTGTCAGCATTGTGGTTACGCATCAACCGGTGGGAACTGTTGTTTTCCCACCCCTGGTTCGCCCTCCACGGCTACGGCTGCACATCACACACTCCGTCATTCATGCTTGTCAGCATTGTGGTTACACATCAACCGGTGGGAGCTGTTGTTTTCCCACGCTGGTTCGCCCTCCACGGCTAGGGCTTCACATCACACACTCCGTCATTAATGCTTGTCAGCATCGTGGTTACACTACCACCGGTGGGAGCTGTTGTTTTTCCCACCCTGGTTGGCCCCTGTGCCTCCAGAAAGTCCTAACTGGTCATGCTACTAGTTTATGTAATACTTTCCCTCTTGGTTCATATCCATGCTTATTACCTGTGTTCCTCGTCAAGTTGTTCTTATAGACTGTCTAAATAATTTAAGTGTTGCTGTGTTGCATGATATAGACCCTGCCGCTATTAGTATTCCTTCGGACTTTACTAGTCCTCATTCTGTTGTCGAGACCGCCGGCTCTGGCTGTCGTTCCACTGCCTGGGGGCGATACAACATTTCGCCCTCCATGGCTAGGGCTGCTCATTAGGGACTCCATCATTAATGCTTGTCGGCATTGTGGTGGCACTGTCACCGGTGAGAACTGTTGTTTTCCCGCTCTGGTTGGCCCTCCATGGCTATGGCTGCACATCACATACTGCATCATTAATGCTTGTCAGCATTGTGGTTACACTATCTCCGGTGGGAACTGTGGTTTTCCCAACCTGGTTGGCCCTGTGCCTCCTTACTCAGCTAAAATCTAGTCCTGGTACTAGTTCATTAATACTTTCCCTCTTAGTTCATTTGCATGCTTCTTGCCTCTGTTACCCAGTCATGTTGTTCCTATCGACAGTCTAGATTACTTAAGTGTTGTTGCGTTGCATGATATGAACCCTATCACTATTAGTATCCCTTCTGACTTTAATAGAGTCCTCATTGTGTTGACAAGAACACCGGCTCTGGCTGTAGTTCCACTGCCTGGGAGCCCCCGCTGGCTCCAAAAAACTGTTTAGTTTTTAGTACGGGTGGATCGGAAGGTATAATCGTGCCCGTTATGGATTTAACAATAGATGTAATTGTTCAGATGGAGTTGGGTTACATGTTACACCATTCACCACAGTTACAAGAAATTCATTATTATCATTTTAGATGAGCGTGAAAATGGATTGTTGACTTTCAGGCTACGTGTCATCTCCTCATTTTGGCATGTTGCTACATTGAATGATTGTGAGGTGTAGGTGATACCCCATGCCGCATGGGGGGCCCTCATCCTGGCAGTTGCACTCAGTATGTTGTACTTTGATAATAAATTTGACTTGATCGCTCATGGATTATGTTGTAGAAAACTGTTAACAGAAATGCATGTTTCTCATACTGGTGATGTCCTTGATTTACTCCTTTCATTGCTGCTCGTTGATAATATTGTTTTTTGGCTTTATCAACTTACAGAAAATAATCGCGCAGTAGTGAACATGCCTAGCGTGTATTTTACAGCAGGACTATCAGAGGGAAAATGGCATAATAAGAGGGTACAATAGGGCATTCCCTTTGAAGACTGAGCATAGTAAAACAATGATTTTAAAATTCAGAGGAATTGGTGATGATGGGTTGATGTTGATTGCTGCTTTATTAATAGGTTTCCTATGTTTATTAAGACAGTCAAATTTGTTTTATTCCGAGGTATTGGGGGATGACGGTCATATGCTGATCGGAGGTGACATCAAGGCACACAAAAACACACCTGACGATAACAGTCAGGAGCATTAAAACCACTTGCAGGCCCGAGGAGGTCTACCAAATTGAACTACCCTGGGTACCCAGTTCTCAACTCTGTCGTCTGAATGCATGAACTAAGTTCAGTCACCAGTTTCCAGTGCATGGGGGCGCCCCAGCATTCGTGATGTCGAACGGGGCACCTCTGACTGGTCGTCGTCTATTCACCAAATGCTTGCGAATGGCATTGCAATATGCTGGACTACCCTGGTGGCTGGTGGTCACATGCCATAGCCTACACCGAGGGGAAGCTCAAGAATATGCGAGAGTGTGGGACATCATTAGACTGCCTAAGAACACTGGGAAGATCGATATCAAGCCATGTTGTTAATTATGTAAATTAAAAAACCTATTTAGGCAGGGACCATCAGCTCTCGTGTTCCAATTTGGCTGAGATCTAATGGTCCCTTTTATTTCCCTATGTTGAATGATGATGTGTGTACTGCAAGTGCAAATGTGTGTGTGTGCCAGATGGGAGTTGACTGCGTGACCGTGATCCACCCTTAGCTCCTGCCTCATGTCTTCATTTTCAAGTATCTTCAAAGAATCCTGCATTCAAGAATAACTATCATATGAATATTATGATATAACAATTAATTATTGACTTGCACATAAGTAATGATTAACAGTAATCATATTGTCTTACCAGGTTGTACCACCTGCGAAGTTAGAGTAGTTTAAAGCTAATAGTCTCAATTGTACTATTGAGAGGAGCTTCAATGACTTATGTTCTATAGTGATAGAAATATAAGGCTGTGTGAAAATTTATTAAGCCTGATTAATAAATTTATTAGCCCAAAAAGTAATTATCTGTGTCTGGTTTTGAATTGCGTATGTAATTCTGTTAAATATGATAGCATTGAATACACTTGCGCCTAATGAATAGCCGCCGATTTGGCGGCGGCGGCGGTGACGATTTGTTTTGTTTACATTCGTCGATTCGACAATATGTATATCGCCGCCAATGCGGCGGTGGTGTTAATATCGGTTCGAATTTAGGGTTAAATTGATCAAATTTCACTTATTGCGTATGTAATTCTGTTAAATATGATAGCATTGAATAGATAATTTTGGGCCTAATATATTGCCGCCGATGCGGCGGCGGCGGCGTTCGACAGTATGGATATCGACATCCATGCGGCGGGGGCGATTTGTTTACTTTACATTCGTCGATTCGAATAACGTCGCCAATTCGGCCGCGGCTTTAATATCGGTTCGCTTTTAGGGTTAATTTGATCAAATATCACGTTGAGAGTATGTAATTCTGTCAAATATGATCGCATTGAATCGATTTGGGCCTAATATATTGCCGCCGATGCGGCGGCGGTGGGGGCGGTGGTGGCGGCGGCGCGCGACAGTATGGATATCGTCTTTATCGACGTCCATGGGGCGGCGGCGACGATTTGTTTACTTTACATTCGTCGATTCGAAAATATTTATATCGCCGCCCTTGCGGTGGCAGCGTTAATCTCGCTTCGATTTTAGGGTTAATTTAATTAAATTTCACTATTTGACTCAGTAACTCTGTTAAATATGACAGCATTGAATAGATTTAGCCCTAATCGGTACCTAACACCTCCAGTAAACCTGCTGTGTATCTGGTTTACCGTAACCTCGTTTAAGCTTGCGGTGTTAGGCCTATCACTGACTCGTGCATCCCACTTTTCGCCGCTAAACGGGGGATTCCCGCCAAACACCGTTTTGGCTCGGTAACACCGACCCATGCATATGCATATGCATGAAGCAGTGTTAGCGGCTTTTGGTGTTACAGCCTGATACTGTTTAGCTATCACTGAGGTCAGGAAATATGTCAAGCGGTATGCAGGAGCGCGTAACACTTTGATTATAGCTAAACATGAAGGTATTTATAGATTTGGGAAATCCCTCGATTCGACAATATGAATAACGCTGCCAATGCGGTGGTGGCGTTAATATCGCTTCGAATTTAGGGTTAATTTGATTAAATTTCACTTATGGCGTATGTAATTCTGTTAAATATGACAGCATTTAATAGATTTGGGCCTAATATATTGCCATGTTTAGTTGACGTTGGACAGTATGGATATCGACGTCCATGCGGCGGCGGCGGCGATTTGTTTACTTACATTCGTCAATTCGAAAATATTAATATCGACGCCATTGCGGTGGCAGCGTTAATCTCGCTTCGATTTTAGGGTTAATTTAATAAAATTTCACTATTTGACTATGTAACTCTGTTAAATATGATAGCATTGAATAGATTTGGCCCTAATCGGTACCTAACACCGCCTGTAAACCAGCTATGGAACGGGTTTACAGTAACCTAGTTTAAGCTTGTGGTGTTAGGCCTAACACTGCTCCATGCATAGCGACTTTTCGGCGCTAAACCAGAAATCTCGTCTAAACGCATTTTGGCTCGCTAACACTGCTTCATGCATATGGCCCCTGGTCTTGTACCTGTCACGTGGACATTACTGCTATTTCGGTTCTGGCCTTGTACCTGTCACGTGGACATTACTGACAATCTGTGACGTCAGCGCTCGCCATAATATTGTGTACGTGTCCAGAGACTGGTAGACAGCAATTATATTTATCCATTGCGAGCATTAAATCATGATGTGCGCGATGGAAACAGTTTACTGATCCAGTGTCTCCAAAAGGGGATGGCTGAATGAGTTAGAGCGTCCGTCTCCCGTGTTGGTAGATCGTGGGGTCGTGGGTTCAAACCCTGGTCGAGTCAAACCAATGACTTTAAAATTGATACTTGTTGCTTCCTAGCCTGGCGCTCGGCATTATTAGGATAGCACAAGGACTGGTTGGCTCAGTGTCAGGATAATGTGACTGAGTGGGATATCAGGTCATGGTGCTGGTGGGCTGGTATTCCAGTGGGGCAGCACTATAAAGTCACCATGAGTGCGCACTCTCACAAGTCGGTACCCATCCCGATATGACCTTAGATGTTGCTAGGACATAAAACAACAACAAACAAAACAAACAAACATCCAAAATTAGTGCAGCAGTGTCACTAACCATTTTCCAGTGAGTGTTATTTGGTTTTAGTTGTATGTTTATTTTTGTTCAAAGTTGATTTGTTTGTACTGAAAGGAATGCTTATGCAAATGCAATACGGCATTCACTTTGAAATCGATGTTTGCAAATGAATCAGTCAGTCAGTCAGTGGGTGAATGGGTCAGTGAGTGAGTGAGTGCGTGAGTGACTGAGTGAGTGAGTGAACAGTGAGTGAGTGAGGGAGTAAATGAGTGACTCAGTCCGTGACTCAGTCAGTCCTTGAGTCAGTGAATCAGTGAGTCAGTGACTGAGCGGGTAAGGTGACGCCCACATACTTTTCAAAATGGCGGCCGCACATGAGTGTGCCAGCTCCTCTGTGCCTTAGTTCTTTGATAAAACTCACCCTGCATAATCCCAAATCCACTACTAGCTGTAACAGCAAGTCATCCCCATCGTATTTATGTCTCCTCATAGGTAGGATCAGCAAATCAATGACATAGTCTAAAGGTAAATGGCTATTCTCCAGTCTACATGTACAAAATATTATCCCCCATAATATTTGTAATGCCTGATTTCAACCTGCTATTGTCTAGACGATATTGTTCATACCATCCCATCATCTCACCCATAAATAGTGCATATGCACCATAATTGTTAAGGCCAGAAGACCAGCGCCTCGGTGCTAAAAAAAAAGATATTTTTCAAGTGGAATCACAAAGGATTTAACAAAAAAAAAACTCCAAAAAGCCCTTCTCGCCGAGACGTAATCTGTGCATGACCCCTGTGCAGTCTGAATTTACAACTCTTCACGATCGTCGATTAATTATCTCAATGGTAAATTATCATGTAGTGCGCTATCACTACATATTTAATCTTAAAGTAAATAAGTGGTTTCCTTCCAAAGTATCGAATTCTGATCGTGCGCAGCAGTGGTGGTGGCTTTATAGTGCTGTCCCACTCGGACACCTTGCCACCGGCATCGTGTTTCACATATCACACTCAGTCACATTATCCTCAAACAGAGCCAACCAGTCCTAGCTCTATTTTAGTAAGGCCGAACCCCAGATATAGAATTCAGTGATATTAATCAAATATTGTAAAAAAAAAACAAAGATAATAATAATAATAATAATTCAGCTTGACTCGGCTGGCCACGATCCCATGACCTCCCGTGTTGGAGTCCGGTGCCCTGTCAACTTGACCACCCCGCCCTGTAGTCAGGACACATACTGCCATTTGCTCTCAGTGTGCACGTGACCCCGGGCACGAAGTCTTTGTGCAAACTCTATGCGCCGCGAGGTGGCTCACTCTATCAGTAATGTATGGTGCGCACGATGTATTGCCTATTGTTTACCTTTGCATTTGGAACAATTAAAATGTCAGGAAGAGCGAAGTGAAAATGGTGTTTTACCTCGGTATGTTTAAATGTATAATCATGTACAGGCTAGATATCATTAATCTACCGGCCATGATGTTATGTCCCATTGTTCAAGAGTAAATCTGATGATCCGGTTGTTGTAAATACAGTCAAAACAAATCATTATTACTTCCCGCTAATTTGGCATTGCTGGGATATGGCCAAATCTGGTTGGTGTAAGGTCGGGCTAATATATGACTGAGTGGAACACTATATCGCTGTGCTGGTGATATGATATTTCAGTAGGGCAGGACTATAAATCCACCAATAGTTCTACTTCGACTATGGGGATGTAATTTACATGGGGGCTAAAAAATAATTACTAAAAAAACCTGCAAATACTGCAAAATAGAGCCCTAAAGACCTGCCTCAAAGTAGACAAACTGCACCCCACCTATGACATACACAAAAGAACTAAAGTAATGTTATTAGAAAACAGAAGAATAATCCACCTAAAAACCCTAGTGTATGGATATAGTCGAGACAATAAACATCTAATCCAACCACTAAGGAACACCAGAGCAAACAGTGCACCTCTACTAAGGCAGACCAGAAGCCAAATCAAAGCTCACGAAAGCAGCCCACTGGAAATGGCTGCCAAAGTATGGAACTCACAAATGGTAAAGGAATGACAAATTCCTGACCTAAAAACATACAAAAAATATCCGTGCAAAATAAAACCAGGAAACCCCCTTTAAGCTGTTCCACAAGGGGGCATGTGATATATGGCCCACCAGCTGGACAGCCCATGAGAGGTAACCTCCTGCCAGAAAACAGCCAGATAACACCAAATCCAAACATAGACCAACTACCTATTACGTGCAAGCCTATAATATGCAAATAGAGTAGGCTAGTCTAGAATTAAGTGTAGGAAAAAATAAATAGAGGAAGACTCTTACCAAAAAACTCCAAAAAAACTAACATAGATCACTAACCACAGACCAAAATCTTAAGAAGCACATACCGATAACTGCCCAGCATTGAAAACAAGCTCGATCATCCAAGCTTATATGCTATGGACAGCATAAACATCCCATCAAAAAAAAAAAAGTAGTGTGACTTTCACAAGTCGATACCCACCGTGATACTTCATCGGATGTTGCTATGACGAAAAATCTAAAAGTGTACAAATTATGCACAAAGGTAACCTTCAACAGTGTGACAAAAAACCGAACGTAGTATATCTAGATTAAAACAGTAATCACGTGGGTATAACTTGGGCTTTACAAATATTGACAGAAAACTCCAACACCCAAGCAACCAACCATGGCCCCATACCTAGTAAGCGACTCATTCAATCAATAAATCAATAGGATACAGCTATAATAGGCCTTGGACCTGTTAGCCGCTCTTAATTAATAGAAATCGAGACAGTTCTTCAGATGTGGTGGATTGTAGCAACTGTCACTGGCTCCAAGATATATGTAATGCTTGACCAGTATGCTTCCAGTCGGGACTTGAAACAGTTCACCAACTCTGCTGCTATGACACTCTCTGGCAAGTCATTCCACAGGTCAACCACCCTAAAGCTGATAAAGTTGTGTCGCAGGTCCAGTTTAAAGTACCGCTTCCTCAGCTTCAGGGAGTGTCCTTTGGTCCTGGGGCCCTATGCATGAAGAAGTATTTATCGGCTCCCGTGTTAAGGGTGGCGTTCGGGTTACCTAACGGCGGTGTTGGGAAATGGGTCACGGGGTATGTATGGTACCAAAGCACGGTGGCGTTAGCTAATATGTAAGTTATTTATAGATTTGGGAAATCCCTCTGGCCTGTTCCCGGCGAGCACCGCTATTTGACAATATGGCCGCCAATACGGCGTCGGCGGCGGAGTTAATATCAATTCGATTAGTGGTTTAATTTGACTAAAATTCGGCAGCCGTGTTAATATCGGTTCGATTTCTGGTTTAATTTGATCAAATTTGATTGTTTCTGTACCGCTATTTGCTAATATCGCCGCCGATTCGGTGGCGGCGGCGGCGATTTGTTTTGTTTACATTCGACAATATGAATAATGCCGCCGATGTAGCTGCGTCATTAATATTGCTTCGTTTTTGGGGTTAATTTGAACAAATTTCACTTTTTGAGGATGTTATTCTGTTAAATATGATAGCATTTCATAGATTTGGGCCTAATCGGTCCCTAACGCCACCCTTAAACCACCTACGGAGTGGTGTTACCTTAAACTCACGGTGTTTCCGTAACACCACTCCGTGCATAGCGACTTTTCGCCGCTAAACTAGAAATCCCGTCCAAAACGCGTTTTGCCTTGCTAACACTGCTCCATGCATATAGGCCCTGGGGCCGTATGCAGGAAACAGTGTTACGCGAATTTGAGTTTAGCCTTTAAACGCGTATAGCTAACACCGACCGGGCGAAATATGTCAACTGGTATGCAGGAGCGCCTAAACGGTCAGTGTTAGCTAAACGTGAAATTATTTATAGATTTGGGAATTCCCTCTGGGTCTCTACCCATATATTAGGCTTAAATATATTAAATGCTATCATATTTAACAGAATTAGATACGCAATAAGTGAAATTTGATGAAATTAACCCTAAATTCGAAGCAATATTAACGCTGCGGCCGTAACGGCGGCAATATTAATAGTTATATTTTCGAATCGACGAAGGTACAGTCAACAAACTGCCACCGCCGCCAGTATGGAAAGCAGCCTCGATGCGGCGGCGGCGATTTGTTTACTTTACGTCCGTCGATTCGAAAATATAACTATTAATATCGCTGCCAATGCGGCAGTAGCCTTAAAAACGCTTCGAATTTAGGGTTAAATTGCTCAAATTTCACTTATTGCGTATGTAATTCTGTTAAATATGACAGCATTGAATAGATTTGAGCACAACCTTATGCTAACACCGCCCGTAAACGTCCTATGAAACGGGGTTAGTGTCATGGACCTTAAACGCGCGGTGTTAGCGTAACACCGCCTCCCGCATACCGACTTTTCGGCGCTAAACCAGAAATCCTGTTTAAACGCGTTTTGGATCCGTAACACCGACACCTGCATACGGCCCCTGGTGTTGGAGTCTGTGATAAGGGGGCTGCCTGTCTTGTAGACATTAATTTACTTTACCTGGAGAGACTAAATGAAATAATCACACACACACACAGACATCTGTCCTATGAGTTTAATTCCCCTCTTTGAAATGCATTAAAATCTTGAGCTTCATTGAAATGTGAACACTCACATGGAATATCTGCACGGCTTTGCTCTATTGTGTCTGGGTCACCCAGAGAGGCATCAAGGCTCGACACTCTGCTCTCTAGACGCACGTGATTCGTGGGTCTCCGGCGTCAATTTACACAGCTGCCATCTGCTTCACCAACAAATCGCAAACCCAAATCGCCAATTATTAATTAATCTCTTAGGAATCCACTTGGGACTGGGAGATGGGATGGTGGTTGCTTCTACAGTAGCTTACAGAGCGTTGGCTTTGTTTGATAATGTGGTTGTCCTGGTCAGAATGGAAAATGTCACATTGTTGAGGTTTAATTTGGAGGACCTAAGTAAGAGTTGATGAATTGAGAGTAAAGCATCGCGATGTTCACAGCCACCCACTCCCCCCCCCCCCCAACAAAAAAGAAGGGGGGGGGGATCATTCCCCAGGCGATACAGCGGGCAGTAGCGCCACTCGGGGACACATTGTAGGGTGTGTGGAATGGGCTGACACACGAAATATGCAGTTGAGATATACAGTTTGCTTCCATTAGTCCGACCCCGGTAAATCTGCAAGGTCTTTTTTGGTTTTATAAACCTCCATGACACAGATTTCCGGCGTTCATTTTATTGCTATCTATGAAAATGTTATGTACGACGGTCTCGTTAATCTGACAGTGAATGATGCTAAGACCAAAGTGGTCTGGATTTGGATGGATGTACTGTATATATATATATATATATATATATATATATATATATATATATATATATATATACAGTACATCCATCCAAATCCATATATATATATATATATATATATATATATATATATAATATGTGGAGAGAATGTAAATAACCATATTAGCGTAGAAAGGGAATAAATAATAATAAAAGCAGCACCGCCATTTTATATACATATAATACTTATATTACATATATATATATACAGTAAAACCTCTCTATACCGACCCCTCCACAGATCGACCATTCCCCTATATCGATCGCTTTATTTGGGTCCCAGAAATATCATTGTATGGATATTCTAACTCTTTAAACCGACCACCTCCCTAAATGAACCACTTAAAGTTGGTCCCACGGTCGGTCGATTTAAGGAGGTTTTACTGTATATATACAGCAAAACCTCTCTAACCAACCAGCTCCACAGATCGACCACTCCCCTATATCGATCACTTTATTTGGGTCCCAAACGATCGCCCATATAATACCATGGTAACGATCAAAAGAACTCCCTAAGCCGACCACCTCCGTAGTAAATGGACCATTTAAAGTCGGTCCCATTGGTCGATCGATTTAGAGAGGTTTTGCTGTATGTTTATATATATATATAGGTGTGTGAGGAAGGACATGGCTCCAGTGATGTGGTGGAGAGTGACTAGTGTGATAAGTCCAATGGAAGATGCGGATATGAATCCAATACATGGCATATGATGGCTCCATCTCCTTATGCGTGTAGACAATAAGATATTGCTCAGGTGTCTTTGACATGTTACTATGGTATAGATATACACGCATACTATGGTATAGATATACACGCATATTTATATATATGCATATCTATGACAAGGATACTGCATTTCCTGATTTTATTTTAACTGGTGCTCCCCTGTCAATCTCTACTAAAGTCAAGTACTTAGGACACTTTATGACTGATGACTTTAGAGATGACAGGGGTATTAATAGACAGTGTCGCAAGTTATATGCTCAGCGAAATATGCTCATCAGGAAATTTCATATGTGTACAGTTGATGTCAAGGGAAATTTATTTAGAACTTTTTGTACTCCCTTGTATACTGCCCAGATTTGGTGGAAGAGAGTGATCTCAGATTTGGGTCGTTCTCAGAAACTGTGTACCACTTGAGGTAGTCTACTTGAAATGCATATTTCAAAGAAACCCATTATTGGAGTGTCAATATTTAGATTTCATCATTTAGCCCAATAATGTGGGAGATATTTTAGATCAAAAGTAAATGTTAATATTGTGTATTATGTATCTTATTGGGATGGATGTAGCTAAATACATTGAAAATTACATCACTAATTTGTGACATTGTCAACAGCATTGAAAATAAAGTGTCACAAACTTAATGAAAACCTCTGAACAACAGCTCATTTCACTTCAAATGGTCATATACAATGTCTTTATTAAGTTGAAGACATTTATTTCTAAAAAGAAAAAATAATAATAATGAAATAGTTAACCTTTTCTGGAGTCATTAACATCGTAACATTTCGTTTCCACTTGCAAGTACTATGAAACTCTGTATCAAACACTGAGTTCAGATACAGTACAGGAACTATTTTCACCATTTGACACTCTATGCATGGACCCAGTTATGGTATAGTAAAAGATAAATCCTGAAATTGCCCCTAAACATTGAAATTTGATCCGAACATTTGTGTAAAATTGTTGTTTCCACTTTGACTGTTACCTTGCTAATATTTTTTTGCTTTTCTCTTTAATATTCACAAATAAGACAAAACCATAGCAATGAGGTTTCAAATTATTATTACTACTGTTTATAAAGCAAGTGGCATGTGAAAAGTCCTAAAAATGTCAAGTTTTGTGTGGAAAATATTTGATTTTGGAGTCAGATTGGTTTCCATGCTATACTGCTGTTTATTGGGTGTGAGCATCATTTGACCTACTTTAAAATGCCAGAATATGTTTATTTTCAATTATTCAGAGGCAAAAGGACATACACATTGAGGAAACTTGTTTATAGGACTTTGGCCACAGTGAGCGGAGAATAAAGACGACTGTGAAGCAAGCGTACTCGTTCTCCTGCTTGCTTGGGGGGTCTACCGCGTGAGGGTCAAATTCCGGACGGCCAACAGAGGTCCCCATCACATATGTATACATAGGTAGATTGAACATAAAGTCACCCAGTTCCGACTTGCATTACCTTTGTGCTAGGTTTGTTTGTTAGGAAGGAGTCTATCTGCTATCTTCGTAAAAATTCATTACACAGAACATGCTTCTAACAGCGGTGCTTTGTAAAGGCGTAAATACACCGTACATTGGGATTGCCCTTTCTTACCGACCACACCTAGAGAGGGTCATCTTTGCAAACATGATTCGATGCGCTATGTGGCATTATAAATGTGTGCTCCGTGCATTATTAAGGCTGGATAACCAGTGGTCCATAACTGGTTCATCAAAAACTGTGGTATGTGATGTCCTTTCTGTGGGAAGTGCATATAAAAGACCCCTTGCTGCTTATCGGAAGGAGTAGCCTATGTGGCAGCAGCGGGTTTCCTCCAAAGAAATATGTCAGAATGACCATATTTTAGAATCTAATGCTCGGATCTGTGGCTGTGTACGTAGGCTATGAAGAAAACAATACAGACAAAGAGAAAGGAAGAGAGTAATGTGCAAGAGAGAGTCCAGCTTGCTTATGGGGGGGTTCGTGACCTAGCGGTCACTTGCTGCAGGACTGCAGCATTGTTTAAACGGCGCCGTTAAAAGGGCCCGTTTTTGGTAGTTTTTGTTTTTTTGCTTGGTGGCGTGGTTTGGCGGTGGCCCGACAGGTGGCAACAAGTTCTTGGGGCCCATGGTCCTGTACCTCGACCGGAGAGCAAAGTGGGATCCGATGTCATTGGCAACAGGGCCATGGGCGGTGTGTTGATCCTCCAGGCCCTCGTCGCAGGGTGGGTGATCCAGGGCCAACAGAGCTCCTGGACCGGGGTTTGGTTGGTGGGTGTGACTTAGCGTCCACTGCCCCAGCACCCACTCCCTCGGTGATCGAAGCGGGAACCGACGTTGTAGGCATGGGGGTCGTGGCTGTCACACCCAGTGTATCCAGGACCGCACTGGGCTCCTGGTGTGGGTGCAGTGTCCGGAACCTCACGGGGCTCTCGGTGTGTGTGGTTTTTAGTGGGTTGTGGTTTTTTTATGTGTGGTTTTTCGTTGTTGTTTTTGTGGTCAGGACCTCACAGGGCTCTCGGCCTAGGGGGGTGTTGTGCTGAGCCCTGGCAGGGTGTGAGCCAGGGGTGGTGGGTGGGTCAGGGTTAGTTGTCTCCAGTTTATTTTAGCTTTGGATTTGTTTTGGGGCCACGTAGGGCTCCCTGATGGCACCTCATGGGGCTCCCTGATGGGGCCTCACGGGGCTCCCCAATGGGGCCTCACCGGGCCACCTGCTGGGACCCTCGCGGGGCTCCCTGATGGGACCTCATAAGGTTCCTTGACGGGACCTCATGGGGCTTCCTCACGGGGAGCTCACAGGGACCTCATGGGGCTCCCTGATAGGACACCTCACGGGGTTCCCTGATGGGATCTGACGGGGTTTCCCGATGGGACCTTACAGGACTCTCTGATGGTGGTTGCTAGTCACCGTCGTTACTGTCGGATTCAGAGTCGTCGGCGATGGGTTCAGGGCTGCCGATGATCTCGAAGGTGTGGGAGTTCTGTCTACAGAATCTGCCGAGTGGCTCCCAAGAGGACTCGGAGAGCCTCGTGAGGATGGCGAGCACGGCTCGGCTGTCAGACAGGTTGTGTGGTGGGCCGAGGAAGTCTTGGATTGCGGTCCTGTCAAAGCCACACATGATGCCAGGATGTGGGCGATGTTGAAGATTTGGTCACCGCAGGGACATCGTTGCAATACAGCGGTGTCGATGAACTGCCTGTGTCCAGTCCTGAAGCGTGTGACCGCTCTTGCACGGAAGCAGAGAGGTATTTTGGGGCTGGTAGGCGCTCCCTGATATTTTCGTGCCAGGCCCAACTGATTGAGTATGGGTTCCTGGTGGTGTCGCGGTGGAGGGAGGCCTCCCACAGGGCTTTGGTGGCTCTAGCGCAGGTGGCTTTGAGTTTGGACAGGGAGTGGCCTATGACTAGGCAATCTCAGGGCGGCAACAACAGTCCAGACCAGCACTGTGTTGAGGTGAGCTTCATGCCTGGTGGCGATGGTGTTCTGGATCAAGGTGGCCAGAGAGTGACTAGGTATGTGGTCCTTGATCTTGCAGACTGTGTTGAGCGAGTCGGTGACTACTATGCAGCTGCAGTGTCACAGGTGGGTCAGTGCATGGTGGAGTCCAGCCCTCGGATTTATTGTTATATAGTTACATGGGTTCATGGTAGAGTATCATACCACCTCCTTCCACCAATGGGAATCGAGCATTCCTGGTCTTACCAATAGTAATCCAGCATTCCTGGTCTCTATGGATACCAGTGGTCTGCCTACCACCAGTAGCTGTATGGCCCCTTGGCCACCACCAACCTTGACCTTTTGAGTGTGGTGACCCCTACCCCAGCAGAAGGGCTAGGCCCTGAGTGCAATCACACCCAGACCTGCCAGCACCACTATGTCTATTTACATCCCACTCAGGCACCACCAACCCATATATATATATGTGCTATATAATTAATTATGTGAATATAAATAAAGAATAGTCCCTAATGTTTTATGTGCTCCTTCTGGGCACCTTCTCGGTTCCCAACACCCCTTCTTCTCAGCAGGCCCCCCTGTAACCGGGCACTCTCTGCTTCCCCTTTCCTGGGAACCGATGCCAACGGTCTCCCTGCCCTCACTTCAAAATATATGCACCTGATCACGTACACCGATCAGTAATAGAACATTTGCATTCGCCCCTTGCTGAATATCGGAATATTTTACAATATGTTTGACATCCAATAGCCGATGATAAAAATCGATGTGTTCTAGACACGTTAAGTACAACCAGCTTTTTTTTTTTTTTTAATTTATAAATGTTGTTTGTTTGTCATATCAGGACGGGAAAGCTGGGTACATCCGTCAATGGTAGAACTGGCACCTGACACAAAGCTCCATTTCCCATACACTACTCAAACCTTTCAATGGCGCTTCCGGTGGCCGAGTCACGCAGACCGGATGTGGCGCATGACGCATGCGCCAGGGAGGTCGGTGACGCCATCACGCCCACTGAGTGACCTAGTAGTAGAACTCGGAGAGGTGGCTGCGTGATGACTAAGTAGTGATGTATGAGTCTTTAGGGGATGCAAAGCCTGCACGCCGTGGTGGATGGAAACTGCTGAGTCATTCCCAAATCAATCAGAACAGATAACGTAGCTGGCTTGTTTTTACTCCCTCATAGATACAGACTTCACGCACTTCCAGGCCGCTCAAGCTACCCGGAATATCCCATAATTGAACAAACGCGAGACCGATTACTATATATTGGTGTTTATTACAGTAAAACCTCTCTAAATCAACCGATCATGGGACCGACTTTAAATGGTCCATTTACGGAGGTTTTAGAGAGTTTTTGTATAGGTACAATGGTGTTGTATGGGCGGTCGTTTGGGACCCAAATAAAGCGATCGATATAGGAGAGTGGTCAATCGTTGGAGGTGGTTGGTTAGGGATGTTTTACTGTATTGTCTTTCAGTTGGAAGTCACTTTCAGGTAATAGATATTGAAGGCTCACAAAACTTAACCCTTTGAATGTATATTTAAAGTTTGGGTGGGTGGGACAGCAAATTCAGGAACAAGTAGTGCACGTCTGGATTGAGTGGTTGTCAGGAACGAACGATTCAAGGGCCACGTTAGATGGTTAATGTAAAGAGTTCTACGTTACATGGTGCGTGGGTCGCAGCCCGGCAGTGTCAAAGTTCAGTCCTTTTATAGTAGGTGGTGGCATAGTCTGCGTCCATAGTGACAGCGGGTGTTTCGGTCCATGCATTCAATTATCCATTTTATAAACATGAACCAATTACAGTAAAACCTCTGTATCAAACCACCTCCCCCAGATCGACCACTCCCCTATATCGATAGCTTTATTTGGGTCCCAAACGATCATCCATACAATACGGCCCTCTCAGAGGACTGTGGTTGGGCTCCTTAGGCTGCCTTTTTCCTTCCTCCCCCCCTCCCCCATACCCCCCCTCACCCCCCCCCCCCCAATTCCTCTGATCACTACACATCGGAAGCCAACTCCCGACCACATGGGACTGCTTTCAGCGGTGCCCATTCAGTGCTGCAGATTTGCAGCCTTCAGCGCACCAATGCGACTGAAAACTCCCCAAAAACAAAACAATACGATTGTAACAATTTTAAAAAACTCCGTAAAACTCCACCCCTCGAAATGGACCATTTTAAGTCGGTCCAATGGTCGGTCCATTTAGAGAGGTTTTACTGTATATATAAAAACAGAAATGGCCAAATTAGTCATTTTGAAATTCGAGAAGCGTGTGGGAAAACTGTCAGAAATGAAATATTAATTGGATGTGTGTGGATTGTTAGCTGCTCGGTTATTAATAGAAGGAACTTTTTAAAAACTAATCAAATTTGCTCAAATATTTACATCCATTTGGACGACTGTTCCATCAGTACTTGTTGAAGTAATTAATTGTGGGAAGCATATGGTGAAAAGCGAAAGTAGTTTTAGGAATGCAATTAATTATCCCTGTCCACTTACCAATTTCGTCGGAATGAAATAAATTGAAGATTCTTCAGAAGGATCTAATATTAATAATTATCTACGCAATTCTTCGATTCAAATCAAACTAACGCGAAATATAATTTGTATGAAAATATTTGTGCAACTGTGGATTAAATGCTTTTTATTCTATTTTGTTTAGTTCTTTTCCTGTAATTATCCACTTGTTTCCACCACTAGATGGAGCCTCTCAGATGACTCGGCTGAGAAGGATGAAACACACGCATGCGCCCTCCCATACCTCCGCAAACAGCTGAAGCTCGGGGAAATTCGGCACCCTAATTTATAATTACCGGAAGAACCCAGACTTCACACGGCCTCATTAAGTTTGTTTGTTGTTGTTTTACGTCCTAGCAACATATATGGCCATATCAGGATGGCTACAAACTTGTCACAGTGCACACTCATGGCGACTTTATAGTGCTGCCCCACTGGGAGATCAGGCCGCCAGTACCATGACCCGATATCCCACTCAGTCAAATTATCCTGACACTGAGCTAACCAGTCCTTGTCCTATCTTATTAATGCCGAGCGCCAGGTTAGGAAGCGACAAGTATCAATTTTAAAGTCATTGGTTTGACTCGACAGGGAACCAAACTCCCGACCTTCGGCACGCGAGGCCCGTGCTCTACCGATTAGACCACTGCGCTCGGTGGGCCTCATTAAGCCATGAATAGGATGTTCTCACACAATTCTCATGAACTACAAGACGTGTTGACAGTGGAATAGTAATGGCAGCCAAACTTAATTTCATGCTAGAGAGCAGCTTAATCATTATAGATTTTCACAATTCTGACAATGCTGCAACACCTTGTCAGAATTGTGAAAATCTATAATTATATATATGTATATATAACAATATAAAGTATATATTATTGTCATGCCAGAGAGCAATTTAATCACTGTGGATTTTCACAATTATAACAAGTTGTGACAATATGTATAGCGAGTAGGAGACAATTGCAGAGTTTGCCGGGCAAGTTGCAACACTTGTCCAAGTGTATATGCCCAAAGGCTAGGTTTACTAATCAGATCCTGGCTGCCTTGAGAGCAACCCCCTTTATAGGCGTTCACGTATTTGATCCAGACCTTCTTAAAGACTTAGCCTGGTTTGAGCAGTTTGCAGCTTCATTCAATTCAGTAGTCCTACTTCCACCTCAGCCTAGAGAACTGTGGGTACTTGAGTGTGATTCCACGCTGCGGGCAGGGGCAGCATTCTCTAAAATGCACTTCTATGTGGCAGATTAGTCCCCACCGATTATAGATCGTAATCTGACTATTGCCCAATTAGAAGCAATCAACCTGGTCCATGCAGTCCTGGCCTTGCTCCCACCCCTCCCACATAATTTCACAGTCCAGATAAACACAGATAATTCTGCATCCCAGCAAGTTCTCTCTTCAGGCAGAGGTAAAGATGTCGTGCTCTGTGCATGTGCGAGACAGCTTTGGCTGTTCTCAGCTAATAAGAGTTTTGAACTTGTAATTTGCTATAAGCCCGGCTCTGATCTAGTGCTGGCAGATGCTCTGAGTCGGTCATCAGTTGACCGGGCCCTTAAAAGTAAAGTTTCCGTAATCTGCTCTGAGCTTAATCTTGTAAGGTTGCCAATGTTATTTGATCTCGATATTTTAGACTTCCCGATGGAAGTGCTTCCAGCCTGGAAGATATTACTTGTTTGTATTTATCTTCCAGGCTAGACGTTGACGCATCATGCTGCATGAATGTCCATATATGAGAGTGCCCTCTCCCCTCGGACGTCGGCGAATAACGCTACACATGTGTCTCGCTATCTTCGCTTCTGTCACCGCCATCGAGTCAAGCCGCTGGCCCCCCGCCTGTACGATCTGCTGTTGTTCCTGTACCATCTCACCATAGTGCTGCGTTCCCCAGGTGCAGTATTTAACAATTTCTCATCCGTGAAGCTGTGGGTGTGTTCCGCCCCCGGAGATCATGATGTGTTCTCAGCTCATGAGATTTGAGTGATGAAGAGAGGCATTACTAACCGTTCATGTCATGTTCCGATTAAGGCCCCTGCCCTAACCCCCTCTGAGCTTGTTAAGATTATTAGTTTCCTAGCTCGTTTGTCCCCATCCCTCTCTGTTATCATTGTAGCGCTGATTTTTGCTTATCTAACAATGCTAAGGCAAAGTAACCTGGTAACTGTGGCCTCCGGTCCTTCCCCTCATACCCTCCTGTGCTCTGATGTCACTCTGAAGCCCCATGCTGTCTATATTTGCGTCCGTTCCTCGAAGACTCGCCCCCCCTCCTCTACCCCACTCATGTTCCGCCTTCCTGCCATTCATAATTCCCCATGCTGCCCAGTTAGAGCCTGGTCCTCATATGTAGCCACTCAACACCCTTCGCGCATTGGCCCTGCCCTGTGCCTCCCCTCTCGAGCCCCTCTCACTGCTCCAGTTCTCACTGCCGCCTTTAGACTGGCTGCTCTGGCGGTCTTACCACGCCCAAAACGCCTAACCCTGCACAGCCTTCGGCAATATCCTCATGACTGCCGGGACCTGGAAGATGAACGTCGTCACTACCTATCTCCCATCTCGGAGGATCAAAGCTGCTCCATCAGCGCTCGCACAATTGTTGGGTGAGCGCTGATTCATCCTTCCTTCGCCTGTCTATGGGTGCTCATCTATGAACACTGAGGCCTTGCCTTGTCCTGCTCCTGTCAGAAATTGATGAACATTCGGGTCTCTGCTGCCCATTAGCCATGAAACTGCTCAACCTGATTGGTTACGATTACTTTTATTAAATTCTTAAAACCACTTCGTCTCTTCTGTCTTCTGTTAGCCGAGCGTAGCGAATTGGTCATGTTGGCCGAGGCTAACATGGGTAATTTGCTCACGAGGCTATGTCTGTTTCTGTCTATTTCTGTCTTCCTCGCTCCTGACTGTTCACCTATCACTCACTTTCACCCAGCACACCCTGCAGTACACTTCACTTCCCCGCCCATCCGCCCTCTTTCTTAAAGGGGTGAGCGCTGATTCATCCTTCCTTCGCCTGTCTACGGGTGCTCATCTACGAACACTGAGGCCTTGCCTTGTCCTGCTCCTGTCAGCAATTGATGAACATTTGGGTCTCTGCTGCCCATTAGCCATGAAACTGCTCAACTTCATTGGTTGTGATTACTTTTATTAAATTCTTAAAACCACTTTGTCTCTTCTGTCTTCTGTTAGCCGAGTGTAGCGAATTACTCCCATATGTATAAATATATATATATATATGTGTGTGTGCGGTCTAATTCAGTTCACTCGGACAAACAGGAGACAAGGCAGGAGCATATGAGTTTAAACAAATAAAGTTTAATAAAACAAGTCAGTAACTCATTTGAGTTGATCAGGTTGTTAACTAGCGGTATTTTACATGCTAGAATCTTTATAGGAAATAGAACCCTAACTTATATGTGTGGAGGCCAGAAAGCACTAATGTATAATATTACTCAAGCGATGATCCACTTACTATATCTGCTTACTATATCTGCTTACTATATCTGTTCCAAGAAAAAGTAATGCAAGAGAAATTAAGTGTGGTAAAGTTTAGTAGGGAGGGGTGGCTGGCTCCTCCTGCTGTGCAGTCTCCAGGTCATCTGCCTGCCACACCCCCTGCCCAGCTCTTTTATTCAGATGGAACACATTCAAAATACAGGTACACAGTTGCTGAGAGTCTCCTCAGTCAGAGACAGTAACATGGCATTTCATTGGCTGAACTCCTCCAGTCAGTGGTGGGGGGAGGCAGGGTGGAAGTGGATGACCTCCGACCAGCCCCCTCCCCCCTGCTGGGTAAGGTGGTGGTGGTGGAGGGCTCACCAATCACACTTACATGGGAGTATCAACCCTATTCATCTTTACATAACACCAGTGGTCACCAGTCCCTTAGATTGGGACAACTCCAAAATAGTAGGAGTGTCTCCATGCCTTACTTTGAGAATTACATATTGCATCATCTTTAGTTCAGCAAACCGCCACCAGGTGGGGCAGGGAGGGCTCAGCACACACACACACTCTCCACCTCCCACCTCCACCCTGACACCTGGGTTTGGCAGGTCCTGCAAACACTCACACACAGCCCCCATGCATTGTCACGTGTGTGCTAACACTCCCTCAGATACTGGCATCTGTAAATCATGCCATAACAGGCACACAGAACTCAGTTTCTTAACTTAATTATTGTACCTATTCTGTGGCATTCTTCACAGAGTATTTGTCTGGGTGAAGAAACCACAGTCTGCAGCAACTGTATATGCTGGCCTTAGTTTCAGCATTTACCTCCCTTTATACAATATATAATACCAACATACTTCAATTCAGTAATACATGTAAATATACCAATACAATAATAATTTTCCAGAGTTCTTATCTCCAGTGGTTATATTTGATGTAGAACCTTAGAACAATCTGATATTAATTATCACTTCACTTAATATACATAATCTACCATGGTTTCACAACTTGGTTTGAATATTATGCATATGTATTTACCAACATGAATTAGGTATTATTAGAGCGGTTTTATAGGGCTAATTATATAATTGGAATATTATTATAATGACTTTATAGAAATAACTGGATGATTTAAATATGATTAAAACAGTTTCTTAATGCTTCACATATGAGTTTCATGAAAAGTAGATATTTTAGAATTGATTTAAACTATTATTTATTTATGAACCAGACCTAAAAAGTCTGAATATTTTACAAGGTGTTGCATCGTATGGCTGGCAGTGGGCCAGTCTTAAGGGAGTATAACGTGAACTTTTCAGTAGTTAGTCGATACAGTGTAGAACTTATAATCGACCAACCAAATGTGAGTGAGTGATCAGGAACCTCTTTATGAAGTGGATCACTAGATAGGTTTAAAGCTTAACGAATCTGATCTTATCCAGAGCTGATGATGTATTACATCAAGCGGTCAATGTTGGACCAGTCTTAAAGGTAGTGCAACTTGAACTTATCAGTATATAGTTGTTACAAGCATAGACCATAAATGCAAACAAACCAACTGGTGGTCATGTAATGGGGCTGTCACATTACGACGTTTCTCACCAACGCGCGTCGACGGGTGTCAGTTTTTGGCGAAACGTCAGGAGACGTCTGGAAGCGTTAGGGACGCGTTAGGCACGCGTTGGATTTCGTTGATGGACGGCGACGGTTGGCGAGGCGCGTCAGGGTATCGGCGAAGTTTTGTGCTTGCAAAAAACTTTGGACGTGCGACAAAGCGTGACAATGCGCGGGTGCCAATATTATGGCGACATTAGGGGGTCGTCGAGATACGTTAGAAGCGCGTTGGAGGTACATATACTTTTTTCCCACTGACGCCGCGCGCGTGTGAATGTCGTTTCCACACGTTGCGCCAAACTGTTGCTTAAATAATTTGTTGTTGTTTTACGTCCTAGCTAAATCTAAGGTCAAATCAGGACGGCGTGCCAAAACACGCTCTTGCAATGGCCCACGGCCCTCCGACTCTCACTCGCACGTTCACAAATGGAAGAACACCAAAATTCAATCAGTGTACACTTCAACCTGGTTTATTGAACCATCTGCTCTCCGCGGCGTCAGTAGTTGTCTGACCCGCCCCCTGACTCGCCAGATCCCACATCGACTCTATAGGTGCGTGTGGGGGGGCGGGGGGGCGGCAGTGTAGTGGTACTGCGCTGGTGTACGGCGTAGTCTCCGCTGCTACGGCGTGGTAGTAGAGCTCATGTACAGACTACTACACTACCAATACGTTGTGCTGACGCCGAAAAGTTTGACGTGTCTCGACGATTAAAAGTGATTTTGCGCATTGGCGGCACGCCGGCGAGATAAGTTGTAGTGTGACAGGGCTATAATTAGGAACCTCATTATGAAATCGATCAGA